>OY744539.1:90291499-90431499 GCA_963556195.1 Sepiola atlantica | reverse complement strand
TCAATAACAGCACTTAGCTGGATACTCCACCAGACTAGATGAATTATTGTCCTGGAATCCGGTAAGACCAAGAAACCACAAGAAAGCTATACTATAACATAGTTCACAGGTCAATTGGGGAGAGGAAAATAAATGTTTTTAAACTTCTTTACTAACTCAACGTTTGACAAGTAAAAGAGAAATTTAATGGAATATTCGAATATCTATGTATCTCATATAGAGATCCAGTGAAGGGCCCCCTTGATTTCTGAGAACTTCGACTGAAGTAAAATGGAACAAAAATGTGAAGTCTTTTATGTTCTTACAATGACATTTGAATCCCTTGAGATAAAAGGTTCTATGTCATAGTGTATTAAATGTTGTTGACCTGTAAATAAATAAGTGTTGGCATCATCATCATCATCATCATCATCATCATCATCATCATCATCATCATCATCATCATCAGCAGCAGCAGCAGCAGCAGCAGCAGCAGCAGCAACAGCAGCAGCAGCATCATCAACCGCAGTGAGACTAACAAACAACAGCTATTTACAGTACTGACCTTTTAAAAGATGAAACAATTTCACAGAATCCCAACGCTCGTGCTAGAAGGGAGGTCACTCGTAAAGCATGTCGGAAATAAGTAAAAGTATTTTCTGAAAACTGTAATTTCTAAATATATACTGGCTGTAATACCGGTCTCAAGATGGGTTCATAATGATGAGATACACCAGTAAACGTCAATAAATGCAAGAAATTGGAGATCAACATAAATAGGCAGACGATAATCATTAACGACTTTCACTTTCTATGTCTAACCCTAACCCTAAACCCTAACACTAATCCTAACCCTAACCCTAACCCTAAACCCTAACACTAACCCTAAACCTAACCCTAACCTTTTGTAATAGACTATCCTACACCTCTTTTTCCTATATGAACTTATTATACCAAATAACACCCTACCTGACGGTTCATCATTCAAACTCCTTGGCCTAACTTTCACCGATAACATGAATTGGAATAAAAACATTGAAGACATTATCAAGGCTGCTGCAAAGAAGGTGGGCTCCCTCTACCGTGCTAGTAAACTTCTCACACCTGACATTATCCTATATCTCTACAAAGCTACCATCTGCCCATGCATGGAGTATTGTTGTCACATCTGAGCTGGGCCATCATCCACTAGTCTCTCTCTCTCTCTCTTTCTCTCTCTCTCTCCCTCTCTCTCTCTCACTCTTAGACAAGGTCCAAAAAAGAGTTGCCAACTTACTAGGTCCCTAACTATCCATCAAGCTCCAGCCCCTGTCCCATCGTCGCAATGTTGCTTCCTTGTGCCTGTTTTACAAGTACTTCAATGGATTGTGCTCTGATGAACTTGCTGCTCTGGTACCCCCACGACGTAAATTCACTAGACAAACCCGACAATCTGCCAAATCCCATCCATTCACTGTGGAGGTCCCCAGATGCCGTAGAGTCTTCTACTCCAATAGCTTCTCTCCTCGCGCTGTTGGACTCTGGAACTCCCTCCCTGCTCCCTGTTTTTCTGACGTTACTGACATGCAGCTCCCAATTTAGGTTGACACCCCTCCTAAAAAAACTCGCACCTTTTTTCTCAGTAGCCCCTTACGTCTACAGTGGCGGTCTGCCTCGTTTGGGGTGAACTTTGTAAAAAAAAAAACAACAAACAAAAAACAATACGTAAATACATTTATTGTAGTTATTTACTCTCTTATGGAAATACTAAGTACCGTATATTTTTACATGAAACTTCAACTATTTTCCTTCGTATAAAGCGGTAGAAGCTAGGTAAAGGTGGTAATTGACATACCCAGGTACTGTGCTAACCCCACTCAAGTAGCGAATATAAGTTATAACATAGCAATATAATGTTTGTGGAAAAGCACACTAGCGTAAAATGTGAAAAAATGAAAAAGAATGAACTGTGTTTAATGAAGCAAATATTGTTGGTGTTATGATTTGCAAAAATAATGATTACCTTAACGACGGAAGAGTTATTGGAGACGCATTTGGGGTCGGGGTGTCCACACAAAGATAAACTCTGAAATGAGAAATAAAAATAATATCGATTGATATTCATAAAAACAAAAATAGTTTGTATATATATATATATATATATATATATATATATATATATATATATATATATATATATATATATATATATATAATAAAATATAGTAACACATAATCATAATCATATATATATATATATATATATATATATATATATATATATATATATATATATATATATTTTCATTTAAAATTGCACGATTGTTGATTTTCAAAATATTTCACTTCAATACATTCTAATCCGTGCTTCAAAGATGTTAATTTCCTTACTTAAAAAAGCGCCAATCTGCGCATAACATCGCCAGGACTACACTTATCCTAACGTCTGAAGAACTTGACGTCTCTTTCTGCTCGTTTCATGATTCGACCCCTCGGGGTTAATACGATCAAAATGAGGAGGAAGAAAAGAAGAAAAAAAAACGATAAGACAGTCTCGCCTGACAAGGTTGTTCTACAACGAAAGCTTGCAAAAAAATTAAATAAATGAATTTTTCATTTAAAATTGCACGATTGTTGATTTTCAAAATATTTCACTTTAATATATATATATATATATATATATATATATATATATATATATATATATATATATATATATATATATTAATGTGTGTGTTTATCGTTCAAGTTTTAAAGTATTGCATGGAAAGTTAATAAAATTGAAATATAAGCCAAATTAGTAATACAAGATTAATTTATTTTTTTTTTTTTCTTACATGAATCCTATCGATTACGGAATAAAATTCCTTCTTCAGGGGTGACCAGTATTGAGTCATTTTTTAAATTTTTTTTTTATCAAAAAACAAGAATAAAGAAACTTATTTCTTTGTTAATTTGATAAACGTCTTTGATGGTACGACGTCATCGCCTTGCTGTTATGAAATGGCGGGTAGGATTCAGAACCGGTGTCGAACGAGATGCGTTGGCACGCGCTGTCGAGTAATGTGTGTGTTTATCGTTCAAGTTTTAAAGTATTGCATGGAAAGTTAATAAAATTGAAATATAAGCCAAATTAGCAATACAAGATTAATTTATTATTATTTTTTTTTTCTTACATTAATCCTATCGATTACGGAATAAATCTAATTTATAAAAAACGGAAGTTGAAATTCCGTAAAAAATTCGACCGTGACCAAACCTTTCAAGGTCAATCAAAGGTCAAGCTCGATCTCATATAATATGCGAGACATCATTGGCTACAGTATGTGCCATGTAGTAAGTCTTTAAGAAGCATATAAGTTATCGTCAAATGTGTGACTTTACCCTTTTTATTCACTTTCGCCTTTGACTTAGTTATCCCCAAATTAAACCATATCTAAGTAAAGACAATCACCGATATGTTCATATGTTTGGTGACGATTGGTCAAATAGTGTTGATTCTAGGCTGTATGCAAACACGCAAACATAGTGACAAACCAGCAAATCAACATGACCGAAAATATCACCTCCTTAGCGGAGGTAATAAGGACGTATCAGCTCCGACTCACTTTTGTTCTCGTGTTAATAGATAAAATAAATATCCATTTCTTTTCAAAACAGTATTTAGTACAACTTCTTAATCGATTGTGTCATGAAAGAGACTGCAGTTTTCTTCTTAATGTTATGCAATATGATACGTAAGCTTATGATTGCTTGAGATATATCTTTGCTTCTGGTGCCTTCTTATCGTTTGGGGTACACTGAGCTTTAGTAAGTGATAGTCGTACGTGTTTCACCCCAAATGCTGCCAAGTTTTATCTTCGTACTCAAGTCCGAAGACATTCAAGCCGATGCAGTTTTTAAAGATTATTTGATATTGCATTTCATTAGGTATCATTTGTTACACAACGAAGCTCGTGTTTGAGTGGAAAAGTTTGAAGGTCAGAAGTCACCCAAAGAGTAGAAGTCATAAAACCACGTGATTTCCAGAGGAATCTTCTCTCTCTTAGCTGGCGAGATTTCAAGGAGGAAAGCGAACGCTATGTTGCCGAGTGAAGCGAGACGGACTATCTATCTATCTATCTATCTATCTATCTATCTATCTATCTATCTATCTATCTATCTATCTATCTATCTATCCATCTATCTATCTATCTATCCATCTATCTATATCTATCTATCTATATCTATATATCTATATATCTATATATCTATCTATCTATCTATCTATCTATATCTATCTATCTATCTACCTATCTATCTATCTATATCTATATATCTATATATCTATCTATCTATCTATATCTATATATCTATCTATCTATCTATCTATCTATCTATCTATCTATCTATCTATCTATCTATACCTATCAATCTATCTATATCTATCTATGTATCTATCTATATCTATCTATCTTCCGGATACGAAAATAACTTGTCTCTGTGACTGTTCTTCTCTGTTTTAAATAAACCTTATTAAAAACTGAACATTGGCGTACGAGTAGTTTTTTGTCCACAGACGATCAACCACCTGAGTTCACAACGACGACGACGACGTGACGATGACACGGGTGTATAAAGGATTTATACACGTTCGATAAGTGAAAGTGCAACACAATTATAAAACACCGAAACATAAACACCTAAACACATAACTTAATGGGCTAAATGCATATCAAAACAACGTTCACACACTGTTTAAATCTGTCGTAGGGACCCGGTTCAGTTACTGGGCTATTGAAACATAACTCCCTGGTATTAATTTCTCGTAATTTATTACTGGGATATACTTCTAACAAGATACGAATATAAGAAAGTGTATATCATATGTTTTTTATTTAGAATTAAATCTGAGCGCCAGCATTCGCCACCAGCTTCTCAACTGATTTCACAAGTAATAGTGGGGCTTGAAAGTTACGATGCTGCACCCTATTTTGTACTTTAGTCTTTATATTCCATGAACGATGTTTCTGACAAAGGAGGAGGAGGAGGAGGAGGAGGAGGAAGTTCTGTTTTCTGAGTCGCCTGTTGTTTTGATTGGTAAAATGTAGAGATTACCAATCCTCTCATAGTATTCATAATCATTCAACGGTGAATCTATCTATTTCATTAACCTTTATCCTTGAGTGGTCTTTTAGTCTTGATAAGTGGTGACTCATTAGTAAAAAGAATATTATGTAAAATCAGTTGGTTTGAAAAGTTGGTAGTGAATGCTGACACCCATATTGAATTCTAAATAAAACCCTATGCTATACACTTTCTTCACATATTCATTTTTTGTAAGAACGTTCCAACGCACCTCCCTGGCTATCGTTCGTGGCAACACTATGTCAGTAACGGCGGCGCCACTTCCGTTCTAATCGTCATCTGTTGACTCTCTCTTTCTTCCCCCCCTCTCAATCTACCTATGTCTGCATATGTCTCTTTGCTTTTCTTTCTCCCCCCCTCTCTATCTACCTATGTATGTATCTGTCTCTTTAGTTCTCTTTCTCTTACATTATTGTTTTATAAATAATTGGACTCGTTTTGGTTTGTCTTCACAATGGCAGCCATGATTGTTTATTTATTGTTGGTTTGAAATTGTATTTCTTGTCCTGTAAAAATTATATTTCAATAATAAATTACGAGCACCTGTTAATAAAGAGATACTTTTCAATTACTTTTCAATTATTTTTCAATTATTTTTCAATTACTTTTCAATTACTTTTCAATTACGCTGTAAACAATTATCGATTTTTTTACGGATGAGCAGTAATTCGAGCGTCAATTGTGATTTGAATTGGTTAAACAAACCCTGAGGTTAGCGAAAATATCCCAATATCTTACATATTAATTTGTAGTAATATAATTTCAAAGTTCAGTACATGTGTGCTTTTCACAATTGCATTGGGGACGAGTAACCAATTTTGACGAAGAAATAGCAGTTTAATATTATAGGTGAAAAAGAAAACAGTCTAAACTTGCATAGAATCTAATATTATGTTTCGGAATTTTGAGATGAGGATTGCTTATTTGAATTATTTGGATTATTCTGATTGCTATTATCATCTTAAAATCATCTTAAAAGTGATTTTATCATCTTAAAAAGAATATAGATATAATATAAAATATATTTCAAAATATTTTATATATTTTAAAATATTTTAAATATTTCAAATTTATATTTCAAATATCTTAAAATAAAAGAATATAAAAGTGATTTTATCATCTTAAAAGTGATTTTTATTATCATCTTCGACATAAGATTTCCAAGTTCGACTAGAAGATTTCCAAATTCGAAAAGATACACCTGAAGAAGGCCGAAGCATATATTGACCGAAACGCTGTAAATATAACAACCAAGATGAGAATAGTAGTTTAAATAATCCAAATAATATAATTCCCACTTGTTCGTCTACATTGGTGTCGTGAGGGAGTCGCAAATGTACCGCGAAAGTTTTTCAAGATTGTTATATGAATTATTTTCAAATGAATCACAAGGAACAATAAATTAACATGTCAAAATGAAACGCCTCTGAATTGATTAGACGAATTTTTCTTTTGTTTACACTAAACTAGCTGGCTTTGCCGGCTCACTATCGCTTCGCAAAGTTCGATACTTGAAACATTAATTAAAAATAATAAACATGACTTTGTTGTAAACCGGAAACAAAATATTTTTCATTTATTTATATAGATAGATAAACACTAACATTTTGGTAATTTCGCTACACATTTATTTATCTTTTCAATGTGACCGTAAAGAAAGGAAAAGTAAGAAGAAATCATATTTCCTGTTCACTTACAATTTAGAAATAGATCGCAACTTGTTGAAAATCAAGAAAAAAACATTTGAACATCAAGAAAAAACATTTGAACATCAAGAAAAAACATTTGAACACAAATATTACATATTTGTTCAGGAAATAAAACAAAAACAATCATTGAATTCAAAAAGAATAATTAATTAATAAGATTTTCTTTTCAAAACCAATTAGTTAACTTTGCGACTTCTTCTTCTTTCGTGTGAATCAGATGATTCTGGTGTTGGCATTAGTTTCCCCGATGATTTTCCAGTTAGAAATCTTTCTGGAAAGACATCGAATACTTACGGGAAGGACCACAATAAGGTTGCCAACATCCCTAAGTGAAAGTGGTGACGTGGAACCGACTGGATTCGAACTTGGAACACCCAGGTCTTCAGTCCGTGTCGATATCCACTTAACCACCGTCACCTCCCACAACTTTGCGACTGATATCGCATATCTCAGGTTGGAAAGAAAGTAATGTCGTAATTTTGACTTCATCACTTTGCAGCCTCCTACGTTGTACACAGTTCTAGATTTTTTGGTGAATTGGTGTCTTAATATCTTGCTTTGCCTTTCAGATATAGTAATTAGTTGGAAAATATGAAGTTTAACTGTCTCAGCCGTCAAAAAATTAATATTAGTGAGGAGCATCTGAGACATTGCATGCTCTATGAATTAAAAAAAGAACACTCAGCTGCAGAAGCTACAAGGAATATTGGAATTGTCTATGGGATAAATGCTCTGAATGATCGAAAATGTCAATGGTGGTTTGCAAAATTTTCTTCTGGAGACTTTAACCTGCCAGATCGGCGACGTTCGGGAAGGTTAAAATCAATTGATACAGACGCCATTAAAGACGCCGTGGAGGCCAATCCAAAGTTAACCAGCAGAGAATTAGCTTAACAATTCAATACAACCCATACCACAATTATTTCATGCCTTCACAATTTAGGAAAGGTTTAAGAACTTGGACTCTGGGTTCCCCACGATTTGACCGACGATCAACGAAATCAAAGATTGACTGTTTGCACATCTTTGCTTTCCAGGAATCATCGAAAACCATTTTTGCAAAGAATTGTGACTGGAGATGAAAAATTGGTTCTTTACAAGAATACCCAACGCAAAAGACAATGGTTAGACCGAAACCAAAGTCCACAGCCTGTTCCAAAACAAGGACTACACCCAAAGAAGGTTATGCTCTCTTTATGGGGGACATGAGAGGACTGATTCATTATGAGTTACTAGAGCCTTATCAAACAATCACAGCAGTAAAATATTGTTCGCAGCTGGATGATCTAAGAATTGCTCTATCAAAAAAAAAAAACGACCAGCATTACTTAATAGGAAGGGTGTAGTGCTTCAGCATTATAACGAGAAACCTCACACAGCAAAACTCACTCAAGAAAAAGGTCATGCGTTTCAATTGGGAAGTTTTGCCTCATCCGCCTTATTCACCTGACATTGCTCCATCCGATTACCATATTTTTCGGTCGTTGCAGCATCACTTAAACAATAAAATTTATGAAAATGACGGCTAACTCAAAAATGACCTAAATTTGTTTTTCTCTCAAAAATCAGAGAAATGTTTTGAAGAAGGCATCAAGAAGCTAGTTGATCGTTGGATAGAAGTCATAGAAAATGAGGGAAATTATTGTAAAGATTAAAAATGCCCTAATCTGAATGTTTCAGATGAAATAAATGTGTTGGACAAAAACGACATTACTTTCTTTCCAACCTGATACATAAGCAGTATATGAAACAAATATGGTGCGTCTATTGAGTACAGTTGAATTGACTAGAAATAGAGAGTTTTGATTTTACCGTTAATGCGAGAAATGGGCCAACTTCCGCATTTATTCATTTAGATTTACGTGTAAAAATCTAGTCAATAATCTTTTAATTATTATTTGTTAATTATTATTTGTTAATTATTATTTATTAATTAGAATTAATTATTATTTGCTAATTATTATTTGTTAATTATTATTTATTAATTATTATTAATTATTATTTGTTAATTATTATTTGTTAATTATTATTTGTTAATTATTATTAATTATTATTTGTTAATTATTATTTGTTAATTATTATTTATTAATTATTATTAATTATTATTTGTTAATTATTATTGGTTAATTATTATTTGTTAATTACTATTTGTTAATTATTATTTATTAATTATTATTTGTTAATTATTATTTGTTAATTATTATTAATTATTATTTGTTAATTATAATTTGTTAATTATTATTTATTAATTATTATTAATTATTATTTGTTAATTATTATTTGTTAATTATTATTTATTAATTATTATTAATTATTATTTGTTAATTATTATTTGTTAATTATTATTAATTATTATTTGTTAATTATTATTTATTAATTATTATTAATTATTATTTGTTAATTATTATTTATTAATTATTATTAATTATTATTTGTTAATTATTATTTATTAATTATTATTAATTATTATTTGTTAATTATTATTGTTAATTATTATTAATTATTATTTGTTAATTATTATTTGTTAATTACTATTTGTTAATTATTATTTGTTAATTATTATTTGTTAATTATTAATTGTTCATTCCAAATACGACATAGGGTTACTGTGATAGCAGCCAGATTCATAGGGAGCCAACATGGGTGGGGGGGTAGTTAAGCAGCAATATGTTGGTTCACACTCGTATAAATTGTGGCATGTTGGTACGGTCGGAGAAAACATTGGGTAGGAAGAGAATCCCAAAAGTCATCGGTGCGAGGAAAGAAGCTACCAGAGAAATAAATCTTCTGGCATCAAGGGATTTCTACAGTGAAGGGGTGGAATTTTGTGGTTAGTCGATGGGTCGGGGTATTTTCGTTTAGGGGGTATACGTGCAGTACGGAGCACATTCAATGTAAATACTTGTAAAACAAGCGCAGGGCGGCGGTGATGCGACAGGGACTGCAGAAAGTATCATAATTAAAATGTGTTGCTGACATTTCATTGTAGGTGAAAGTGTGTCGTAAGATAACAATATTTGAAACGCACTTAGTTTTAACAACATTTAATAATAGCTATGAAAAATGCATGTATTAATACGCCATAGAAGAGATGTAGATTGAAAGAATACAAAGAGGGGGGGGGGAGAAAGTCGATGGCATAACTTCGCGATTATATTCTATCTTATATAAATAGAGATTTTATATTCTATCTAATCTATCTTCTTCTTATATAATAATATAATAATAATTAATATATAAAGTAGAGACGTTTTTCCCCTGTACCTTCTCAGAGAATAGGAAAATAACCACATGCATCACGGGCTACTGAACTCACAATTACATTGCACTTATTTTCTCGAGCGTGTTTTAGTATATCTCTTATTCTTCTTTCCAAACAAACACTGAATATTACATTCGGCCCGGCCGCCACGACTCTCCGAAATACCAACTCCATATAGGTGGTAGTAAAAACTTTTCTCCCTAACAATTCTGTACTGTGACTACACTCATCGACACCGGGTACTAATAAACACAGTATAATTTTCATAAAGCACCCATTGTTATTTCGTATTTGTCTGGCATTATTTTACTACATAATATTAAGCAATACGCAAGAATTTAACAACCGCTCCCTTACACTCCGATGAGTATTCGCGAATAGCAGATTAAGTTTAATCTAATTCTACCTTCTACATTTAAATTCATTCCGGAATTAAGCGAATGAAATTAACGAACACAGTTCCTGCAACATTTAATGATTCAACATGGCGGATAACATTTCTAGATCGAATCGACTTCCTATTTAATTCAATAAGCACCAAGATACTGGTAGACGCGGATACATTTACATTTTCTAAATCATACACCTTAAACACGCATATTATCGAAAAATTGCCCAAATGAATTTACTTCATCAAAAAATGACCTACACCGTGTCATTTTTTAACTTTCCATTTGGTCGGCAGAATCTAAATGTTAACATAACACGCATGTCAATAAACAACAATAGCGTTATTAGCTTATTTTCACATGTATTTTTAACTCGAAACCGTGGCGCTTTGGGTAAGAACGGTGGTGTACTGATCGACGGTTTCAGTGTTCGATCCCGCTCAACTCTGTTACTTTTCTTTTTTTTTTAATTTAAAACATTCGCCAACACGGTATAGGGGGTGGGGGTGTAGAAAGAACTATAGGCCGTTTTTTTTTAATTCGACGTCATGCAATAGGTACTAATTTCTCCCGTGCAACGCCGGGCGACGGGTTCCGCTAGTCTTATATAAATAGAGATTTTGTCCGTGTGAACGTCCGTCAGTCAAAATGTTTTTTTTAAATGTAATTAAAAACATAGCGAAATTTGTCTCCTATCAAAACATAAAAAAAATCTTGACTACTTTTAGAGAGAATGGAGAATATTGCATTAATAGTAAATCATAAATCGCCAACAAATAAAGCGGATGCCATCACCGGAAATCGAAGCCAACTGACCTATTTAGACTTTATCTCTTATATAAAGGGCAGTTGTCTGTTTGTATGTTTGTTTGTTTGTTTGTATGTCCAGTATCTCCTCAAAAACTACCCGACGACATGTCAAAAAGTTGACATCTACAGGACCGCACAAATCCCGGATGTAAAATATCTAAAAATCGCGAAAATCGATTCACTCGCTGACAGTCAACCGGACCACTTTCCGACAAAAGGTAGCAGTTTTTTCGTATTTTATACGAAAATTCAACGTTATTATGTAGTAAATTCGAAATAATCTAATGTATTTATGTACTAATCCGATAAAAATGCCGAGTCACTATAAACATCCCATAATCCCTTGCCGGATGTATCCGGTCTTGCCCTAAATTGTGTCCGGTTGTATCAGATCATCCAATAACTTCTGTCCGGTTGCATCAATAACAACATAGGAATCCTACGTTAAGAGTGTGTAGTGAAACAAGGGTTGCTCAATCACATCCGCACCTGTCCCATAATCCCTTGCCGGATGTACCCGGTCTTGCTCTAAATTGTGTCCGGTTATATCAGGTCATCATGACGTCAGAGAGTGGCAGATAATTTGAAAAATAATGCAAAGTGGCGGGAAGAAATTCACTCACACTACAACCTTTTAATAGACGCTAAGGTTCCTCCCACTCCCTTCCGTTATCATGATAGGCATTACCTCCTCCTTACATGCCAAATTGGGGGGGGGGGGGGGTACGGTATTCGCCGGTGTGAGCATTACCTCCTCCTTTTTTGAGAAGTGTAGGGGTAGGGTAGTATCGGTTCCGTTGTCATGATGCACTGATCCCATGCATTACCTCCTCCTTTTTTGAGAAGTGTAGATGTAGAATAGTATCGGTTCCGTTATCATGATGTGCTCATCCCATGAATTACCTCCTCCTTTTTTGAGAAGTGTAGGGGTAGGGTCGTATCGGTTCCGTTGTCATGATGCCCTCATCCCATGCATTATCTCCTCCTTTTTTGAGAAGTGTTGAGGTAGGGTCGTATCGGTTCCGTTGTCATGATGCCCTCATCCCATGCATTATCTCCTCCTTTTTTGAGAAGTGTTGAGGTAGGGTCGTATCGGTTCCGTTGTCATGATGCACTATTCCCATGCATTACCTCCTCCTTTTTTGAGCAGTGTAGAGGTAGGGTATGTGTGGGTACCCTGCGACCGGACGAAGTATGTATAGGTACCCTGCGACCGCACGAAGTATGTGTGGGTACCCTGCGACCGGACGAAGTATGTGTGGGTACCCTGCGACCGGACGAAGTATGTGTGGGTACCCTGCGACCGGACGAAGTATGTGTACGTACCCTGCGACCGGACGAAGTATGTGTGGGTACCCTGCGACCGGACGAAGTATGTGTACGTACCCTGCGACCGGACGAAGTATGTGTACGTACCCTGCGACCGCACGAAGTATGTGTACGTACCCTGCGACCGGACGAAGTAAGTGTAGGTAGCCTGCGACCGCACGAAGTATGTGTGGGTACCCTGCGACCGGACGAAGTAAGTGTAGGTAGCCTGCGACCGCACGAAGTATGTGTGGGTACCCTGCTGCCTAACGAAGTATGTGTGGGTACCCTGCGACCGGACGAAGTATGTGTGGGTACCCTGCGACCGGACGAAGTATGTATGGGTACCCTGCGACCGCACGAAGTATGTGTGGGTACCCTGCTACCGGACGAAGTATGTGTGGGTACCCTGCGACCGGACGAAGTATGTATAGGTACCCTGCGACCGCACGAAGTATGTGTGGGTACCCTGCGACCGGACGAAGTATGTATAGGTACCCTGCGACCGCACGAAGTATGTGTGGGTACCCTGCGACCGTACGAAGTATGTGTAGGTACCCTGCGACCGCACGAAGTATGTGTGGGTACCCTGCGACCGCACGAAGTATGTATAGGTACCCTGCGACCGGACGAAGTATATGTGGGTACCCTGCGACCGCACGAAGTATGTATAGGTACCCTGCGACCGGACGAAGTATGTGTGGGTACCCTGCGACCGGACGAAGTATGTGTAGGTACCCTGCGACCGGACGAAGTATGTATGGGTACCCTGCGACCGCACGAAGTATGTGTGGGTACCCTGCGACCGGACGAAGTATGTATGGGTACCCTGCGACCGGACGAAGTATGTGTGGGTACCCTGCGACCGCACGAAGTATGTGTGGGTACCCTGCGACCGGACGAAGTATGTATAGGTACCCTGCGACCGCACGAAGTATGTGTGGGTACCCTGCGACCGGACGAAGTATGTGTGGGTACCCTGCGACCGCACGAAGTATGTGTGGGTACCCTGCGACCGCACGAAGTATGTGTGGGTACCCTGCGACCGCACGAAGTATTTGTGGGTACCCTGCGACCGGACGAAGTATGTGTGGGTACCCTGCTGCCTGACGAAGTATGTGTGGGTACCCTGCGACCGCACGAAGTATGTGTGAGTACCCTGCGACCGGACGAAGTATTATAGGTACCCTGCGACCGCACGAAGTATGTGTGGGTACCCTGCGACCGGACGAAGTATGTGTGGGTACCCTGTGACCGAACGAAGTATGTGTGGGTACCCTGCGACCGCACGAAGTATGTGTGGGTACCCTGCGACCGGACGAAGTATGTGTGGGTACCCTGCGACCGGACGAAGTATGTATGGGTACCCTGCGACCGCACGAAGTATGTGTGGGTACCCTGCTACCGGACGAAGTATGTGTGGGTACCCTGTGACCGAACGAAGTATGTGTGGGTACCCTGCGACCGCACGAAGTATGTATAGGTACCCTGCGACCGCACGAAGTATGTGTGGGTACCCTGCGACCGCACGAAGTATGTGTGGGTACCCTGCGATCGCACGAAGTATGTGTGGGTACCCTGTGACCGAACGAAATATGTGTGGGTACCCTGCGACCGAACGAAGTACGTGTGGGTACCCTGCCACCGGACGAAGTATTTGTGGGTACCCTGCGTCCGGACGAAATATGTGTGGGTACTCTGCGACCGGAGAAGTATGTGTTGGTACCCTGCGACCGCACGAAGTATGTGTAGGTACCCTGCGACCGCACAAAGTATGTGTGGGTACTCTGCGACCGCACGAACTATGTGTGGGTACCCTGCGACCGCACGAACTATGTGTGGGTACCCTGACGTCAGAGAGTGGCAGGAAGAAATTCACTCACACTACAACCATTTTTTTCTGTCTTTCTTTTTTCCCGCTCACTCCCACACTTTCTTTCTTAATTATTAATAGACGCTAATATTCCCCCCCCCCTCTCTATGGCCGTTCTGTTATCATGATAGGCATTCCCTCCTCCTTTCGGGGGGGTGTCGGCATTCGCCGGTGTGAGCGCTTCAGGCCAAATCTGGCGAGGGGTAATGTCGGCATTCGGCGGCTCAGGCCAATCTGGGGAGGGGAGGAGGGAAATGTCGGCATTCGGCAGTATGAGCGATCGCCTGTGGGGCGCCTCAGGCGAAATTTGGGGATGGGGCGTATTGGCATACGCCGGTGAGGCAGGCGAAATTTGGGGGAGGGGGAGTGTCGGTATTCGCCGGTGTCAGCGCCTCGGGCGAAATTTGGGGGGAGTCGTCGGTGAGACAGATCCCGACCTTGGGGGTATATCAACCGGTACTTTAGGGGAGAGGAAGTGAGCTAAAGGAAAAGGGATTAAAAAATAAAATGATAATCTGATTTTTGATTCGACAGTGTAAGATCGACACCTATCGGATAGGACTAGATATACACTTGATCTCAAGGCAATAATGCCGAGAACAGATACTACACTTTGATCTTAGCCAAAAGGCCGAAATTCAAAAATTTAATGTGATTTACGGGACTATTTATAACCAATCTACACCTGAACAGCGGTCTATCCACTAGACACTGTTCAAATTACATTAATAAATTAACGAGTATAAATAACTATGATTTTGTTGAACAAACATTGCATAATACTATTTAACAAGTTCTTAAATGAGTTTTGATGAGCAACAATGAATTTTAGACTCCCTAGGCCGTTTTTCTCTAATTCTGTTTAGTGTAGTATCTGTTTTGATTATGCACTCCATAATCGTCTTGGCTTCATTCCGCCGGTCTATGGAAAAACAGTTCACTCGCTGACAGTCAACCGGACCACTTTCCGACAAAAGGTAGCAGTTTTTTCGTATTTTACACCACTTTTTCAACGTTAATATATAGTAAATTCGAAATAATCTAATGTATTTATGTACTAATCCGATAAAAATGCAGAATCACTGTAAACATCCCATAATCCCTTGCCGGATGTACCCGATCTTGCCCGACATTCAGCCCGGTTGTATCAGATCATCCAATAACTTCTGTCCGGATAAATCAATAACAACATAGGAATCCTACGTTATAAGTGTGTAGTGAAACAAGGGTTGCTCAATCACATCCGCACCTGTCCAATAATCCTATGCTGGATGTACCCGGTCTTGCCCTAAATTGTGTCCGGTTATATCAAGTCATAGTACTCGGCGTTGTCCGGGAAAAAAGTGCTCAATGTCCTAGATAGAGCTACTGTAGAGATAGGTTTGGATAATATTTTAACAGCATCTACGCTGAAAAGGATGATGGAATCGATAAGAGTTATTTCAGTAGTGCTCAGGAGGCCTCTTTGATTTTCAAAGTACTCGGCGTTGTCCGGGAAAAAAGTGCTCAATGTCCTAGATAGACCTACTGTAGTGATAGGTTTGCATAATATCTTAACAGCATCTACGCTGAAAAGGATGGGGGGATCGATAAGAGTTATTTCAGTAGTGCTCAGGAGGCCTCTTTGATTTTCAAATACTCGGCGTTGTCCGGGAGAAAAGTGCTCAATGTCCTAGATAGAGCTACTGTAGTGATAGGTTTGGAAAATATTTTAAAGCCATCTTCGTTCCCCTTTGGACTATTTGGCAGATCAAAAGGAGGGATACCTAAGTGATTTCAGTAGTCCTCAGGAGGCCTCCTTTGTTATCAAAGTACTCAGCGTTGTCCGGGAGAAAAGCGCTCAATGTCCTAGATAGAGCTACTGTAGTGATAGGTTTGGAAAATATTTTAACGCTATCTTCGTTCCCCTTTGGACTATTTCGCAGATCAGAAGGAGAGAGGATACCTAAGTAATTTCAGTAGTCCTCAGGAGGCCTCCTTGATTATCAAAGTACTCGACGTTGTCCGGGAGAAAAGTGCTCAATGTCCTAGATAGAGCTACTGTAGTGATAGGTTTGGAAAATATTTTAAAGCCATCTTCGTTCCCCTTTGGACTATTTGGCAGATCAAAAGGAGGGATACCTAAGTGATTTCAGTAGTCCTCAGGAGGCCTCCTTTGTTATCAAAGTACTCAGCGTTGTCCGGGAGAAAAGCGCTCAATGTCCTAGATAGAGCTACTGTAGTGATAGGTTTGGAAAATATTTTAACGCTATCTTCGTTCCCCTTTGGACTATTTCGCAGATCAGAAGGAGAGAGGATACCTAAGTAATTTCAGTAGTCCTCAGGAGGCCTCCTTGATTATCAAAGTACTCGACGTTGTCCGGGAGAAAAGTGCTCAATGTCCTAGATAGAGCTACTGTAGTGATAGGTTTGGATAATATTTTAACAGCATCTACGCTGAAAAGGATGGGGGAATCGATAAGAGTTATTTCAGTAGTGCTCAGGAGGCGTCTTTGATTTTCAAATACTCGGCGTTGTCCGGGAGAAAAGTTCTGAATGTCCTTAATAGAGATACTGTAGTGATAGGTTTTGAAAATATTTTAACGCCATCTTCGTTCCCCTTTGGACTATTTGGCAGATCAGAAGGAGAGAGGATTCTTAAGTGATTTCAGTAGTCCTCAGGAGGCTTCTTTGATTTTCAAAGTACTCGGCGTTGTCCGGGAGAAAATTGCTCAATGTCCTAGATAGAGCTACTGTAGTGATAGGTTTGGATAATATTTTAACAGCATCTACGCTGAAAAGGATGGGGGAATCGATATAAGTTATTACAGTAGTTCTCAGGAGGCGTCTTTGATTATCAAAGTACTCGGCGTTGTCCGGGAGAAAAGTGCTCAATATCCTAGATAGAGCTACTGTAGTGATAGGTTTGGAAAATATTTTAACGCCATCTTCGTTCCCCTTTGGACTATTTGGCAGATCAGAAGGAGAGAGGATACCTAAGTGATTTCAGTAGTGCTCAGGAGGCCTCCTTGATTTTCAAAGTACTCGGCGTTGTCCGGGAGAAAATTGCTAAATGTCCTAGATAGAGCTACTGTAGTGATAGGTTAGGATAATATTTTAACAGCATCTACGCTGAAAAGGATGGGGGAATCGATAAGAGTTATTTAAGGAGTGCTCAGGAGGCGTCTTTGATTTTCAAATACTCGGCGTTGTCCGGGAGAAAAGTTCTGAATGTCCTTAATAGAGATACTGTAGTGATAGGTTTTGAAAATATTTTAACGCCATCTTCGTTCCCCTTTGGACTATTTGGCAGATCAGAAGGAGAGAGGATTCTTAAGTGATTTCAGTAGTCCTCAGGAGGCTTCTTTGATTTTCAAAGTACTCGGCGTTGTCCGGGAGAAAATTGCTCAATGTCCTAGATAGAGCTACTGTAGTGATAGGTTTGGATAATATTTTAACAGCATCTACGCTGAAAAGGATGGGGGAATCGATATAAGTTATTACAGTAGTTCTCAGGAGGCGTCTTTGATTATCAAAGTACTCGGCGTTGTCCGGGAGAAAAGTGCTCAATATCCTAGATAGAGCTACTGTAGTGATAGGTTTGGAAAATATTTTAACGCCATCTTCGTTCCCCTTTGGACTATTTGGCAGATCAGAAGGAGAGAGGATACCTAAGTGATTTCAGTTGTGCTCAGGAGGCCTCCTTGATTTTCAAAGTACTCGGCGTTGTCCGGGAGAAAATTGCTGAATGTCCTAGATAGAGCTACTGTAGTGATAGGTTAGGATAATATTTTAACAGCATCTACGCTGAAAAGGATGGGGGAATCGATAAGAGTTATTTAAGGAGTGCTCATGAGGCCTCCTTGATTTAAAAATTACTCGGTGTTGTCCGGGAGAAAAGTGGTCAATATCCTAGATAGAGCTACTGTAGTGATAGGTTTTGAAAATATTTTAACGCCATCTTCGTTCCCCTTTGGACTATTTATCAGATCAAAAGGAGGGATACCTAAGTGATTTCAGTAGTCCTCAGGAGGCCTCCTTGATTTTCAAAGTATTTGGCGTTGTCCGGGAGAAAAGTGTTCAATGTCCTTGATCGATCTACTGTAGTGATAGGTTTGGATAATATTTTAACAGCATCTACGCTGAAAAGGATGGGGGAATCGATAAGAGTGATTTCAGTAGTGCTCAGGAGGCTTCCTTGATTTTCAAAGTACTCGGCGTTGTCCGGCAGAAAAGTGGTCAATATCCTAGATAGAGCTACTGTAGTGATAGGTTTGGAAAATATTTTAATGCCATCTTCGTTTCCCTTTGGACTATTTGGCAGATCAGAAGGAGAGAGGATACCTAAGTTATTTCAGTAGTGCTCATGAGGCCTCTTTTATTTTTAAAGTACTCGGCGTTGTCCGGGAGAAAATTGTTCAATGTCCTAGATAGAGCTACTGTAGTGATAGGTTTGGATAATATTTTAAGAGCATCTATGCTGAAAACCTATTTAGCATTCGCACCGCGACAGCAATAGGTACGTATTTAGCATTCAGCGGTGGCGATAGGAAGTATATAGCATGTGCACATGGGCGGCAATAAATATGTATATAGCATGCGCATCGGGAGTATAAAAAAAATTGGGGGGGAGGCAAAACATTTATTTTTTCTTGTATCTTTTTCATTGAAAATATTTATGTGTATGGGGGAGAATGAAAAAAAAAAAATTTTCGGGGGAGGGGGCTAAAAAAATTTTTTTTTTTTCTTTTTTAAAATAAAAATATATCTATGTATGGGGGAACATAAAATTTTTGGGGTGTAAGGGGTCAAAAATTTTTCTTTTTTTTTTCCTTTAAATTAAAAATATTTCTAAGTATGTGGGAGGATAGAAAAAAAATTTTCCTGTGGGGAGGCAAACAAATGTATTTTTTTCTGTTTGTAACTAAAAATATTTATATTTATGATAGTGACAATACATAAATGAACACTATTTTGTTTTTCTAACACGACAGGGCCGAATAAATATAAGTTCTTACGTATGCGAACTGGGCTGGAGATTGGTACATATATAGTATGTGTACCCTTGCAGAGATAGGTAAGTATGTAGTATGCGCACCAGAGCCGCGATAGGTACGAATATAGTATGCACACCGGGTCGGCGATAGGTTTATATATAGTATGTGTACCGGGGTGGCAATAGGTACTATATAGTAGTGCATAGGGGTGGCTATAGCTACGTATTTAGCATTCGCACCGGGGTTGCGATAGGTATGTATTCAGCAATCGCACCGGGGTGGCGATATGTACATATTTAGTATTCGCACTGGGGCAGTGATAGGTACATATGGTGTATGAACACCTGGGCGGCAATATGTACGTATTTAGCATTCATCCCTGGGCGGAGATAGGTACTTATTTAGCATTCAGCGGTGGCGATAGGTACGTATATAGCATGTGCATATGGGCGGCAATAAGTACGTGATAGGTATGTATTATGCATGCGCACTGGGGCAGCGATCGGTTCATATATAGCACGCGCACCGGGGCAGCGATAGGTACGTATATAGCACGCGCACCGGGGCGGCGAAAGGTACGTATTTAGCATTCACACCGGGGCGGCGATAGGTATGTATTTAGCATTCACACCGGGGCGGCGATAGGTATGTATTTAGCATTCACACCGGGGCGGCGATAGGTATGTATTTAGCATTCGCACCGGGGCGGCGATAGGTATGTATTTAGCATTCGCACCGGGGCGGCGACAGGTATGTATTTAGCATTCGCACCGGGGCGGCGATAGGTATGTATTTAGCATTCGCATCGGGGTGGTGATATGTACGTATTTAGCTTCCGCACCGGGGCGGTGATAGGTACGTATTTAGAATTCACACAGGAGCGGCGATAGGTACGTATTCAGAATTCAGGGGTGGCGATAGCTACGTATATAGCATGTACACATGGGCAGCAATAAGTACGTACATAGCATGCGCACCGGGGCGGCGATCAGTACATATATAGCACGTGCACCGGGGCGGCAATAGGTACGTATATAGCACGTGCACCAGAACGGCGAAAGGTATGTATTTCGCATTCGCACCAGGGTGGTGATAGGTACGTATTTAGCATTCGCACCGGGGCGGCTATAGGTGCGTATTTAGCATTCACACCAGGGCGGCTATAGGTACGTATTTAGCATTCGCATCGGGCCGGCGATAGGTACGTATTTAGCATTCGCACCAAAGTGGTGATAGGTACGTATTTAGAAATTCGCACCAATGCGGCAATATGTACATATTAATTATTCCCACTAGGGCAGCGATAGGTACTTATGTAGCATGCACACCGGGGCGGCGATAGGTACTATTTAGGATTCGCACCGGGGCGGTGATAGGTACTTAAATAGTATCTGAACTGGGGCGGCGATAGGTACGTATATAGTATGTGCACTGGGGCGGCGATAGGTACGTATATAGTAAGCGCACCGGAGTGATGATAGATACGTATATAGCATGAACACCGGGGTGGAGATAAGTACCTATATAGAAGGCGCAGATAGAGGTGTTACTTTTTATAGAAATATATCATACTATTGCCCTGGGCAACGTAGGAGAAATTGTGGGGAAAGAACAGCTTTCGCAAAAGGCAAAATTAGAAAGTAGCGGTGAAATGCGGCGACCAGAGAAGAGAAAGGTAGAAAGATAAAGAGACGGCTATAGAGAAGGGGGGGGGGAGAAATAGAAGTTTGTATATAAAGATGTTACACACACGATTTTTCTTCAATTATATGTTTTAATGACCCCGAGCAACGCCGGGTAGCCCCGCTAGTTATAAATAAAGCTTAAAACATTGGCGTAACAAAATAATTATAGCTTTGGCGTGATGTCATAGATTTATGATGTACTTCATGTTTCAAAACATGAATTCAAACATAAGCGATAATAACAAATAAGTACATGGATGGGTAAGCATTATCAATAACGTTAGAAATTATTTTAATATTCCAAAACAATTTATTTTGCTTTAACTACGAATTGTATGTAGTTCTATGACAATTATATAATCCTCCGAGCCGAGTAAAAATGTAATTAATGAAATAAGTTTCCGAAAATTTAATCCCGGAGAAACTTGCGTTTCGAATTGAAATGAATGCGGATCAACATTCTTTCCTTCCACAGATGACGTTTGTCTTGCATTTTCTACTGTTTCTCGTTGGTTCATTTAGTTAGAAACGATTGGTGGAAAGTGACGTGCACACAAATCAGGAGAGAGCATAGAGGCATTTCGTTTATCGTTTGGCGGGTAGTTAGGGTTAATGTTGCACAAGTTCGTTGTCTGTTCCGATAGAAAAAGAAATTCGAGAACATTCATCGGCCCCTGTATTAAGAGAAAACTTTCAACCTGAGGCGAGAGAAGATAACCAAAGTGAATGACATCAGAATAAGAGGACAATATACTCGATAGTATAGAGGATACTCCTCAAATCAGTGCAAGACAGGTGGCAACACAGGTGGCAAGACAGGTGGCTATTCCCGATTCGATTTTCTGGAAAGTGTTACAACGTTGCTACAAAACAAATTATCCTGGTACTCGAGTGAGGAAGTGCGTTAGAATTACTACTTTTCCGGACGTGTTTTCTTCACTGCTGAAGCACAGTTTACGCGAGACGGAGTAATACACTTCCACAATCAGCATGTATTGGCAGTTGTTCCATAACGTAGTTGTTTCATAACGTAGTTGTTCCATAACGTAGTTGTTTCATAACGTAGTTGATTTATAACATTGTTGTTTCATAACGTAGTTATTTCATAACGTAGTTTCATAACGTAGTCGTTTTATAACATTGTTGTTTCATAACGTAGTTGTTTCATAACGTATTTTTCGTAACGTAGTTGTTTCATAACGCAGTTGTTTCATAACGTAGTTGTTTTATAGCATAGTTGTTTCATAACGTATTTTTTCGTAACGTAGTTGTTCCATAACGTAGTTGTTTCATAACGTATTTTTTTCGTAACGTAGTTGTTTCATAACGTATTTTTTTCGTAACGTAGTTGTTTTATAACATAGTTGTTTCATAACGTAGTTGTTTCATAGCGTAGCCAACAGTCAAAATTTGGGAAGGTATTCTTGGTGATACGTTAATGGGGTCTACGTACTTCCAAAAATATTGACGAGTAAGGGATAAAATCGCTTCTTGGAAACAATGAAGCGTAATGTCATGGATGACATTCCACTTGCGCTCGTTGACGAGTGTATTTTATGCATGATGGACACCCTATTTCATTTGCATAGCCCGCAGGTATGCTAATAGACATTTCCCTTGTCACATGCGCACACACATACCCACCCATATATATACATACATATAAATACATATATATATATACATGCATACACATGCATACACATTCATGCACATCCGTAACCACACATGCACGCACATTCATGTGGAGAGAGAGGGGAGAGGCATAGGAAGATACGTGTGTATAGGTATATACATGCACATACGTACACCCACAAGGGCATACGCACACACATATATACGGAGAGAAGGAAACCGAGAGCGCGCGCGAGAGAGAGAGAGAGAGAGAGAGAAAGAGGGGGATAGACAGATGAATGAATACAAAATTTACTGGTAGACCTGACAAGTATGAAAAAAACAAAAAAAACAACAAACTAAAAAGTGGATATTGGGAGTCTTAAAGTGGGAAGATGTTAACATCTCAGCGTAACACACACTTGTTCTTCACATGTTGGAAAATGTTGTCAGTCAGTTCGTATGTTTGTAGAAAGAATAACTATTGAGAAGTCCCAGGTCTATATTTAGTCCTGAGGTATGTGTGTTGAGTTTCAGAATGAGTTTTGTCTCATATTTTCGTCTGTGTTGTAGTGATCGGAATTTGGAGGCTACGTGTATGCATTTCATGTCGTCTGTGGTGTGGTGTTGTGTAGTGCTCGGCTATTAGGTATCGTGGAGATCTGTCCCTAATCGTTTGGTTGTGGTTGTTGAGGCGTTTGCGGAACTCCAGGCTTGTTTGCCCAACAGAGTTACCTTTTGTGCATCTAGTGCAGTATATCAGGTAAACCACGTTTGGGCCATCGCAGGTGAGAGGGGGGAATTAAGTTAGATGTTGGTGCCTGGAGGTGCGAATGTGTTGTTGGTAATTATGCATTGGCATATTTGGTATCTGGGTTTGTTCTATTTTTTATTTCCTTGAGGTGCGAGGGTGTGGTGTATTTTGGACACTGTTACTAGATAATATAAGTTAGGCTGTCCTTTTGCACATATGGGTGATTTGTTGTATATTATATTAATGGTGGGGTCATGCTGTAGTGGTTTGAATATGTTTTGAGAGGGTTCGTGTAGTTTTGTTTGTTTTAGGGCTGAAGTCAAATACCATTGGTATTTGTGGCGATGATAATTTGCTGTTATTTGTATGTTAGTAGATTGTGTCTGTTTGTGCTAGATGCTTTCCTTATGGATTTTTTTGTATTATTTTGAAGCGGTAGTTTCTGCGGAGGAAGTGGTTGCCTAAAATGCCTACCCGTGTTTTGTACTCAGTAGGGTCTGAGCAGATCCTTTGGATGCGCAGGCATTGACCATATACAATGGATCTTTTTGTGGGATGGCAACCCTCAAAGTTAAGGTAACCGTGTCCGTCGGTGGGTTTAGTGTAGAGTGGTGTGGTGGTGTGATTGTTCGTAATATATATATATATATATATATATATATATATATATATATATATATATATATATATATATATATATATATATATATATATATATATATACATATATATGGTACTCGGTAAAATGGCACAGGTAAAAATGGCACAAGTGGATAATTAGGAAAACTGGAACGAAGCAAGAACAATTCGGTAACGGAAAATTAGGATCGTTTGGGATGGGTAGGGATAGGCTCACTCCCCCAATATTTTAAAATTAATATTCTTTTAATAAGTAAGGGGGCAGGTTCTCTCATCTCTAGTTTTTAATAAGGTCTAAGCCCTCTCCCTTCAATATTTTGTTGTTTTTATGCAAATAAAATCGATTTTTCTAAGCATTTTCGGTGAGGGGAATGGGATAAGTTCCCGCCTCTATAGTTTTAAATAAGGGCTAAGCTCCCCACCTATATTTTAAAATTGGTATTTACTGACTCTGTAAAAGTGTAGAATAGTTAACATTCCAGAAATCGTAAAAAAATGAATAAATAACTGTACCAAATACAGTAGAATTTGATTATCTATCGACCTGTATAGTTTTCATGCGCTGAAATAATTTTTAATTTTTTTCAAAATTTTATTTTATGCAAAGCTGTAATTACATACACGAGAAAAATAAATAAATAGCTGCTTGTCGCTTAGCTGTTCGGGGGGGGGGTATTCCTGAAAAGTTGTAAACAAAAATGACTTATCTTCCCACTAACTCTATTTATTTTATTTATCGATTTTAAATAAATCGTTGTATTGTATCACGGAAAGAAAAACAAAACAAAAACAATTATTTTAAAATGCAAATTGGGGGATCAGTTTTGCATGTAAAATGAGCAGCACTTTTTATACTAACAACTGATCGTCACCAATCACAATCAAGGATGTCTCACGTGACTCAAATTAACCAATCAAAAGCAACCATTTGAAATTCAAGAAAAATGTCTCTTTTGAATATTTTAGGAATGAAACCGGTGTTTTTACTTTTCAAAATATAATTAACGTTAAAGTGTAGTATCTGTTCTGATACTATACTTTATCTTTTTTTGTCCGCGGTCAGTGAAAGAGAAATCATTCTAGACTGAGGCAATTTTAATTTTTGTCCTAATCCAGAGTGCTTTTTGGCTAGCTGAATTTTCCCCACATTTAAAATAGATCATGTACCTAAATCTGCCCTCGAGTTAAATATTTGCCGATTTTATAATAGTTCTCTCCTTTACGTTTATTTTCCTTTTATTTTTTCCTTTTCAAAAAAGAATTAACGTTAAAGTTCTGAACCTATATTTTATAGCTCCAGTTTAGAAGTCTGAAAATAAATCCGACACGATATATAATTTTCTGGAAGGAATTATTTCGAATTGGATTTTATGTTTCGTAACAACATGGACCAACGTCAAACAAAATAAAATGGCTATTCAGAATGAAATATTGATTTTGTAGGACGGAAGCACTTAACCGGACGTCTATGTGTAGCTTACTTGCCATAAATATATTTCCATGCTTTACTACTAAGCTCTACTCACTGTTGAAATAAATACTGAAAATCTATACACAATATATTATATCATCTTATAATATTATATGTGTATACGTGAAATATAAAAACATAGGTACGGTGAGTGGGAGAGAACCCCAGCAGAGTGCTCGATTATTAAATAAATTAAAACTGAAGAGCGTAATCTTTATTTATATATGTATTACAAAAGATCAGAACAACATTAGTACCGTCGGTTTTAAATCCAAACAAAAAAGACCTATAATTTGTCTCCTTTACTGAACTCTCTTCAGCATCTCTGGCGAGAGTCCGGTAAAGGAAACCAATTATAAATTCCCATTTTGGATTTGAAACCGACGGTACCAATGTTGTTCTGATCTTCTGCAATATATATATATATATATATATATATATATATATATATATATATATATATAGAGAGAGAGAGAGAGAGAGAGATAGAGAGAGAGAGAGAGAGAGAGAGATAATAAACAATAACAAATATTTATATTTGTCGCTCCTCGTAAAAAAAGTATAGTACTGTAATGGTAGTACTAACACAGCATGACGTCACTTGCTTTATAATGCATCATTCCTTCCCAAATAGAAGTAGAATGTCTGGACGTCAAGCCGCTTTAAAAAGTGTTAAAATTATCATTGTTTTATCAGCTGTTCAGAATTGGCCGAGCGGTTAGCGACGTTGGATTTGAGTTGAAAAAACTTGTAATCCAGGGTTTCGAATCGCATGACCGGTAGTGAATAGTCATATCTCTATGTTGATGAGTCCAGGACGAAACGTATACGTACATAGATAATAGATAATAAACAATAACACACACACACACACACATATATATATATGTGGCTTTACGGAGCCAACATCGAGACTCTGACTGATTTCATTTTTTATATTCCAAGTTTACATATCTTTAGTAACTCAATAATTAATTCCTGGATACTTGAATTGCAGCGGCGGGCGTTGTTGAATATAACGTTGAATATAACGTTGAATATAACGATGAATATAACGTTGAATATAACGTTGAATATAACGTTGAATATAACGATGAATATAACGTTGAATATAACGTTGAATATAACGATGAATATAACGATGAATATAACGTTGAATATAACGATGAATATAACGTTGAATATAACGATGAATATAACGTTGAATATAACGTTGAATATAACGTTGAATATAACGATGAATATAACGTTGAATATAACGTTGAATATAACGTTGAATATAACGTTGAATATAACGATGAATATAACGTTGAATATAACGTTGAATATAACGATGAATATAACGTTGAATATAACGATGAATATAACGTTGAATATAACGTTGAATATAACGTTGAATATAACGATGAATATAACGTTGAATATAACGTTGAATATAACGATGAATATAACGTTGAATATAACGATGAATATAACGATGAATATAACGTTGAATATAACGATGAATATAACGTTGAATATAACGTTGAATATAACGATGAATATAACGTTGAATATAACGATGAATATAACGATGAATATAACGATGAATATAACGATGAATATAACGTTGAATATAACGATGAATATAACGTTGAATATAACGATGCTGATGACGATGCTGGTGACGATTCGTAATAGAAAATATTTACAGTCTTTCCATTTCTGTTGCGTAGTTTCTATCACGTGACCACAATGGGAACTGTTGCGAACCACGTGGTCACCACCAGACATAAGCGAACGTATTTGGTTGGGTCACATCAAGATCTAAGTAAGTATTTATAGCCTACTTGTATACATATATCAAATTCCTTTAGTAGCAAATTAATACGTTGTTTTACTTTTTTATGGACCTATTCTCATTGATATAAAAATGACAGTCACTTTGCTTGAAGAGTGATAGATGACACGTGGCATAACATTCCGGTAACAATCTTAAACAAGGTCAAGATAGAATAATTTTATTTAGTTAAAGTTGGTCGCTCACCAAAAAGAACGTTGGTATGAGCTGTCACGTATTTACAGATTTTATCAAGGACGTGAAACACACACACACACACACATACATATATATATGTAAAGGAGTAAGGCTACCAACATTTGTAAAAGGTTTTTTCAACATATTAATAATAAATAAATGTTAAAAAAACTTTTTACAAATGTTGGTAGCCTTACTCCTTTACATAAATACTTTTCTCTCGTTGGAACTGCGCTAATACTGCACTCCCCTCTTTTCTCTCTCCCTCTCTCTCTCTCTCTCTCTCTCTCTCTCTCTCTCTCTATATATATATATATATATATATATATATATATATATATATGGTGATGAGAGGCGTAATTTTGAAACGACGTCGTACGTAGGTAAACTATTCAAATACCATTTAATATTATTCGAAGCCCCTTTGAAGTAAACTTGAAAGTCGAGCACTTTCGGGAAAGATAAAAGATAGACATTAATCTAAAAGCCTCAGTGCAATGCCCCGACTTAGTTGTTGAGTTCTATCGGATGTTTAGATGTTTATACTCCCCGCTTTCAGTGTTAATATTGCTTAATTTCTCCGTTATCACGTGACAATCTGTCGCGACCCCGTGGACTAAGTGAATGCTTACAGACTCGAGATGTCTCTGTGAGCCGGGTTCGCCCCCTATGACCGTCTGAGATTGTTATTTCCCTGCACTGATGAGAGCCGTAAGCTCGAAACGATGTCGTACGTAGGTAAAATATTAAAATATCATTTATTATATATATATATATATATATATATATATATATATATATATATATATATATATATATACTAGCTGTCCCGACCTGGCGTTTCCCGTGAGTATTTCTACTTGTATCAGTATGTTGCAACAACACATACCTTGTTTTAAATGTAGCGGACGCCATCGTTATATTATGTTTGAATGTATTCTTTTTAACTACTAAAATATAAATAATCAGAGGTTTTGAGTAGTTTTATTGCGTTTTTTATGAAAAGAATTATGGTAAATAGTATTGAACGGTAAAATTAATTCCCCGAACAGTTTTGTACCAATTTTATTATCCCTTACTAAACCTTATGTCTAGAATCCTTATTCTAATTTTGATCAAAATCCATTACATGATTTTGATTCTAGAAAAGGTCTAAACTTTAAAGCTTAAGCGTAAGAGGTCTCAAGATGAAATTGAAATTCAGGGAATCTTTCTTAATTGGTGTTAACAACCATGGGTAAAATTAAATGCAAATGTTAAATGCAAATGAATTATCAAATAGTATGTACCCTAAAACCCTTTCAAATACTCCAAAAAACTGAATTTTGTGGAATATCTAATACCTAAATCGGAAGTATCTCAATTTTCACGAAAGACTTTTGACCTCCTTTGCATTAAACTAAATAAAACTAAATATATTCCACATTACCCACATTTACGCCTAAGGGCTTTGCTCTAAAAATTCGTAATGATACAATAATTACTTTAGAAGTTAATGCTGTAGATACACATCTATAAACACATAGCAGACTTTCTAAAATATATACATCTCTACCAATTGTATAAAGGATATAACAAATCATGTAGATCCTAAATCAAATCATAAATCGAAATCGCATAAAATATAGTTCATATGAATTGATGTTTTCCGGATGCTGGTGAGAGTCCACAAAAGACTGTCGAATTTGAAACCGACGGTACCTATGTTATTCCGATCTTCTGTAGTACACATATAAATAAATATTACGCTCTTATTTTTTATTTTTTATTAATGATCGAGCAGTATGCTGGGGCTCTCTTCTACTGATCTCACATTATATATATTAGAGCTATGATACAGCGAAACAGTCTGTATGTGGATGACTATATAAAGCTCCCTTTCTTGGGTAGAGCTTATTTGTAAGGATATCGCCAACTGCTATAAGCTTTAAGGCATAGCTCATTGGGTAAAACTAATTCGAGCTCCCGGCACTTGACAATGTTTACATTGAGATATCACTTACATTTAGTCAGTGTTGTATGATAGCGCATGGTAGAGGCGCCGATGTGTACGCTCGACGGTTGAGTTTCAATCCCGGCTTGAGGCACTAACTGGTCTAGCCGCACTGAGGAGCTGTGATACAGCGAAACAGTCTGTACGTGGATGACTATATATATATATATATATATATATATATATATATATATATATATATATATATATATATATATATATATTCTTTGTCGTACAAAACTTTAAAATGGCATTGAAGAGACAATATTTATTACTCATAATAAATTAAGAAATTAAAAAGATGAAAGGGCAGCTGACCGGTTTCGTACCTCGCTCAACAGAGCCAAATATCGAGGTATCGTATAAAAAATATAAAAAGATGCTATGAGAATTATAGCGAGGGAAAAGGGGAAAAAAAGGTTAAAAAAAACGAAAAAAAAGTTCAATCAAATAGAAACAACATTAAGCCCGAGAAGATTTTCTCTTTGCTTGCAAAGAGGAGGTCTCAATGGCTTAATATAGATTGTTTCTAGGATCTTGAGATGATAGGGAGAGTGCGACTTACTAAGAATGGACAATAAGTCGACACTGAATTTAGAAGCACAGGTGTTGTTATTTATGAGATGTTCACCTATCGACGAACCATAAGTATTATTCAAAACGTCAGTTGGTGAATAATTTGCATTGCGAATTTTTATATATATATATATATATATATATATATATATATATATATATATATATATATATATACATATATATTGGTGTATATGTATCAATATCGAATGCGTGTGTATTATGCTATAATAAAATTAATGTAATTCTAGCATTTTTGTGTTTGATGAAATATTTCGATTTGATACCCATTTGATGAGTAATATACTTTTTGTATCTCCCACTACTTTCATGAGTTGTCTATATTAGATCTACGTGAGTTGTCTATATTAGATCTACGTGAGTTGTCTATATTAGATCTACGTGAGTTGTCTATATTAGATCTACGTGAGTTGTTTATATTAGAGCTACGTGAGTTGTTTATATTAGATCTACGTGAGTTGTCTATATTAGATCTACGTGAGGTGTTCTATATTAGATCTACGTGAGTTGTTTATATTAGAGCTACGTGAGTTGTTTATATTAGAGCTACGTGAGTTGTTTATATTAGATCTACGTGAGTTGTTTATATTAGATCTATGTGAGTTGTTTATATTAGAGCTACGTGAGTTGTTTATATTAGATCTACGTGAGTTTTTTTTATATTAGATCTACGTGAGGTGTTCTATATTAGATCTACGTGAGTTGTCTATATTAGATCTACGTGAGTTGTCTATATTAGATCTACGTGAGTTGTCTATATTAGATCTACGTGAGTTGTCTATATTAGATCTACGTGAGTTGTCTATATTAGATCTACGTGAGTTCTCTATATTAGGTCTACGTGAGTTGTCTATATTAGATCTACGTGAGTTGTCTATATTAGATCTACGTGAGTTGTCTATATTAGATCTACGTGAGTTGTCTATATTAGATCTACGTGAGTTGTCTATATTAGATCTACGTGAGTTGTCTATATTAGATCTACGTGAGTTGTTTATATTAGATCTACGTGAGTTGTCTATATTAGATCTACGTGAGTTGTCTTTATTAGATCTACGTGAGTTGTCTATATTAGATCTACGTGAGTTGTCTATATTAGATCTACGTTGACTGTGACACTCCCTAGTTGCTTTTCTGTGTATGTCACAACATATAAGGATGTCATGTTTTGTCGAAATCAACTCAATAGTTTATGAGTCTAAAATGGCCCGCAAGACAGATATTTCCTTTAATTTTGTATCGATTGTTATTGTGTAATTCATGGTGCCAAGTGTAATCGTCTGCCTCATACTTTGCTGACAATATTTTATGCCCAGAACCGAACAAAGAATATGATTGGAAACATATTTTCTGAAACCTGGTAGACCCTCCCAAATTTCCGATATACAATCCTTTACATACCATCATACAATTCCGTGTTACACTAAGCAGAGTCAGTATCTGGACACCTAATTAAAAAAGATTATAACGTCTGTGTGAACCTTTAAATATTTATAACCCCAGAACTATAGATAATTAGCCGTCTATGCCGGCCTAGCTCGGTGGTTAAGTTAATGTACAGGCTTGTCCTAAAAGTTGTAACTCGTTTTGATGAAGTTGCATCTATTATTAAAGAGAAAACTTTGCATTGTTTTTCATACAGCTGTATTACGTACATGTCAGTTTTGTGTGGTATAAGTTTTCCTCACTATTTTGCGATCACTGCTCAATAGTATATAATATTTATATAGTTTATATTTATAATAGTTCATAATGTTTATATAGTTTATATTTATAATAGTTTATAATGTTTATACAGTTTATATTTATAATAGTTTATAATGTTTATATAGTTTATATTTATAATAGTTTATAATGTTTATATAGTTAATATTTATAATAGTTTATAATGTTTATATAGTTTATATTTATAATAGTTTATAATGTTTATATAGTTTATATTTATAATAGTTTATACTGTTAATATAGTTTATATTAATAATAGTTTATAATGTTTATATAGTTTATATTTATAATAGTTTATAATGTTTATATAGTTTATATTTATAATAGTTTATAATGTTTATATAGTTTATATTAATAATAGTTTATAATGTTTATATAGTTTATATTTATAATAGTTTATAATGTTTATATAGTTTATATTAATAATAGTTTATAATGTTTATATAGTCTATATTTATAATAGTTTATAATGTTTATATAGTTTATATTTATAATAGTTTATAATGTTAATATAGTTTATATTAATAATAGTTTATAATGTTTATATAGTTTATATTTATAATTTTTTATAATGTTTATATAGTTTATATTTATAATAGTTTATAATGTTTATATAGTTTATATTAATAATAGTTTATAATGTTTATATAGTCTATATTTATAATAGTTTATAATGTTTATATAGTTTATATTTATAATAGTTTATAATGGTTACATAGTTTATATTAATAATAGTTTATAATGTTTATATAGTTTATATTTATAATAGTTTATAATGTTTATGTGGTTTATATTTATAATAGTTTATAATGTTTATATAGTTTATATTTATAATAGTTTATAATGTTTATATAGTTTATATTTATAATAGTTTATAATGTTTATATAGTTTATATTTATAATTTTTTATAATGTTTATATAGTTTATATTAATAATAGTTTATAATGTTTATATAGTTTATATTTATAATAGTTCATAATGTTTATGTGGTTTATATTTATAATAGTTTATAATGTTTATATAGTTTATATTTATAATAGTTTATAATGTTTATATAGTTTATATTTATAATAGTTTATAATGTTTATATAGTTTATATTTATAATAGTTTATAATGTTTATATAGTTCATATGAGAAAGGAAGGATGAAGGTAATCCGACGTAATAAGAAATGAAAAGGAAAAACCAAAAAGGATGTTTTTTTATATATTCATCAACGTTTCGTCTTTATTTGTAAGACTTTCTCAGGATGATTATTTTAAGAAAAATGTCATGCAAGTACGTGAAAATATTGGGTTGACATGATGGGTTGATGAGAAAAAGTAGTAGCCACTTTTGGGTGCGCAGGACCGAGGTCCGGGCTTAGTGAAGTCAGTAGCATGGAATGAGATTAATGAGGATGGTTCTGACACTAGCAGCCATCCACATCATTTCTGTTCACCCCCACCCCTTCACTTTTTCACTCAGAACCATCCTCATTAATCTCATTCCAAAAAAAAAGTTTGACCCAGTTATGAAAATGTTATTCTAGATTTGTCGTTTTTAAAAAATTTATTTAAATATTTTTATTCAGTCATATGTTGTTTTTTTGTTTCCAAACAAAGCGACACACAAAATATGACACATTTACTCGCTTGACAACAGACACTTACACACTAATAATTCTACTCACAAACCCGGGAAATATGGCGACCGTTCGAAACTGCTGTCTTTCTACTCGTTCGCAACGAATGCTTACAAGCACTAAGAAATCTACAAACACAACTCAACTTCTACAACTACCACAATTTTAGGTTTTAACTTAATAGACGAAGTTTACTATGAACCCTTTTCTCGCCGGCCATGAATCATGGAAAAGATTTCTGATGAGTATAAATAAAAATCTTTACATATTTTATGGATGATTGTATATGAAATATTTAATGAATCAGACTGGCCATAAGAATAAGGGAATTCTAACGAATTCTGAAGACAGCTTGTAACATTTAATTATAACAAAAATCTAGATAGCTTCTCGAAAGCAAACTATTCTACTTAATAATAAGATATGCAAGTAATTATAAGAAATAAATAGGTTGGAATTAGATAGAAACAAGTATAATTGCTTATCTAAATGCTAACTTACATAGACAATTCCAGATTGTTATTAACAACGTAAGAAGCCGATTCTTGATAACCGACAAATACCTTCATGGTAAAAAAGTTTCGAACTGCAATAAGTTTTATTTGAAAGAAACTGAAGAGAAATACATTTTTTGTTAAAAAGACAAAGAAAAATTGGCAGAATAAAATAATTATTTATCAGATTGATTGCTATTGATGACAAACTTCGAAATCCTAACTTTAAATATTAAATTAGTATTTATTTGTAAATAATATTTAAATGCAAAATGTGACAAATTGTCCATGTTATAAAACCCCCTAGATATTCCCGATGCGTCATTTGAGTCTGTGCGAAACTTAAACGTGACAGAATTGGTGTTTATGAACCGAGGCGTGACAGACCGAGTTTTATTTTTCGGTCACAATCGAAAATGTTTCCATATTACATTTGTCGAGAAAATACTACATAATTATTTGCATGAATTTTTAGATCTGGAGTGAAAATCAGTCCTAGGATCTTATGAAAGCAGGGGTCTTTCTCAAGGAGAACTATTCGTTTCAAATAAGGTCAAACAAGATATGCTTAATATATATATATATATATATATATATATATATATATATATATATATATATATATTCCATAAAATATAACAGTATACTGAAATCATATGCCCTTAATAGGGTTAAGATGAAAATTCATATACACTTAATGTACAAAAGCAAGGAAATTCCCAAATTTTTACACTTTTATTGTCATTAAGGGTATGCGAGCACAACAGGGCTATGTATTTTACTGGTAGGAATTTTTCTTCAGCGCACCTCACACACTTCATCCACTCGTGCATAGAGATTGATACTGTAGTGATATGATAATGAAATGGTTTGGTTGATATGTAGTCATACCCTTAATGACAATAAAAGTGTAACAATTTGGGAATTTCCTTGCTTTTGTACATTTAGTGTATATGAATTTTCATCTTAACCCGATTAAGGGGATATGATTTCAGTATACTGGCATTTTTCATGGAATGTCACTACTTTTGTAAAGGCTATGACTCAATACAATGAGTTTTTTTTTTAATTATTTTCTGTAAAACTAAGGTATATGGTAAACTGAAATTAAAATGCCATCAACTAGACCCAAGAACCTCTATCTCTGCCAAAAATCAGCTGACTCCATCAAATAGTTGATGAGATACAGGGTGGCACATACGTACGTACGTCCGTACGTACACACAGATAACATGATTTCATGATTGAACTTTCTGGATCTCTGGGTCGCCTTAACTAATGATGCTGAAATTCTACACACTTATAGAACCTATCAAATAAAAATTTTGTGCAAAGTTTTAACTAAATTAGTTAAAACTTTGCACAAAATTTTTATTTGATAAACTCAATCATAACTCAAAAACCAATAAACCAAATTGGTTTATTGGTTTTTGAGTTATGATTGATCAAAGAAATGAGATTTCCAGCATAGACCATTCGTAAAGTCTATTATGGGATAGAGCGCTCTCGCGCCTCCCTTGATATATATATATATATATATATATATATATATATATATATATATATATATATATATATATATATATATATATATATAACGTAAATGTCGTTAAATGAGTAACTACTAACTGGTATACCCGTCCATGGCAGGGTCATAACACCGAAACATCGTCAAACTACTTCGAAGCAGTCGACTACATACTGCGATGGTGAAAAGTTAAGTGTGAAAATTGAGTACATACGAAAAAGCTTAACATAAACTTTGCATTTGTGAAGTTAAGTCCCCATGAGAGGGTCTTCAAATTTGCTTAAATTATAAGAGTCTTATAAGAGATGTGTTTACTAATGAGTCACCACTTATCAAGGTGAAAAGCATCTCGAGGATAAAAATTAAGGAGATGGATGGATTGTCAGTTTGATGATTAAGAATATTATGAGAGGATTGAAAGTGATTAATATAATTTTTTTTTTAAAAGTATCACACTTATGAGGACGGTTTATGACAAGTATTTGTTGGCATTAGATTTGAAGACAGGCATGTAGTAGTCTGCATGGAAGCAGTCCCGTGGTAATGTGTTCCACAGATGGAAAGTTCTTGAAAAGAAAAGTCCCACGCCTTTCCTAATTGTATCAGTTTGTATTTGAATGGATCCGAATCTTTTTTTACTAGTCTGCGTCGGTATCTATTAGGCTTATAACACACCCTGTTCTATAGTGAGTAATGGTCACATAGTGAACGTGATATTGCGTCAGCGTCGACCTAGCCCAAGAAACATACAATGAGATAATTAAGAGGGAATGTATGTTTTAACGATCACTCCTATTCTCTCAAGAAAAAAAATCTGACCTCAAATGCTTCAAACAAGATCGAACGTGACTAACGTCCAGTAAACGTCTCTTTTCAGTTTTGTTAACAATAATCCTGTTAGTTAATCTTTTATTTCGATTTAATAGGCAAAATTTGTCAGTTGTGTCAGTAACATCACGCATTGCAAAAATAAAAAATAATCCTGTTAGTTAATCTTTTATTTCGATTTAATAGGAAAAATGTCAGTTTTGTCAGTAACATCACGCATTGCAAAAATAAAAAATAAAAAATAAAAAATAGGTTATTCTACTCAGACGACCATATCCATAAAAACGATATCTTGTTTCGCCACCACCTGACACAGCCGCACGCGTACGACGAACTTTACCGACTAAGACAATGCGATTATTTCTGTCTTGTAAAAAAGAAATAGTTTGTTTAAACACGTCAGTCCATGACAAATCTATAAATCTATTTCCTTCTGTTTCTTGTGAATCTAAAATTAAAAAAGCTTTGGAAATACGTCGAGTTATCAGATGAAAAAGACACATTGAATAATAATTTTAAAAAGTTTGCGATATCCTTACAAGTAAGCTTTACCCTAAAAAGGGAGATTTATATAGTCATCCACATATGGACTGTTTCGCTGTATCACAGCTCTTCAGTGCGGCTAGACCAGTTAGTGCCTCAAGCCGGGACTGAAACTCAACCGTCGAGTTGACAGTCGGCGCCTCTACCCCTGCGCTATCATACAACACTGACTGAATGTAAGTGATATGTCAATGTAAACATTGTCAAGTGCCGGAGCTCGAATTAGTTTTACCCAATGAACTATGCCTTAAAGCTAATGGCAGTTAGCGATATCCTTACAAATAAGCTCTACCCTTTATATAGTCATCAACATACAGACTGTTTCGCTGTATCACAGCTACTAGTGTTTGGATGATAATTAGGAATCGAAAAAATCGGAACCTTTTTGGGTATCGGAATCGGTTAAGGTACGGGAAAATTTTTGCTTTATTTCCAATTCCAAAAACGATTTATTTAATTTGTTTGTTTGTTTAAAACTTCATTTTCCATTGCTGGTAATAATGCTTAAATGTGTGCCAGTTGACACGGTTAAGATTCGGATAAAAATTGTTGTTTGGGATAAATACAATTTAGGCGCGCAGTGGGAATATAATTGTATTGGCGCGTGAAAGATAAAAAATAACGCCCACGCAAATTCCGGCGTGGCCTTATATATTAAATCAACTCAAAACGAGCGGACGTAGTAGGGAGCACACCACGTGATATTTCTGTCCAATGGGATTTCTCCAAAGACATTTTTCTAAACTTTTCTCCTTAAGCTCGCTGGAGCCTATCCAAATAGTATTTAAGCACACACAAACATCAAACCCTCTCTCTCAACTGACTCTTCATTCGGAGGTTACAAGCGTCTTATTATCACTCTTCCATTTCACCTTTCGCGCGCTTCATACAATTTCACAGGCGAACATTACCTATTGCCTCTCTTAACATTTTATAACATATGAGCATTTCAACAAAACAAAAGACATTCTCCTTTTTACTTACCCTGAAACTAAAGAAAGGACTTCTGAACTCATTACAAAAGGAAGTATGTTATATTTGTTAATGGTTTATTTCAGTGAATAAACTTCCGTTGGTTTTGCATGTAAGTCTTATTATTATTATTTTTATTTGTGGAGGAAGTTATCACCAAAAAAAGGCATGACGACCACCACAGTTGGTGACCCCGACTTAGAAAATTGCATGCACAACGGAATCTCCTTATAAGCTACACGCGGTTTCCTAACCTACTGGCGATATCATGCGTGCGGTAACACTCAAAGGAAGTAAAAAGACGATGCGAATCTCAACGGATGATACAAGCCGTCAGACGAAGCGTGGATCTCAGTACAATATAGCAACAAATTAGCGAGTTATGCCGATAGTCGCTATTAAATCGAAATTAAACAAATCAACCGACAGTTTAAAGGCTTTAAAATCATTTTCAAACGAAAAACGGAAAAATGGAAGCTCCCCGCGTTGAAACACCTCTAACTACATTAACGGTAAATATTCCAGCTTTTAATCCCACCAATATAAAGACGTGGTTTATCCAGATCCAGGCCCTTTTCGACGCAAAACGGATTACGTCTCAGCGAACCAAGTATTGTTATTTGGTTGAAAAACTCCCGGCAGACGTCGTCGAGGAAGTGACTTATTTATTGGAGAACGTACCAGAAAATAATCCATACGATGAACTTAAGGAGGCTATTTTGAGACGGACTGGCTTATCAAACGAGACAATGTTACGCAATCTCTTCACCCAAGTAGAATTGGGAGATCGCACACCGTCGCAACTTTTACGATACATGCGATCATTGCTAGGAGACAACAAAATGTCCGAAACTATAATGAGAAGTTTGTGGCTGGATAAACTCCCAGACACAACAGTACAAACTCTGGCACCCACAACGGAAGAGACAAGCACTGTAAAGCTCGCCGACATGGCAGACCGAATTCATGAAAATCTGAGGAGCCGCAAAGTAAACTCAGCACAAGCACAGTCAAAACAGACGAGAGACGACGAAGTGGCCGGACTAAAAACTACGGTCGAAAATCTCACTCGTAAATTGCAGGAATTAATGCAAATAAACCGTCGTTACTCATTTAATAATCGACCGAACTACCGAAAACGAAGTTTTAGCAGAGGTCGAAGCAACACACGAGAACGAGCGAACGAAATCTGTTTTTACCACAAAAAATTCGGCACAGAAGCGAGGCGTTGCACTTATCCTTGTACTTTTGAAAACAAGAATCAGGGAAACGATCATTCCAGCCAGTAGTGACGACAACTGTTGCTGGATTTTCCACTAAAAGTCGTCTATTTTTCATTCGTGATAGTAATCACGGATATAACTTCTTAATAGACACCGGAGCCGAAATAAGCGTGATACCAGCGCTAGGTAAACAGAAAGCTACTCCACAGCCTTACCACCTCCAGGCAGCTAATGGCACACAAATACCGACATACGGTGAAAAGTACTTAAGCGTCAATCTCGGCTTGCGTCGCACATTTTCGTGGATTTTTACCATAGCCAACGTGACGACACCGATATTAGGAGCAGATTTCCTAGCACGATTTAATCTATCAGTAGACATGACTAATCGCACACTGACTGATAACCAAACAAAAGTCGTAATTAAAGGTATCACCACAAGATACCAGTCTACTGGGATTAGTTCTGCCTTTCCTGAAGAGACGTACATTCGTCGGCTGTGTCAAAAATATCCACAACTTACTCAGCCATTCACAGTCGCGGATGATATTAAACATAATGCAAGACATTATATTAAAACGAGTAGACAACCCGTCTACGCCACCCCCAGACGTTTGAAGCCGGATAAGTACAAGATCGCAAAGGACGAATTCCAACGCATGTTACAACAAGGAATTATTCGACCTTCCAAAAGTGCGTGGTCATCTCCTCTACATATGGTACAGAAATCAGACGCGACAACATGGCGTCCTTGCGGCGATTTCAGGAGATTAAATGCACAAACTGTACCGGATAGATACCCTATCCCACACATTCACGATTTCGCAATCGGACTGCAAAACGCCACGGTATTTTCCAAACTGGATTTAGTGAAAGCATATCACCAAATACCGGTGGCGGAAGAAGATATCCATAAAACAGCACTGACCACGCCATTTGGACTTTACGAATTCGTCAGAATGCCATTCGGACTTAGGAACGCCTGTCAAACCTTCCAAAAGTTAATAGACGAGGTTTTTAGGGACCTTCCATTCGTATTCGCATACGTGGACGATGTCCTAATTTCTAGTAGAAACCTCGACGAACATAAACAACACTTGGAACAAGTTTTCCAAAGACTGTCCCACAACGGTTTAAAAATAAACTTGGACAAATGTATTTTCGGTCAGCAAGAAGTAAATTTCCTCGGACATTCGATTGATAAGGATGGAATATCACCATTACCCGAAAAGTAAGTGCCATTACGAATTTTCCACAACCTACGTCTGTTAGATAAATTCGTCGCTTCATAGGGGTAATTAATTATTACAGACGATTTTTACCCAACTGTTCCACAATCCTTGCACCGTTAACGTCATTATTGAAGAACAAAACGAAAAATCAACAATTAAAACTGGAAGGATCAGCTTTAAAAGCTTTCCATCAAGCTAAAACTGCCTTAGTCAATTTCACAAAATTGAATAATATTAAGGGCAGTGAGGAATCGAAACTTACACTTACAACAGACGCATCAGACATAGCTGTAGGAGCAGTTATACACCAACTGACAGGGAATACAATGACCCCTATTTCGTTTTTTTCAGCCAAACTGAGCAAGACACAGACAAAGTACAGTACCTTTTCAAGGGAACTATTAGCAATTTATTTGTCAATTAAACATTTTAGACATCTGTTAGAAGGAAGAAACTTTTGTATTTACACTGACCATAAGCCGTTAACATATGCACTGCATACACATGTAGATAAATATGGCCCAAGAGAAATCAGACATCTTGATTATATTGCTCAATATTCTACAGACATCAGATATGTCAAGGGACAAGAAAACATCGTGGCGGACGCATTATCACGAGCTGCAATAACTTCGATAAATTCCAGTTCGCTGAGTATGGAATTAATTGCACAAGAACAAAAGACGGACGAGACACTCACTGACGTACAACAGAAAACGTCTTTGCAACTGAAGGAAATGCCTGTACCTTTTAGTACAGCAACATTTTATTGTGATACAGCAAAAAAACAACCACGTCCATACATACCGCCAAGCATCAGACGACATGTTTTTCAACATTTCCACAATTTATCTCATCCAGGCAAACGAGCCACGGTAAGAATAATAGCAGACCGTTTCGTTTGGCCGAAAATGAATACAGATATTCGAAATTGGACCAAGACGTGTGTATCCTGTCAAAAGAATAAAATACACAGGCATACAAAGTCACCACTGGGCACTTTCAGTACGCCAGATGCTAGGTTTACCAATATCCATGTTGACTTGGTGGGGCCATTACCCCCCTCGAAAGGACACACCCACATTCTCACCATAGTCGACAGGTTCAGCAGATGGCCAACAGCCATACCCGTGAAGGACACATCGGCGGCGACAGTAGCTGGAACAATATTAAAAGACTGGATAGCGATTTTTGGAGTACCGTCAGTACTCACAACGGACAGAGGCTCGCAATTTCAATCGAAACTCTTCGCAGAGTTCAACCAATTGTTGGGAACAACCCACATTAAGACAACGGCTTATCACCCTTGCTCGAACGGCCTCGTCGAACGCTTCCACAGACAGCTAAAAACTTCTTTGGCTACGAGTCATAACAAAGCAGACTGGTCAGATAATTTACCATTAATCCTATTAATGATCCGAAACACGATAAAAGAGGATTTACAAAGCACGCCAGCGGAGGTAGTTTTTGGATCAGCAGTCACACTACCTGGACAATATTTTGATGCACACGCAGACATTTCACCCACAAATATATTTGTGACGGAATTAAAGAACAAAATGTCTTCTCTCAAATTTACACCCACCAGGAGGGCTGACAAACAAACACATATGCCAAATGACCTTCACACATGCAAATATGTATTTATTAGGAATGATACAGTCAAAAAGCCATTTTGTCCAAATTACACAGGACCATACCAAGTTTTGGACAGAAGTGAAAAATATTTCACTGTCCAAAGGAAAAACAGGAAAGACAACATCGCGATCGACCGAATTAAACCAGCATACATTGAGGAACACCCTCAGACAATTTCCCCACCAGAACAAATTCCCTTAGAACATGGGAGTCCAGCAGAAAATGACGGGAACATCAAACCTACGACAAAAACAGGTAGGAAAGTCCACTGGCCGAAACATTTCAAGGAATACATTACATATTAGAGAAAAAAACAAACATTTTTTTTTCCTTTTTTTAATCTGGGGGGAGTATTGTGCCAGTTGACACGGTTAAGATTCGGATAAAAATTGTTGTTTGGGATAAATACAATTTAGGCGCGCAGTGTGAATATAGTTGTATTGGCGCGTGAAAAATAAAAAATAACGCCCACGCAAATTCCGGCGTGGCCTTATATATTAAATCAACTCAAAACGAGCGGACGTAGTAGGGAGCACACCACGTGATATTTCTGTCCAATGGGATTTCTCCAAAGACATTTTTCTAAACTTTTCTCCTTAAGCTCGCTGGAGCCTATCCAAATAGTATTTAAGCACACACAAACATCAAACCCTCTCTCTCAACTGACTCTTCATTCGGAGGTTACAAGCGTCTTATTATCACTCTTCCATTTCACCTTTCGCGCGCTTCATACAATTTCACAGGCGAACATTACCTATTGCCTCTCTTAACATTTTATAACATATGAGCATTTCAACAAAACAAAAGACATTCTCCTTTTTACTTACCCTGAAACTAAAGAAATGACTTCTGAACTCATTACAAAAGGAAGTATGTTATATTTGTTAATGGTTTATTTCAGTGAATAAACTTCCGTTGGTTTTGCATGTAAGTCTTCTTATTATTATTTTTATTTGTGGAGGAAGTTATCACCAAAAAAAGGCATGACGACCACCACAAATGATAAATATTTATGATTTTTAAAACTACAAGTAAAACTAAAATTTATACATCATGATAACGAATTTAGGTAAAAATGGCCGGCTAAAATAGCACAATATATACATTTCTCTCTCTCTCTCTGTTTTTCTCTCTCATATATATATATATATATATATATATATATATATATATATATATATATATATATATATATATATATATGTATGTGTGTGTGTGTACATACATACATACATACATATGCACAGTCACACATATACAGACATAAACCGATACCAACACATACAAATATACAGGTACACACATATAGATACATATACCTACATATATCAACAGACACAGGTACGTTCAAGCGTATACATGCTCAGATAAACTAATATCATCAATATAGTGAAAGAAAAACCCTAAAGATATACAATGACGAATAAGGAGTTGAAATAAATGTGCGTATATAAAACAAAAAAGAACTAATATATATATATATATATATATATATATATATATATATATATATATATATATATATATATATATATATATATACATATATATATATGTATAGATATATATACATATACACTCGTGAACAAAAAAAATGGGCCATGATTAAAATTGGAACAAAAAAAATGGGCCATGATTGAAATTGGAAAGAAAACAATTTTTAAAATTTTTATCGCTTGTTTGCTAATAATTAGCTGTTATTTAGTATTTTTCAGATTATTAGTATTAAAGATGAGTCCAAGAAAAGTAAGACGACATCTTGACGAAAAAATTAAAAACCGAATTGCAGGATTACGACAGGCAAATTTGTACTTACAAGCAGATTTTCGACATTTTGAAAGAAGAAAAGGTGGCAACATCTCTTTCAGCTGTGAAGAGAATTGGGCAAAGGTTCGAAATTGAAGGCACAGTGAGCAGGAAAGTTGGTTCTGGTCGCCCCAGAGCATCCACAATGACGGACGATCACAGGCTTAAAATGACCGTTTTGAAGGATCGCAAAAAAACTTATGTTGACCATAGCAAACAATTCGAAACAGCAAAAGGAAATTCTCTTTCTAGAGTGACAATATCCAGAAGGATGAAGGAAATGGGATTTTCATCAAAAAGATGTGCAAAAAAACCTTTGTTAACTAAGAAGAACATCAGCGACAGAAAGACATTTGCATCATGTTATGGTACGAAAGATGCAGATTGGTTTAGAAATGTTTTCTGGTCGGACGAATCAAGATTTTGCCTTGCCAGTGATGCCCCTGAACGTTGCATCCGAAGATCCGGAGAAAGATTTTCACCGAATTGCATAAAAACCACAGTAAAACATGGAAACGGAGGAATAATGGTATGGGGGACCTTTTCTGCTGCAGGAGTTGGGGAAATTATCAGATGTGATGCGTCAATTAATGCCAAAGAATACATTCAAATATTAGAAAGAGGTCTATTACCAAGCATCCAGAAGTTAGAAATGAACAATGACATTATTTTTCAACATGATAATGCCCCTGCACACACAGCAAAAGTCACAAAGAAGTGGCTTACTGATAATTCAATTGATGTGATGTTTTGGCCTGGCCAAAGCCCAGATTTAAACCCAATGGAAAATATTTGGGCTATAATATCTCGTGCATCAGTTAGAAAAACTTTTTCCAACAAAGAAAAATTATGGGAAGCAGTACAAAGAGAATGGAGTAACATCTCCTCTTCACAGTGCTCCAAGTTGGTTGAGAGCATGATAAAAAGAATTGATCTTTTAAAAAGATCTAAGGGCAATTCCATTCCATACTAAGTTTTTATTAAAGTAAATATCTTGCTCTTTATATTTTTTACTCATTTTCGTTTATTATTTAATTGCATTTTGTGTAATGCAGCTTTTTGTGCAATAAATTGTAAATTTCTTTCCTGGCCCATTTTTTTTGTTCATGAGTGTATATATGTATATAATATATATGTTCACATTAGTTTTAAATATCTGCATGTCAGTACAATTGGGAAACAGAGAGCCTGGAGGGAGTTCCGAAGATCGGCAGCTTGAGGAAAGAAGCTATTGAAGTAGAAGACTCTCCGGAATCTGCGGACCTCCACGGTGAATATATATATATATATATATATATATATATATATATATATATATATATATATATATATATATATATATATATATATATGATTATTTTTATTTACACAGACATGTACAAAATCTGCGACACTGGCATGTCGATGTTATCGATCAACAGCTATTACAAACTGAGATCTCATCAGGCAGAGTTAGAATCCGATCTTAACCCTAGAACATATTTGGAAAGAATGAAATGGAGAAAGAAAGAAAAAGAAAAAGAAAAGGAAAAAAGATTTTAATTAAAAAAATGTTGGAGTCACGTGGTTGGGACCGTTAGTAATCAAAATATAAAACTCACAAACCAAAATACAAAAAAAAAGAAAATATTAAAGAATATTGATATAAAATATAAAAATAAAAAAGATATATATATATATATATATATATAGTTAGTTTGATCCGTACCATTGGATCCGTACCATTGATATTGCGTCCTTAACTCATGAGTTTTCAAAGAAAATCTTCTCAAAAACAATCCAAGTAGTGAATAGTAGTCCAAAAACGAAAAAAGTTATCCCACCTGGATAACATTTTTCATTTTAGGACTACTATTCACTACTTGGATTGTTTCGGAATCGACTTCTTTGACATCTTTCCTGAAATTGTTTTAAACTTTATGACTTGGATGAACTGTATAGGTTTAACAAAAAAGTGTGTTTTTGGCCAATATATTTGATGTTTTATATACTTTTATGTATTTTTATATATTTTTTTATATATTTTCAAAGCCTATTTTATTACCTGCTGTAATGTCATTGCGGTTATGGTTCTCTGAGGAGAAGATTTTCTTTGAAAACTCATGAGTTAAGGACGCAATATCACTCCTTGTCATTGAACTTTAATAAAATCTGATTAACTTCTCATTTTATTATGTCATTCAAATAAGTATATATATATATATATATATATATATATATATATATATATATATATATATATATATATATATATATGGAATGGGCTAGTATAAGGAATGGGTGGATAAGCATGTGGACAAGCTATGAGACTGTTTAACTTAAACCAGATTTGTATTCACATAAAAAATGGAGCTTTATTTTCTAAGGTAAGAGTTGCTTCTAGCTCAACCATCCCCACAGGGGAGCTAAACACCTCTAAACCCCCACCAATCATACTGTATAAGTAATTGCATTTAGGAATCATACATACACTTTACGTTGGAAGCACAACGAATATGCAACATATTATATTTAATAAAAATCGATTTTTTTTTTCAAATGTATATCATTGGATTATTTATATTTGGGACGTGTTTCTGTATGAGTGTGTTTATGTGTCAGATAACTACTTTTAGATTATTGGACATAGGAACTTGGTATGTGATAATAACAATCCCCTACGTATGTAGATTGTCATACACGTGGAGCATGAAGTTAGAGTTTAAGCTAAGGGATCGCGTTGTGTCTTCTTTAACTTTCCGGACCCCTAATTGTTGCAAAAAAAACAGTAATGGCACACATCTGTATCACCAGCAATAATAAACGGTGAAAAATAGCGGCCTGCATGCATAAAGAATACATGTACTTTTTCCGCACGTGCGTTGCTAGAAATAAAATAGCAAATATTCTAATTCTTCAACATTAACAAACTAACCATAAGCTTCTTTTTGTTTAGATCCGCTGCTGAATGACAATGAAAAGCGTTGATTATTAAGGATAAACATAAGACATGCTTATCAGGGAGTGGATACAGTGGTTTGAATCAATGAACATGTTGTCGGCGCAAGTTGCGACAAGTGACTCTTTAATTAAGTGACTGGCATTTCTCATGTTCTCTTACATAAAAACTCATTGCCTCCAGTCGAAAACTATATAAACATATATTATCCCCCCCCCGCCCACTCATGTGTCTGTTGTTTCTTTGTATGTGTCTGATTCCCTAGTTATGTCAGCCTTTCTTTCCTTTGTTCCCTTTCTTTCTTTTTTATCATATATATATATATATATATATATATATATATATATATATATATATATATATATGTTTTGTTTATTATCTACGTACGTATACGTTTCGTCTTTATAATAGGAACTTATCAGCATAGAGATATGACTATTCACTAACAGTCATGCGATTCGAAACCCCGGATTCCGAGTATTTTGCAACTCAAATCCCAACATCTAGAACCACTGGGCCACCGCTGAATAGCGAATAAACAGTGATAATTTTTACACTTTATCCGGCGGCTGACGTCATAATAACGTTCTACTTAATAAAAGGAACGATGCACATATAGCTAGCGACGTCATGCTGTGTTAATACAACACTTACATATATATATATGTTTAGCTAGCACACTACATAATACTACAGTTACAATACCAATCTAGACGGGTTTCTAGGAGCTACAAATAATCAATATTTATTTTGTTTATTATCTATGTACGTATTCGTATTCGTTTCGTCCTTATGTTCCCTCAGATTCGAGGTTCCCTGCTGTGTTTGTGAGTCACAAAGTCCCTTAAAATTTATGTCCCTTCAGATACGAGGTGTCATGCTGTGTTTGTGAGCAACAAAGTCCCTTAAAAGTTATGTCCCTTCATATACGAAGTTCCCTGCTGTGTTTGTGAGCAACAAAGTCCCTCAAAATGAATGTCCTTTCAGATACGAGGTTCCCTGCTGTGTTTGTGAGTCACAAAGTCCCTTAAAATTTATGTCCCTTCAGATACGAGGTGTCATGCTGTGTTTGTGAGCAACAAAGTCCCTTAAAAGTTATGTCCCTTCATATACGAAGTTCCCTGCTGTGTTTGTGAGCAACAAAGTCCCTCAAAATGAATGTCCTTTCAGATACGAGGTTCCCTGCTGTGTTTGTGAGCCACAAAGTCCCTCAAAATGTATGTCCTTTCAGATACGAGGTTCCCTGCTGTGTTTGTGAGCCACAAAGTCCCTCAAAATGTATGTCCTTTCAGATACGAGGTTCCCTGCTGTGTTTGTGAGCCACAAAGTCCCTCAAAATGTATGTCCTTTCAGATACGAGGTTCCCTGCTGTGTTTGTGAGCCACAAAGTCCCTCAAAATGTATGTCCTTTCAGATACGAGGTTCCCTGCTGTGTTTGTGAGCCACAAAGTCCCTCAAAATGTATGTCCTTTCAGATACGAGGTTCCCTGCTGTGTTTGTGAGCCACAAAGTCCCTCAAAATTTATGTCCTTTCAGATACGTGGTTCCCTGCTGTGTTTGTGAGCCACAAAGTCCCTCAAAATGTATGTCCTTTCAGATACGAGGTTCCCTGCTGTGTTTGTGAGCCACAAAGTCCCTCAAAATGTATGTCCTTTCAGATACGAGGTTCCCTGCTGTGTTTGTGAGCCACAAAGTCCCTCAAAATGTATGTCCTTTCAGATACGAGGTTCCCTGCTGTGTTTGTGAGCCACAAAGTCCCTCAAAATGTATGTCCTTTCAGATACGAGGTTCCCTGCTGTGTTTGTGAGCCACAAAGTCCCTCAAAATGTATGTCCTTTCAGATGCGAGGTTCCCTGCTGTGTTTGTGAGCCACAAAGTCCCTAAAATTTATGTCCCATTCAGATACGAGGTTCCCTGCTGTGTTTGTGAGCCACAAAGTCCCTCAAAATGTATGTCCTTTCAGATACGAGGTTCCCTGCTGTGTTTGTGAGCCACAAAGTCCCTCAAAATGTATGTCCTTTCAGATACGAGGTTCCCTGCTGTGTTTGTGAGCCACAAAGTCCCTAAAATTTATGTCCCATTCAGATACGAGGTTCCCTGCTGTGTTTGTGAGCCACAAAGTCCCTAAAATTGATGTCCCATTCAGATACGAGGTTCCCTGCTGTGTTTGTGAGCCACAAAGTCCCTCAAAATTTATGTCCTTTCAGATACGAGGTTCCCTGCTGTGTTTGTGAGCCACAAAGTCCCTCAAAATGTATGTCCTTTCAGATACGAGGTTCCCTGCTGTGTTTGTGAGCCACAAAGTCCCTAAAATGTATGTCCCATTCAGATACGAGGTTCCCTGCTGTGTTTGTGAGCCACAAAGTCCCTCAAAATGTATGTCCTTTCAGATACGAGGTTCCCTGCTGTGTTTGTGAGCCACAAAGTCCCTCAAAATGTATGTCCTTTCAGATACGAGGTTCCCTGCTGTGTTTGTGAGCCACAAAGTCCCTAAAATTTATGTCCCATTCAGATACGAGGTTCCCTGCTGTGTTTGTGAGCCACAAAGTCCCTAAAATTTATGTCCCATTGAGATACGAGGTTCCCTGCTGTGTTTGTGAGCCACAAAGTTCCTAAAATGTATGTCCTTTCAGATACGAGGTTTCATGCTGTGATTAGGACTCACTTAAGATTTTCCAAAATGTTCATACCAGAGAGTGGACTTCAGTCAGTATTTTATGTCCTTAGATAAACAGCTAATAATTTCGAGTGCTCTCTCGGTGTGGTTCAAGTGATATCTATACATATTCCAGCAGAGGGGCAATGTTGTTAATTGAGTTTTTTGCGGTTCTTGGAGACAGACGTCCCCTTGAAACCTAAACTGATTGACTGTCTGTTCTCGGTGTGACTTATGTTTTGATTCAGTAAGGGCCGTAAATTCAAAAAAATATTTTCCTTCGTTTAATAAAAAAATGGATGACATTTATTTTACAGATTAGTCTGTCGTCACGTGGATTAGTATCATTGTAACCTCGAAAAATAAAACTGGAGTTTTGTTTGGAGGGAGAATCTTTCCGGCGCAGCACTGACCGAGACTACAGGATTGACACTGCGACTGAAACTGCAACTGACACTGCGACTGACACTGCGATTGACACTGCGACTGACACTGCGATTGACACTGCGACTGACACTGTGATTGACACTGCGACTGACTATGCGACTGAAACTGCGATTGACACTGTGACTGACACTGTGATTGACACTGCGACTGACACTGTGATTGACACTGCGACTGACACTGCGACTGAAACTGCGATTGACACTGTGACTGACACTGCGACTGACACTGCGACTGACACTGCGACTGAAACTGCGATTGACACTGTGACTGACACTGCGACTGAAACTGCGACTGACACTGCGACTGACACTGCGACTGACACTGCGATTGACACTGCGACTGACACTGCGACTGAAACTGCGATTGACACTGCGACTGACACTGCTATTGACACTGCGACTGACACTGCGACTGAAAATGTGATTGACACTGCGACTGACACTGCAATTGAAACTGCGACTGACACTGCGATTGACACTGTGACTGACACTGTGACTGAAACTGCGATTGACACTGTGACTGACACTGTGATTGAAACTGCGACTGACACTGCGATTGACACTGCGACAGACACTGCAGCCGACACTGCGATTGACACTGCGACTGACACTGTGATTGACACTGCGACTGACACTGCAACTGAAACTGCGATTGACACTGTGACTGACGCTGCGATTGACACTGCGACTGACACTGCGACTGAAACTGCGATTGACACTGCGACTGACACTGCAACTGACACTGCGACTGAAACTGCGATTGACACTGCGACTGATATTGCGATTGAAACTGCGAATGACACTGCGACTGACACTGCGACTGACACTGCGACTGACACTGCAATTGAAACTGCGATTGAAACTGCGACTGACACTGCGATTGACACTGCGACTGACACTGTGATTGAAACTGCGACTGACACTGCGATTGACACTGCGACAGACACTGCGACTGAAACTGCGATTGACACTGCGACTGACACTGTGATTGACACTGCGACTGACACTGCGACTGACACTGCAATTGAAACTGTGACTGACACTGCGATTGACACTGCGACTGACACTGCGACTGAAACTGCGATTGACACTGCGACTGACACTGCGATTGACACTGCGACTGACACTGCGATTGACACTGTGACTGACACTGCAACTGAAACTGCGATTGACAGTGCGACTGACACTGCGACTGACACTGCGACTGAAACTGCGATTGACACTGCGACTGACACTGCGACTGAAACTGCGATTGACACTGCGACTGACACTGCGATTGAAACTGCGACTGACACTGCGATTGACACTGTGACTGACACTGCAACTGAAACTGCGATTGACACTGCAACTGACACTGCGACTGACACTGCGACTGAAACTGCGATTGACACTGCGACTGACACTGCGACTGACACTGCGACTGAAACTGCGATTGACACTGCGACTGACACTGCGACTGACACTGCGACTGAAACTGCGATTGACACTGCGACTGACACTGCGACTGACACTGCGATTGAAACTGCGACTGACACTGCGATTGACATTGTGACTGACACTGCGACTGAAACTGCGATTGACACTGCTACTGACACTGCGATTGAAACTGCGACTGACATTGCGACTAACTCCAAACGAAGACAATGAGTAGGCGATCACGGCGTGTGCAGTAAACGCACACGGTCACACGTTTTTACCCTTTCTGTTTCTCAATTAAGAATTACCTATATGCGCTCATAGCTGACGGAATGAGAACAATCTACCCTAGTTGATTAAATAACGGGGTCCGTTCGAAATTCTGCACAGCATCCTGAGTATGACATCAAGATTTTCGAGTTCGACATAATCCACCTGAAGAAGGTCAAAGGTTACATCGACCGAAACATTGTGAAAATAACTCCCAAGATCATAACAGTAGTCCATATTTACTTGCCTTCCATTGAGGACAGAGTTAGACACAAGGTCAATTTTTAATGTGGAGAAGATCTAACTCCCTAAAATGGGGCACTCTGGATTGGGACAAAAGTTAAAATTTTCTCAGTCTAGAAGGATTTCTACCATCGTAGACTATGGAATATGGGATTCTGATTTCAAATCTTATTGGATCTATTGTGTCTAATGAATCCCCTCGCAGACTATGGAATAGGTGATGCTGATTACAAAAAAAGATGAAGTATAGTATTAGAACAGAAACTACAATTCGCCTTTAGTAGTTTGAATAATCCAAATAATACTAATTACTAGTTCAATGACGTCCGTTATTGTATTCATCTTTTTTTCTTCTTTCTTTTATCGATATTTCTGACTTTCTTTACTTCTTTCTTTCATTTCTCTTTCTTTGCATTCTCCTTTGTTTCTCTGCCTTTCTCATCTCTTTCCTTTTCCCCACTTCTTCACCTTCCATTTTTTTATCATTCCTCCTTTTCTTTCTTTCTTTTTTTTCTCTACGTTTGCTTTCGCAGAGAATGCTTCTTACTTTCAACATTTCCTTTAAATACTTTATATTACTTTCCTGTCATGTCTTAGTTTTAAAACCGAGACAATAAAACGCACAGAAGACGAAATAATAAAAAAAAAAAAACAAGAACATATAAAAGACAAAACAAACAAAAAAAAAATATTGTTTTTTCTGTCTTTCAAAACGAGCAAAATGTTTCCGGCAAAAAGAATTGAAACTTTTGTCGACCCGAACGGAACTTGGCCGACTAACTGTTATATACCTAGTTTGTCAGTGACAGGAACTTAGACGACTAACTGTTATATACCTAGTTTGTCAGTGACAGGAACTTAGACGACTAACTGTTATATACCTAGTTTGTCAGGGACAGGAACTTAGACGACTAACTGTTATATACCTAGTTTGTCAGGGACAGGAACTTAGACGACTAACTGTTATATACCTAGTTTGTCAGGGACAGGAACTTAGACGACTAACTGTTATATACCTAGTTTGTCAGTGACAGGAACTTAGACGACTAACTGTTATATACCTAGTTTGTCAGGGACAGGAACTTAGACGACTAACTGTTATATACCTAGTTTGTCAGGGACAGGAACTTAGACGACTAACTGTTATATACCTAGTTTGTCAGTGACAGGAACTTAGACGACTAACTGTTATATACCTAGTTTGTCAGTGACAGGAACTTAGACGACTAACTGTTATATACCTAGTTTGTCAGTGACAGGAACTTAGACGACTAACTGTTATATACCTAGTTTGTCAGTGACAGGAACTTAGACGACTAACTGTTATATACCTAGTTTGTCAGTGACAGGAACTTAGACGACTAACTGTTATATACCTAGTTTGTCAGTGACAGGAACTTAGACGACTAACTGTTATATACCTAGTTTGTCAGTGACAGGAACTTAGACGACTAACTGTTATATACCTAGTTTGTCAGTGACAGGAACTTAGACGACTAACTGTTATATACCTAGTTTGTCAGTGACAGGAACTTAGACGACTAACTGTTATATACCTAGTTTGTCAGTGACAGGAACTTAGACGACTAACTGTTATATACCTAGTTTGTCAGGGACAGGAACTTAGACGACTAACTGTTATATACCTAGTTTGTCAGGGACAGGAACTTAGACGACTAACTGTTATATACCTAGTTTGTCAGGGACAGGAACTTAGACGACTAACTGTTATATACCTAGTTTGTCAGTGACAGGAACTTAGACGACTAACTGTTATATACCTAGTTTGTCAGGGACAGGAACTTAGACGACTAACTGTTATATACCTAGTTTGTCAGTGACAGGAACTTAGACGACTAACTGTTATATACCTAGTTTGTCAGTGACAGGAACTTAGACGACTAACTGTTATATACCTAGTTTGTCAGTGACAGGAACTTAGACGACTAACTGTTATATACCTAGTTTGTCAGTGACAGGAACTTAGACGACTAACTGTTATATACCTAGTTTGTCAGTGACAGGAACTTAGACGACTAACTGTTATATACCTAGTTTGTCAGTGACAGGAACTTAGACGACTAACTGTTATATACCTAGTTTGTCAGGGACAGGAACTTAGACGACTAACTGTTATATACCTAGTTTGTCAGTGACAGGAACTTAGACGACTAACTGTTATATACCTAGTTTGTCAGGGACAGGAACTTAGACGACTAACTGTTATATACCTAGTTTGTCAGGGACAGGAACTTAGACGACTAACTGTTATATACCTAGTTTGTCAGGGACAGGAACTTAGACGACTAACTGTTATATACCTAGTTTGTCAGTGACAGGAACTTAGACGACTAACTGTTATATACCTAGTTTGTCAGGGACAGGAACTTAGACGACTAACTATTATATACCTAGTTTGTCAGGGACAGGAACTTAGACGACTAACTTTTATATACCTAGTTTGTCAGTGACAGGAACTTAGACGACTAACTGTTATATACCTAGTTTGTCAGTGACAGGAACTTAGACGACTAACTGTTATATACCTAGTTTGTCAGTGACAGGAACTTAGACGACTAACTGTTATATACCTAGTTTGTCAGTGACAGGAACTTAGACGACTAACTGTTATATACCTAGTTTGTCAGTGACAGGAACTTAGACGACTAACTGTTATATACCTAGTTTGTCAGTGACAGGAACTTAGACGACTAACTGTTATATACCTAGTTTGTCAGTGACAGGCACTTAGACGACTAACTGTTATATACCTAGTTTGTCAGTGACAGGAACTTAGACGACTAACTGTTATATACCTAGTTTGTCAGTGACAGGAACTTAGACGACTAACTGTTATATACCTAGTTTGTCAGTGACAGGAACTTAGACGACTAACTGTTATATACCTAGTTTGTCAGTGACAGGAACTTAGACGACTAACTGTTATATACCTAGTTTGTCAGTGACAGGAACTTAGACGACTAACTGTTATATACCTAGTTTGTCAGTGACAGGAACTTAGACGACTAACTGTTATATACCTAGTTTGTCAGTGACAGGAACTTAGACGACTAACTGTTATATACCTAGTTTGTCAGTGACAGGAACTTAGACGACTAACTGTTATATACCTAGTTTGTCAGTGACAGGAACTTAGACGACTAACTGTTATATACCTAGTTTGTCAGTGACAGGAACTTAGACGACTAACTGTTATATACCTAGTTTGTCAGTGACAGGAACTTAGACGACTAACTGTTATATACCTAGTTTGTCAGTGACAGGAACTTAGACGACTAACTGTTATATACCTTGTTTGTCAGTGACAGGAACTTAGACGACTAACTGTTATATACCTAGTTTGTCAGTGACAGGAACTTAGACGACTAACTGTTATATACCTAGTTTGTCAGTGACAGGAACTTAGACGACTAACTGTTATATACCTAGTTTGTCAGTGACAGGAACTTAGACGACTAACTGTTATATACCTAGTTTGTCAGTGACAGGAACTTAGACGACTAACTGTTATATACCTAGTTTGTCAGTGACAGGAACTTAGACGACTAACTGTTATATACCTAGTTTGTCAGTGACAGGAACTTAGACGACTAACTGTTATATACCTAGTTTGTCAGTGACAGGAACTTAGACGACTAACTGTTATATACCTAGTTTGTCAGTGACAGGAACTTAGACGACTAACTGTTATATACCTAGTTTGTCAGTGACAGGAACTTAGACGACTAACTGTTATATACCTAGTTTGTCAGTGACAGGAACTTAGACGACTAACTGTTATATACCTAGTTTGTCAGTGACAGGAACTTAGACGACTAACTGTTATATACCTAGTTTGTCAGTGACAGGAACTTAGACGACTAACTGTTATATACCTAGTTTGTCAGTGACAGGAACTTAGACGACTAACTGTTATATACCTAGTTTGTCAGTGACAGGAACTTAGACGACTAACTGTTATATACCTAGTTTGTCAGTGACAGGAACTTAGACGACTAACTGTTATATACCTAGTTTGTCAGTGACAGGAACTTAGACGACTAACTGTTATATACCTAGTTTGTCAGTGACAGGAACTTAGACGACTAACTGTTATATACCTAGTTTGTCAGTGACAGGAACTTAGACGACTAACTGTTATATACCTAGTTTGTCAGTGACAGGAACTTAGACGACTAACTGTTATATACCTAGTTTGTCAGTGACAGGAACTTAGACGACTAACTGTTATATACCTAGTTTGTCAGTGACAGGAACTTAGACGACTAACTGTTATATACCTAGTTTGTCAGTGACAGGAACAAACACAAGACAGGGAGGTTCACCTTCCCAGGCTTTGAGAAGAAATTAATTTATTGCAAATTGTCTGAAGAGCAATGCCGACGTGACTGCGCACGCATGTTTTATGTAGGCCAGAGTGCGTTTCTTCTAGTATACTAACTTTTCAATAACCGTATAGCATTGTGATTCACTGCCTTTATTTTGTTTTCAATCCCGAGTGCCCCTTTTGGGGAGCTGGATTTGCTGCTTTTACAATGTGTGATCTTCCGAATAGGTTCTAATCCAATATGTGATCTACCCATTGACCCTAACCCTAACTAACTAACTAACTAACTAACTAACTAACTAACTAACTAACTAACCCTAACTACCTAACCCTAACCCTAACTACTTAATCCTAAACCCAACCCTAACTACCTAACCCTAACTACTTAACCCTAACCCTAACTACTTAACCCTAACCCTAACCCTAATCCTAACCCTAACTACTTAAACCTAACCCTAACCCTAACTACCTCATCCTAACCCTAACTACCTCATCCTAACCCTAACTACCTCATCCTAACCCTAACTACTTAATCCTAATCCTAACCCTAACTACCTAACCCTAACTACTTAACCCTAACCCTAATCCTAACCCTAATTCTAACCATAATCCTAACCCTAACTACTTAATCCTAACCCTAACCCTAACTACCTCATCCTAATCCTAACTACCTAACCCTAACCCTAACTACCTCATCCTAACCCTAACTACTTAATCCTAACCCTAACCCTAACCCTAACTACCTCATCCTAACCCTAACTACTTAATCCTAACCCTAACCCTAATCCTAACTCAAACTCTAACAACTCGGCAGATCACATATTGGATTAGAAACTATTAAGTAGATCACATGTTGAAAGAGCACCCTGCATTTACCCCACATTTAAATCCTAACCTAACAGGTCTGGATTCCTAAAGGACCCAGAACCGCGTAAGTAATTTGTATACATTACTTGGCCTAAGGACACGCGGTTCTGGGTCCTTTTGGAATCCAGACCTGTTAAAGTAACCTTTTAGTTAGTTAAGTGAGTATTATTTTCGTTAATAGGGGTCAATCACAAATACCTACTCTACACTTTTATTCGCCATTAGCCTCGACGAATGATTATTTTCTTGGCAGGACACCATTCACTCCCAAACTCCATCATTCACTCGAAGTATCGATTCTTGATTCCACAAAAACTCAAATCAGCAGTTTCTTTCAACCGATTAAAACGCATTTGAAACGATTTAAAACCGCGGATTCTGAGTATTTTGCAACTCAAATCCTGACGTCCAGAACCACTCGGCCAATGCTAAATAGCTAATAAACAGTGATAATTTTAACACTTTATCCGGCGGCTGACGTCATAAGAGCGTTCTACTTAATGGAAGGAAGGATGCACATATAGCTAGCGACGTCATGCTGTGTTAATACTACACTTATAGTGCCCTTCTAGACGGTTTTCTAGGGGCTACAAGTAATAAATAATTATATATATATATATATATATACATATATATATATATATATGTATATATATATATATTATATATAATCATAATTATCATCATCAACATCAGGGTCTTTTTATTTCAGTCCTGGTGGAGGATCATCTCCCTGGTTTCTTTCCACATTGTTTTATCCCTAACTAGGCGTTGGAAAGTACCACCTATTTGACTATAGAGGTCGTCTCTTCACCGGGTTATTGGCCTTCCTCTTGGTGTTTTCCATTGACTCGGAGTCTGTTATGTCGCTGTATATATATAAATATGTATATATATATATATATATATATATATACATACATATATTTCACTTCCAAATTCCCACGTAGAATAAAAGCACAAACAGTTTTCTTTCTCTTTTTGCTCTGTCATTTCAGAGACAATAGACGTGTGCACGACATAATCCTGCCTAAACTATTCCGTCGCAGGGTTACTCGGCAAGCAGTACACACATAACGAGAGACTTTTGCAAACTACTAAACATAGCGACTGCAAACACACACCCTAGTCTACGAGGGTATTCATAAGACACAATAGATTCGATAAGATTTGAAATCAGCATCACCTACTCCATAGTCTGCGAGGGTATTCATTAGACACAATAGATCTAATAAGATTTGAAATCAGCATCACCTATTCCATAGTCTGCGAGGGTATCCATAAGACACAATAGATCTAATAAGATTTGAAATCAGCATCATCTATTCCATAGTATTCGAGGGGATTCATTATACACAATAGATCCAATTAGATTTGAAATCAGCATCACATATTCCATAGTCTGCAAGGGGATTCATTATACACAATAGATCTAATAAGATTTGAAATCAGCATCACCTATTCCATAGTCTACGAGGAGATTCATTAGATAAAATAGATCCAATAAGATTTTAAATAAGCATCACCTATTCCATAGTCTACGAGGGTATTCATTAGACACAATAAGTCCAATAAGATTTGAAATCAGCATCACCTATTCCATAGTCTACGAGGGTGTTCATTAGACACAATAGATCCAATAAGATTTGAAATCAGAATCACCTATTCCATAGTCTACAAGGGTGTTCATTAGACACAATAGATCCAATAAGATTTGAAATCAGCATCACCTATTCCATAGTCTGCAAGTGGATTCATTAGCCACAATAGATCCAATAAGATTTGAAATCAGAATCGCCTATTCCATAGTCTGCAAGGAGATTCATTAGACACAATAGATCCAATAAGATTTGAAATCAGCATCACATATTCCATAGTCTACGAAGTGTATTCATTAGACACAATAGATCCAATAAGATTTGAAATCAGCATCACCTATTCCATAGTCTGCAAGGGGATTCATTAGACACAATAAATCCAATAAGATTTAAAATCAGCATCACCTATTCCATAGTCTGCAAGGGGATTCATTAGACACAATAGATCCAATAAGATTTGAAATCAGCATAACCTATTCCATAGTCTGCAAGGTGATTCATTAGCCACAATAGATCCAATAAGATTTGAAATCAGCATCACCTATTCCATAGTCTGCAAGGGGATTCATTAGCCACAATAGATCCAATAAGATTTGAAATCAGCATAACCTATTCCATAGTCTGCAAGGTGATTCATTAGCCACAATAGATCCAATAAGATTTGAAATCAGCATCACCTATTCCATAGTCTGCAAGGGGATTCATTAGACACAATAGATCCAATAAGATTTGAAATCAGCATAACCTATTCCATAGTCTGCAAGGTGATTCATTAGCCACAATAGATCCAATAAGATTTGAAATCAGCATAACCTATTCCATAGTCTGCAAGGTGATTCATTAGCCACAATAGATCCAATAAGATTTGAAATCAGCATAACCTATTCCATAGTCTGCAAGGTGATTCATTAGCCACAATAGATCCAATAAGATTTGAAATCAGCATCACCTATTCCATAGTCTGCAAGGAGATCCATTAGCCACAATAGATCCAATAAGATTTCAAATCAGCATCACCTATTCCATAGTCTGCAAGGGGATTCATTAGACACAATAGATCCAATAAGATTTGAAATCAGCATCACTTATTCCATAGTCTACGAGGGTATTAATTAGCCACAATAGATCCAAGAAGATTTGAAATCAGCATCACCTATTCCATAGTCTGCAAGGGGATTCATTAGCCACAATAGATCCAATAAGATTTGAAATCAGCATCACCTATTCCATAGTCTGCAATGTAATTCATTAGCCACAATAGATCCAATAAGATTTGAACTCAGCATCACTTATTCCATAGTCTGCAAGTGGATTCATTAACCACAATAGATCCAATAAGATTTGAAATAAGCATCACCTATTCCATAGTCTACAACAGGGGATTCATTAGACACAATAGATCCAATAAAATTTGAAATCAGCATAACCTATTCCATAGTCTGCAATGTAATTCATTAGCCACAATAGATCCAATAAGATTTGAAATCAGCATCACCTATTCCATAGTCTACAAGGGTATTCATTAGACACAATAGATCCAATAAGATTTGAAATCAGCATCACCTATTCCATAGTCTGCAAGGGAATTCATTAGACACAATAGATCCAATAAGTTTTGAAATCAGCATCACCTATTCCATAGTCTACGGAGGGTATCAATTAGCCACAATAGATCCAATAAGATTTGAAATCAGCATCACCTACTCCATAGTCTGCGAAGGGGATTCATTAGCCACAATAGATCCAATAAGATTTGAAAGAAGCATCACCTATTCCATAGTCTACAACGGGGATTCATTAAACACAATAGATCCAATAAAATTTGAAATCAGCAGAACCTATTCCATAGTCTACGAAGAGTATTCATTAGACACAATAGATCCAATAACATTTGAAATCAGCATCACCTATTCCATAGTCTGGAAAGGTGATTCATTAGACACAATACATCCAATGAGATTTGAAATCAGCATCACCTATTCAATAGTCTACGAGGGGATTCATAAGACTCAATAGATCGAATAAGATTTGAAATCAGCATAACCTATTCCATAGTCTACTAGGGTATTCATTAGACACAATAGATTCAATAAGATTTGAAATCAGCATCACTTATTCCATAGTCTACAAGGGGATTCATTAGACACAATAGATCCAATAAGATTTGAAATCAGCATCACTTATTCCATAGTCTACGAGGGGATTCATTATACACAATAGATTCAATAAGATTTGAAATCAGCATCACTTATTCCATAGTCTACGAGGGGATTCATAAGACACAATAGATCCAATAAGATTTGAAATAAGCATCACATATTCCATAGTCTACGAGGGTATTCATTAGACACAATAGATCCAATAGGATTTGAAATCAGCATCACTTATTCCATAGTCTACAAGGGGATTAATAAGACTCAATAGATCGAAAAGGATTTGAAATCAGCATCACCTATTCCATAGTCTACGAGGGTATTCATTAGAAACAATAGATTCAATAAGATTTGAAATCAGCATCACATATTCCATAGTCTACGAGGAGATTAATAAGACACAATAGATCCAATAAGATTTGAAATCAGCATCACCTATTCCATAGTCTACTAGGGTATTCATTAGACAAAATAGATTCAATAAGATTTGAAATCAGCATCACTTATTCCATAGTCTACGAGGGGATTCATAAGACACAACAGATCCAATAAGATTTGAAATCAGCATCACCTATTCCATAGTCTACTAGAGTATTCATTAGACACAATAGATTCAATAAGATTTGAAATCAGCATCAGTTATTCCATAGTCTACGAGGGGATTCATTAGACACAATAGATCCAATAAGATTTGAAATCAGCATCACCTATTCCATAGTCTACGAGGGTATTCATAAGACACAATAGATCCAATAAGATTTGAAATCAGCATCACTTATTCCATAGTCTACGAGGGTATTCATAAGACACAATAGATCCAATAAGATTTGAAATCAGCATCACTTATTCCATAGTCTACTAGGGTATTCATTAGACACAATAGATTCAATAAGATTTGAAATCAGCATCACTTATTCCATAGTCTACGAGGGTATTCATTAGACACAATAGATCCAATAAGATTTGAAATCAGCATCACCTATTCCATAGTCTACAGGGGTATTCATAAGACACAATAGATCCAATAAGATTTGAAATCAGCATCACTTATTCCATAGTCTACGAGGGTATCTATAAGACTCAATAGATCCAATAAGATTTGAAATCAGCATCACTTATTCCATAGTCTACGAGGGTATTCATAAGACACAATAGATCCAATAAGATTTGAAATCAGCATCACCTATTCCATAGTCTACGAGGGTATTCATAAGACTCAATAGATCCAATAAGATTTGAAATCAGCATCACTTATTCCATAGTCTACGAGGGTATTCATAAGACACAATAGATCCAATAAGATTTGAAATCAGCATCACTTATTCCATAGTCTACGAGGGTATTCATAAGACTCAATAGATCCAATAAGATTTAGAATCAGCATCACTTATTCCATAGTCTACGAGGGTATTCATAAGACACAATAGATCCAATAAGATTTGAAATCAGCATCACCTATACTATAGTCTACGAGGGTATTCATAAGACTCAATAGATCCAATAAGATTTGAAATCAGATTCACCTATTACATAGTCTACGAGGGTATTAATTAGACACAATAGATTCAATAAGATTTGAAATCAGCATCATCTACCTCATAGTCTGCAAGGGGATTCATTATACACAAAAGATCCAATAAGATTTGAAATCATCATCACCTACTCCATAGTGTACAAGGGGATTCATTCTACACAATAGATCCAATAAGATTTGAAATCAGCATCACCTATTCCATAGTCTACCAGCGTATTCCTTAGACACAATAGATCCAATAAGATTTGAAATCAGCATCACCTATTCCATAGTCTACGAGGGTATTCATAAGACACAATAGATCCAATAAGATTTGAAATCAGCATCACCTACTCCATAGTGTGCAAGGGGATTCATTCTACACAATAGATCCAATAAGATTTGAAATCAGCATCACTTATTGCATAGTCTACGAGGGTATTTATTAGACACAATAGATTCAATAAGATTTGAAATCAGCATCACCTACTCCATAGTCTGCAAGGGGATTCATTATACACAATAGATCCAATAAGATTTGAAATCAGCATCACCTACTCCATAGTCTGTAAGGGGATTCATTAGACACAATAGATCCAATAACATTTGAAATCAGCATCACCTACACCATAGTCTGTAAGGGGACTCATTATACACAATAGATCCAATAAGATTTGAAATCAGCATCACCTACTCCATAGTCTACGAGGGTATTCATAAGACACAATAGATCCAATAAGATTTGAAATCAGCATAACTTATTCCATAGTCTACAAGGGGATTCATTAGACACAATAGATCCAATAAGATTTGAAATCAGCATCACTTATTCCATAGTCTATGAGGGTATTCATAAGACACAATAGATCTAATAAGATTTGAAATCAGCATCACTTATTCCATAGTCTACGAGGGTATTCATAAGAGTCAATAGATCCAATAAGATTTGAAATCAGCATCACTTATTCCATAGTCTACGAGGATATTCATAAGACACAATAGATCCAATAAGATTTGAAATCAGCATCACCTATTCCATAGTCTACGAGGGTATTCATAAGACTCAATAGATCCAATAAGATTTGAAATCAGCATCACTTATTCCATAGTCTACGAGGGTATTCATAAGACACAATAGATCCAATAAGATTTGAAATCAGCATAACTTATTCCATAGTCTACGAGGGGATTCATTAGACACAATAGATCCAATAAGATTTGAAATCAGCATCACCTATTCCATAGTCTATGAGGGTATTCATAAGACACAATAGATCTAATAAGATTTGAAATCAGCATCACTTATTCCATAGTCTACGAGGGTATTCATAAGACTCAATAGATCCAATAAGATTTGAAATCAGCATCACTTATTCCATAGTCTACGAGGATATTCATAAGACACAATAGATCCAATAAGATTTGAAATCAGCATCACCTATTCCATAGTCTACGAGGGTATTCATAAGACTCAATAGATCCAATAAGATTTGAAATCAGCATAACCTATTCCATAGTCTGCAAGGTGATTCATTAGCCACAATAGATCCAATAAGATTTGAAATCAGCATCACCTATTCCATAGTCTGCAAGGGGATTCATTAGCCACAATAGATCCAATAAGATTTGAAATCAGCATAACCTATTCCATAGTCTGCAAGGTGATTCATTAGCCACAATAGATCCAATAAGATTTGAAATCAGCATCACCTATTCCATAGTCTGCAAGGGGATTCATTAGACACAATAGATCCAATAAGATTTGAAATCAGCATAACCTATTCCATAGTCTGCAAGGTGATTCATTAGCCACAATAGATCCAATAAGATTTGAAATCAGCATCACCTATTCCATAGTCTACGAGGGTATTCATAAGACACAATAGATCCAATAAGATTTGAAATCAGCATCACTTATTCCATAGTCTACTAGGGTATTCATTAGACACAATAGATTCAATAAGATTTGAAATCAGCATCACTTATTCCATAGTCTACGAGGGTATTCATTAGACAAAATAGATCCAATAAGATTTGAAATCAGCATCACCTATTCCATAGTCTACAGGGGTATTCATAAGACACAATAGATCCAATAAGATTTGAAATCAGCATCACTTATTCCATAGTCTACGAGGGTATCTATAAGACTCAATAGATCCAATAAGATTTGAAATCAGCATCACTTATTCCATAGTCTACGAGGGTATTCATAAGACACAATAGATCCAATAAGATTTGAAATCAGAATCACCTATTCCATAGTCTACGAGGGTATTCATAAGACTCAATAGATCCAATAAGATTTGAAATCAGCATCACTTATTCCATAGTCTACGAGGGTATTCATAAGACACAATAGATCCAATAAGATTTGAAATCAGCATCACCTACTCCATAGTGTGCAAGGGGATTCATTCTACACAATAGATCCAATAAGATTTGAAATCAGCATCACTTATTTCATAGTCTACGAGGGTATTTATTAGACACAATAGATTCAATAAGATTTGAAATCAGCATCACCTACTCCATAGTCTGCAAGGGGATTCATTATACACAATAGATCCAATAAGATTTGAAATCAGCATCACCTACTCCATAGTCTGTAAGGGGATTCATTAGACACAATAGATCCAATAACATTTGAAATCAGCATCACCTACACCATAGTCTGTAAGGGGACTCATTATACACAATAGATCCAATAAGATTTGAAATCAGCATCACCTATTCCATAGTCTGCAAGGGGATTCATTAGCCACAATAGATCCAATAAGATTTGAAATCAGCATAACCTATTCCATAGTCTGCAAGGTGATTCATTAGCCACAATAGATCCAATAAGATTTGAAATCAGCATCACCTATTCCATAGTCTGCCAGGGGAATCATTAGACACAATAGATCCAATAAGATTTGAAATCAGCATAACCTATTCCATAGTCTGCAAGGTGATTCATTAGCCACAATAGATCCAATAAGATTTGAAATCAGCATCACCTATTCCATAGTCTACGAGGGTATTCATAAGACACAATAGATCCAATAAGATTTGAAATCAGCATCACTTATTCCATAGTCTACTAGGGTATTCATTAGACACAATAGATTCAATAAGATTTGAAATCAGCATCACTTATTCCATAGTCTACGAGGGTATTCATTAGACAAAATAGATCCAATAAGATTTGAAATCAGCATCACCTATTCCATAGTCTACAGGGGTATTCATAAGACACAATAGATCCAATAAGATTTGAAATCAGCATCACTTATTCCATAGTCTACGAGGGTATCTATAAGACTCAATAGATCCAATAAGATTTGAAATCAGCATCACTTATTCCATAGTCTACGAGGGTATTCATAAGACACAATAGATCCAATAAGATTTGAAATCAGCATCACCTATTCCATAGTCTACGAGGGTATTCATAAGACTCAATAGATCCAATAAGATTTGAAATCAGCATCACTTATTCCATAGTCTACGAGGGTATTCATAAGACACAATAGATCCAATAAGATTTGAAATCAGCATCACCTACTCCATAGTGTGCAAGGGGATTCATTCTACACAATAGATCCAATAAGATTTGAAATCAGCATCACTTATTGCATAGTCTACGAGGGTATTTATTAGACACAATAGATTCAATAAGATTTGAAATCAGCATCACCTACTCCATAGTCTGCAAGGGGATTCATTATACACAATAGATCCAATAAGATTTGAAATCAGCATCACCTACTCCATAGTCTGTAAGGGGATTCATTAGACACAATAGATCCAATAACATTTGAAATCAGCATCACCTACACCATAGTCTGTAAGGGGACTCATTATACACAATAGATCCAATAAGATTTGAAATCAGCATCACCTACTCCATAGTCTACGAGGGTATTCATAAGACACAATAGATCCAATAAGATTTGAAATCAGCATAACTTATTCCATAGTCTACGAGGGGATTCATTAGACACAATAGATCCAATAAGATTTGAAATCAGCATCACTTATTCCATAGTCTATGAGGGTATTCATAAGACACAATAGATCTAATAAGATTTGAAATCAGCATCACTTATTCCATAGTCTACGAGGGTATTCATAAGAGTCAATAGATCCAATAAGATTTGAAATCAGCATCACCTATTCCATAGTCTACGAGGATATTCATAAGACACAATAGATCCAATAAGATTTGAAATCAGCATCACCTATTCCATAGTCTACGAGGGTATTCATAAGACACAATAGATCCAATAAGATTTGAAATCAGCATAACTTATTCCATAGTCTACGAGGGTATTCATAAGACTCAATAGATCCAATAAGATTTGAAATCAGCATAACTTATTCCATAGTCTACGAGGGTATTCATAAGACACAATAGATCCAATAAGATTTGAAATCAGCATAACTTATTCCATAGTCTATGAGGGTATTCATAAGACACAATAGATCTAATAAGATTTGAAATCAGCATCACTTATTCCATAGTCTACGAGGGTATTCATAAGACTCAATAGATCCAATAAGATTTGAAATCAGCATCACTTATTCCATAGTCTACGAGGATATTCATAAGACACAATAGATCCAATAAGATTTGAAATCAGCATCACCTATTCCATAGTCTACGAGGGTATTCATAAGACTCAATAGATCCAATAAGATTTGAAATCAGCATCACTTATTCCATAGTCTACGAGGGTATTCATAAGACACAATAGATCCAATAAGATTTGAAATCAGCATAACTTATTCCATAGTCTACGAGGGGATTCATTAGACACAATAGATCCAATAAGATTTGAAATCAGCATCACCTATTCCATAGTCTATGAGGGTATTCATAAGACACAATAGATCTAATAAGATTTGAAATCAGCATCACTTATTCCATAGTCTACGAGGGTATTCATAAGACTCAATAGATCCAATAAGATTTGAAATCAGCATCACTTATTCCATAGTCTACGAGGATATTCATAAGACACAATAGATCCAATAAGATTTGAAATCAGCATCACCTATTCCATAGTCTACGAGGGTATTCATAAGACTCAATAGATCCAATAAGATTTGAAATCAGCATAACCTATTCCATAGTCTGCAAGGTGATTCATTAGCCACAATAGATCCAATAAGATTTGAAATCAGCATCACCTATTCCATAGTCTGCAAGGGGATTCATTAGCCACAATAGATCCAATAAGATTTGAAATCAGCATAACCTATTCCATAGTCTGCAAGGTGATTCATTAGCCACAATAGATCCAATAAGATTTGAAATCAGCATCACCTATTCCATAGTCTGCAAGGGGATTCATTAGACACAATAGATCCAATAAGATTTGAAATCAGCATAACCTATTCCATAGTCTGCAAGGTGATTCATTAGCCACAATAGATCCAATAAGATTTGAAATCAGCATCACCTATTCCATAGTCTACGAGGGTATTCATAAGACACAATAGATCCAATAAGATTTGAAATCAGCATCACTTATTCCATAGTCTACTAGGGTATTCATTAGACACAATAGATTCAATAAGATTTGAAATCAGCATCACTTATTCCATAGTCTACGAGGGTATTCATTAGACAAAATAGATCCAATAAGATTTGAAATCAGCATCACCTATTCCATAGTCTACAGGGGTATTCATAAGACACAATAGATCCAATAAGATTTGAAATCAGCATCACTTATTCCATAGTCTACGAGGGTATCTATAAGACTCAATAGATCCAATAAGATTTGAAATCAGCATCACTTATTCCATAGTCTACGAGGGTATTCATAAGACACAATAGATCCAATAAGATTTGAAATCAGCATCACCTATTCCATAGTCTACGAGGGTATTCATAAGACTCAATAGATCCAATAAGATTTGAAATCAGCATCACTTATTCCATAGTCTACGAGGGTATTCATAAGACACAATAGATCCAATAAGATTTGAAATCAGCATCACTTATTCCATAGTCTACGAGGGTATTCATAAGACTCAATAGATCCAATAAGATTTAGAATCAGCATCACTTATTCCATAGTCTACGAGGGTATTCATAAGACACAATAGATCCAATAAGATTTGAAATCAGCATCACCTATACTATAGTCTACGAGGGTATTCATAAGACTCAATAGATCCAATAAGATTTGAAATCAGATTCACCTATTACATAGTCTACGAGGGTATTAATTAGACACAATAGATTCAATAAGATTTGAAATCAGCATCATCTACCTCATAGTCTGCAAGGGGATTCATTATACACAAAAGATCCAATAAGATTTGAAATCATCATCACCTACTCCATAGTGTACAAGGGGATTCATTCTACACAATAGATCCAATAAGATTTGAAATCAGCATCACCTATTCCATAGTCTACCAGCGTATTCCTTAGACACAATAGATCCAATAAGATTTGAAATCAGCATCACCTACTCCATAGTCTACGAGGGTATTCATAAGACACAATAGATCCAATAAGATTTGAAATCAGCATAACTTATTCCATAGTCTACGAGGGGATTCATTAGACACAATAGATCCAATAAGATTTGAAATCAGCATCACTTATTCCATAGTCTATGAGGGTATTCATAAGACACAATAGATCTAATAAGATTTGAAATCAGCATCACTTATTCCATAGTCTACGAGGGTATTCATAAGAGTCAATAGATCCAATAAGATTTGAAATCAGCATCACCTATTCCATAGTCTACGAGGATATTCATAAGACACAATAGATCCAATAAGATTTGAAATCAGCATCACCTATTCCATAGTCTACGAGGGTATTCATAAGACACAATAGATCCAATAAGATTTGAAATCAGCATAACTTATTCCATAGTCTACGAGGGTATTCATAAGACTCAATAGATCCAATAAGATTTGAAATCAGCATAACTTATTCCATAGTCTACGAGGGTATTCATAAGACACAATAGATCCAATAAGATTTGAAATCAGCATAACTTATTCCATAGTCTATGAGGGTATTCATAAGACACAATAGATCTAATAAGATTTGAAATCAGCATCACTTATTCCATAGTCTACGAGGGTATTCATAAGACTCAATAGATCCAATAAGATTTGAAATCAGCATCACTTATTCCATAGTCTACGAGGATATTCATAAGACACAATAGATCCAATAAGATTTGAAATCAGCATCACCTATTCCATAGTCTACGAGGGTATTCATAAGACTCAATAGATCCAATAAGATTTGAAATCAGCATCACTTATTCCATAGTCTACGAGGGTATTCATAAGACACAATAGATCCAATAAGATTTGAAATCAGCATAACTTATTCCATAGTCTACGAGGGGATTCATTAGACACAATAGATCCAATAAGATTTGAAATCAGCATCACCTATTCCATAGTCTATGAGGGTATTCATAAGACACAATAGATCTAATAAGATTTGAAATCAGCATCACTTATTCCATAGTCTACGAGGGTATTCATAAGACTCAATAGATCCAATAAGATTTGAAATCAGCATCACTTATTCCATAGTCTACGAGGATATTCATAAGACACAATAGATCCAATAAGATTTGAAATCAGCATCACCTATTCCATAGTCTACGAGGGTATTCATAAGACTCAATAGATCCAATAAGATTTGAAATCAGCATAACCTATTCCATAGTCTGCAAGGTGATTCATTAGCCACAATAGATCCAATAAGATTTGAAATCAGCATCACCTATTCCATAGTCTGCAAGGGGATTCATTAGCCACAATAGATCCAATAAGATTTGAAATCAGCATAACCTATTCCATAGTCTGCAAGGTGATTCATTAGCCACAATAGATCCAATAAGATTTGAAATCAGCATCACCTATTCCATAGTCTGCAAGGGGATTCATTAGACACAATAGATCCAATAAGATTTGAAATCAGCATAACCTATTCCATAGTCTGCAAGGTGATTCATTAGCCACAATAGATCCAATAAGATTTGAAATCAGCATCACCTATTCCATAGTCTACGAGGGTATTCATAAGACACAATAGATCCAATAAGATTTGAAATCAGCATCACTTATTCCATAGTCTACTAGGGTATTCATTAGACACAATAGATTCAATAAGATTTGAAATCAGCATCACTTATTCCATAGTCTACGAGGGTATTCATTAGACAAAATAGATCCAATAAGATTTGAAATCAGCATCACCTATTCCATAGTCTACAGGGGTATTCATAAGACACAATAGATCCAATAAGATTTGAAATCAGCATCACTTATTCCATAGTCTACGAGGGTATCTATAAGACTCAATAGATCCAATAAGATTTGAAATCAGCATCACTTATTCCATAGTCTACGAGGGTATTCATAAGACACAATAGATCCAATAAGATTTGAAATCAGCATCACCTATTCCATAGTCTACGAGGGTATTCATAAGACTCAATAGATCCAATAAGATTTGAAATCAGCATCACTTATTCCATAGTCTACGAGGGTATTCATAAGACACAATAGATCCAATAAGATTTGAAATCAGCATCACTTATTCCATAGTCTACGAGGGTATTCATAAGACTCAATAGATCCAATAAGATTTAGAATCAGCATCACTTATTCCATAGTCTACGAGGGTATTCATAAGACACAATAGATCCAATAAGATTTGAAATCAGCATCACCTATACTATAGTCTACGAGGGTATTCATAAGACTCAATAGATCCAATAAGATTTGAAATCAGATTCACCTATTACATAGTCTACGAGGGTATTAATTAGACACAATAGATTCAATAAGATTTGAAATCAGCATCATCTACCTCATAGTCTGCAAGGGGATTCATTATACACAAAAGATCCAATAAGATTTGAAATCATCATCACCTACTCCATAGTGTACAAGGGGATTCATTCTACACAATAGATCCAATAAGATTTGAAATCAGCATCACCTATTCCATAGTCTACCAGCGTATTCCTTAGACACAATAGATCCAATAAGATTTGAAATCAGCATCACCTATTCCATAGTCTACGAGGGTATTCATAAGACACAATAGATCCAATAAGATTTGAAATCAGCATCACCTACTCCATAGTGTGCAAGGGGATTCATTCTACACAATAGATCCAATAAGATTTGAAATCAGCATCACTTATTCCATAGTCTACGAGGGTATTTATTAGACACAATAGATTCAATAAGATTTGAAATCAGCATCACCTACTCCATAGTCTGCAAGGGGATTCATTATACACAATAGATCCAATAAGATTTGAAATCAGCATCACCTACTCCATAGTCTGTAAGGGGATTCATTAGACACAATAGATCCAATAACATTTGAAATCAGCATCACCTACACCATAGTCTGTAAGGGGACTCATTATACACAATAGATCCAATAAGATTTGAAATCAGCATCACCTACTCCATAGTCTACGAGGGTATTCATAAGACACAATAGATCCAATAAGATTTGAAATCAGCATAACTTATTCCATAGTCTACGAGGGGATTCATTAGACACAATAGATCCAATAAGATTTGAAATCAGCATCACTTATTCCATAGTCTATGAGGGTATTCATAAGACACAATAGATCTAATAAGATTTGAAATCAGCATCACTTATTCCATAGTCTACGAGGGTATTCATAAGAGTCAATAGATCCAATAAGATTTGAAATCAGCATCACTTATTCCATAGTCTACGAGGATATTCATAAGACACAATAGATCCAATAAGATTTGAAATCAGCATCACCTATTCCATAGTCTACGAGGGTATTCATAAGACACAATAGATCCAATAAGATTTGAAATCAGCATAACTTATTCCATAGTCTACGAGGGTATTCATAAGACTCATCAGATCCAATAAGATTTGAAATCAGCATAACTTATTCCATAGTCTACGAGGGTATTCATAAGACACAATAGATCCAATAAGATTTGAAATCAGCATAACTTATTCCATAGTCTATGAGGGTATTCATAAGACACAATAGATCTAATAAGATTTGAAATCAGCATCACTTATTCCATAGTCTACGAGGGTATTCATAAGACTCAATAGATCCAATAAGATTTGAAATCAGCATCACTTATTCCATAGTCTACGAGGATATTCATAAGACACAATAGATCCAATAAGATTTGAAATCAGCATCACCTATTCCATAGTCTACGAGGGTATTCATAAGACTCAATAGATCCAATAAGATTTGAAATCAGCATCACCTATTCCATAGTCTGCAAGGGGATTCATTAGCCACAATAGATCCAATAAGATTTGAAATCAGCATAACCTATTCCATAGTCTGCAAGGTGATTCATTAGCCACAATAGATCCAATAAGATTTGAAATCAGCATCACCTATTCCATAGTCTGCAAGGGGATTCATTAGACACAATAGATCCAATAAGATTTGAAATCAGCATAACCTATTCCATAGTCTGCAAGGTGATTCATTAGCCACAATAGATCCAATAAGATTTGAAATCAGCATAACCTATTCCATAGTCTGCAAGGTGATTCATTAGCCACAATAGATCCAATAAGATTTGAAATCAGCATAACCTATTCCATAGTCTGCAAGGTGATTCATTAGCCACAATAGATCCAATAAGATTTGAAATCAGCATCACCTATTCCATAGTCTGCAAGGAGATCCATTAGCCACAATAGATCCAATAAAATTTCAAATCAGCATCACCTATTCCATAGTCTGCAAGGGGATTCATTAGACACAATAGATCCAATAAGATTTGAAATCAGCATCACTTATTCCATAGTCTACGAGGGTATTAATTAGCCACAATAGATCCAATAAGATTTGAAATCAGCATCACCTATTCCATAGTCTGCAAGGGGATACATTAGCCACAATAGATCCAATAAGATTTGAAATCAGCATCACCTATTCCATAGTCTGCAATGTAATTCATTAGCCACAATAGATCCAATAAGATTTGAACTCAGCATCACTTATTCCATAGTCTGCAAGTGGATTCATTAACCACAATAGATCCAATAAGATTTGAAATAAGCATCACCTATTCCATAGTCTACAACAGGGGATTCATTAGACACAATAGATCCAATAAAATTTGAAATCAGCATAACCTATTCCATAGTCTGCAATATTATTCATTAGCCACAATAGATCCAATAAGATTTGAAATCAGCATCACCTATTCCATAGTCTACAAGGGTATTCATTAGACACAATAGATCCAATAAGATTTGAAATCAGCATCACCTATTCCATAGTCTGCAAGGGAATTCATTAGACACAATAGATCCAATAAGTTTTGAAATCAGCATCACCTATTCCATAATCTACGGAGGGTATCAATTAGCCACAATAGATCCAATAAGATTTGAAATCAGCATCACCTACTCCATAGTCTGCGAAGGGGATTCATTAGCCACAATAGATCCAATAAGATTTGAAAGAAGCATCACCTATTCCATAGTCTACAACGGGGATTCATTAAACACAATAGATCCAATAAAATTTGAAATCAGCAGAACCTATTCCATAGTCTACGAAGAGTATTCATTAGACACAATAGATCCAATAACATTTGAAATCAGCATCACCTATTCCATAGTCTGGAAAGGTGATTCATTAGACACAATACATCCAATGAGATTTGAAATCAGCATCACCTATTCAATAGTCTACGAGGGGATTCATAAGACTCAATAGATCGAATAAGATTTGAAATCAGCATAACCTATTCCATAGTCTACTAGGGTATTCATTAGACACAATAGATTCAATAAGATTTGAAATCAGCATCACTTATTCCATAGTCTACAAGGGGATTCATTAGACACAATAGATCCAATAAGATTTGAAATCAGCATCACTTATTCCATAGTCTACGAGGGGATTCATTATACACAATAGATTCAATAAGATTTGAAATCAGCATCACTTATTCCATAGTCTACGAGGGGATTCATAAGACACAATAGATCCAATAAGATTTGAAATAAGCATCACATATTCCATAGTCTACGAGGGTATTCATTAGACACAATAGATCCAATAGGATTTGAAATCAGCATCACTTATTCCATAGTCTACAAGGGGATTAATAAGACTCAATAGATCGAAAAGGATTTGAAATCAGCATCACCTATTCCATAGTCTACGAGGGTATTCATTAGAAACAATAGATTCAATAAGATTTGAAATCAGCATCACATATTCCATAGTCTACGAGGAGATTAATAAGACACAATAGATCCAATAAGATTTGAAATCAGCATCACCTATTCCATAGTCTACTAGGGTATTCATTAGACAAAATAGATTCAATAAGATTTGAAATCAGCATCACTTATTCCATAGTCTACGAGGGGATTCATAAGACACAACAGATCCAATAAGATTTGAAATCAGCATCACCTATTCCATAGTCTACTAGAGTATTCATTAGACACAATAGATTCAATAAGATTTGAAATCAGCATCAGTTATTCCATAGTCTACGAGGGGATTCATTAGACACAATAGATCCAATAAGATTTGAAATCAGCATCACCTATTCCATAGTCTACGAGGGTATTCATAAGACACAATAGATCCAATAAGATTTGAAATCAGCATCACTTATTCCATAGTCTACGAGGGTATTCATTAGACACAATAGATCCAATAAGATTTGAAATCAGCATCACCTATTCCATAGTCTACGAGGGTATTCATAAGACACAATAGATCCAATAAGATTTGAAATCAGCATCACTTATTCCATAGTCTACTAGGGTATTCATTAGACACAATAGATTCAATAAGATTTGAAATCAGCATCACTTATTCCATAGTCTACGAGGGTATTCATTAGACACAATAGATCCAATAAGATTTGAAATCAGCATCACCTATTCCATAGTCTACAGGGGTATTCATAAGACACAATAGATCCAATAAGATTTGAAATCAGCATCACTTATTCCATAGTCTACGAGGGTATCTATAAGACTCAATAGATCCAATAAGATTTGAAATCAGCATCACTTATTCCATAGTCTACGAGGGTATTCATAAGACACAATAGATCCAATAAGATTTGAAATCAGCATCACCTATTCCATAGTCTACGAGGGTATTCATAAGACTCAATAGATCCAATAAGATTTGAAATCAGCATCACTTATTCCATAGTCTACGAGGGTATTCATAAGACACAATAGATCCAATAAGATTTGAAATCAGCATCACTTATTCCATAGTCTACGAGGGTATTCATAAGACTCAATAGATCCAATAAGATTTAGAATCAGCATCACTTATTCCATAGTCTACGAGGGTATTCATAAGACACAATAGATCCAATAAGATTTGAAATCAGCATCACCTATACTATAGTCTACGAGGGTATTCATAAGACTCAATAGATCCAATAAGATTTGAAATCAGATTCACCTATTACATAGTCTACGAGGGTATTAATTAGACACAATAGATTCAATAAGATTTGAAATCAGCATCATCTACCTCATAGTCTGCAAGGGGATTCATTATACACAAAAGATCCAATAAGATTTGAAATCATCATCACCTACTCCATAGTGTACAAGGGGATTCATTCTACACAATAGATCCAATAAGATTTGAAATCAGCATCACCTATTCCATAGTCTACCAGCGTATTCCTTAGACACAATAGATCCAATAAGATTTGAAATCAGCATCACCTATTCCATAGTCTACGAGGGTATTCATAAGACACAATAGATCCAATAAGATTTGAAATCAGCATCACCTACTCCATAGTGTGCAAGGGGATTCATTCTACACAATAGATCCAATAAGATTTGAAATCAGCATCACTTATTCCATAGTCTACGAGGGTATTTATTAGACACAATAGATTCAATAAGATTTGAAATCAGCATCACCTACTCCATAGTCTGCAAGGGGATTCATTATACACAATAGATCCAATAAGATTTGAAATCAGCATCACCTACTCCATAGTCTGTAAGGGGATTCATTAGACACAATAGATCCAATAACATTTGAAATCAGCATCACCTACACCATAGTCTGTAAGGGGACTCATTATACACAATAGATCCAATAAGATTTGAAATCAGCATCACCTACTCCATAGTCTACGAGGGTATTCATAAGACACAATAGATCCAATAAGATTTGAAATCAGCATAACTTATTCCATAGTCTATGAGGGGATTCATTAGACACAATAGATCCAATTAGATTTGAAATCAGCATCACTTATTCCATAGTCTATGAGGGTATTCATAAGACACAATAGATCTAATAAGATTTGAAATCAGCATCACTTATTCCATAGTCTACGAGGGTATTCATAAGAGTCAATAGATCCAATAAGATTTGAAATCAGCATCACTTATTCCATAGTCTACGAGGATATTCATAAGACACAATAGATCCAATAAGATTTGAAATCAGCATCACCTATTCCATAGTCTACGAGGGTATTCATAAGACACAATAGATCCAATAAGATTTGAAATCAGCATAACTTATTCCATAGTCTACGAGGGTATTCATAAGACTCAATAGATCCAATAAGATTTGAAATCAGCATAACTTATTCCATAGTCTACGAGGGTATTCATAAGACACAATAGATCCAATAAGATTTGAAATCAGCACAACTTATTCCATAGTCTATGAGGGTATTCATAAGACACAATAGATCTAATAAGATTTGAAATCAGCATCACTTATTCCATAGTCTACGAGGGTATTCATAAGACTCAATAGATCCAATAAGATTTGAAATCAGCATCACTTATTCCATAGTCTACGAGGATATTCATAAGACACAATAGATCCAATAAGATTTGAAATCCGCATCACCTATTCCATAGTCTACGAGGGTATTCATAAGACTCAATAGATCCAATAAGATTTGAAATCAGCATCACTTATTCCATAGTCTACGAGGGTATTCATAAGACACAATAGATCCAATAAGATTTGAAATCAGCATAACTTATTCCATAGTCTACGAGGGGATTCATTAGACACAATAGATCCAATAAGATTTGAAATCAGCATCACCTATTCCATAGTCTATGAGGGTATTCATAAGACACAATAGATCTAATAAGATTTGAAATCAGCATCACTTATTCCATAGTCTACGAGGGTATTCATAAGACTCAATAGATCCAATAAGATTTGAAATCTGCATCACTTATTCCATAGTCTACGAGGATATTCATAAGACACAATAGATCCAATAAGATTTGAAATCAGCATCACCTATTCCATAGTCTACGAGGGTATTCATAAGACTCAATAGATCCAATAAGATTTGAAATCAGCATCACTTATTCCATAGTCTACGAGGGTATTCATAAGACACAATAGATCCAATAAGATTTGAAATCAGCATCACCTATTCCATAGTCTACGAGGGTATTCATAAGACTCAATAGATCCAATAAGATTTGAAATCAGATTCACCTATTACATAGTCTACGAGGGTATTAATTAGACACAATAGATTCAATAAGATTTGAAATCAGCATCATCTACTCCATAGTCTGTAAGGGGATTCATTATACATAATAGATTCAATAAGATTTGAAATCAGCATCATCTACCTCATAGTCTGCAAGGGGATTCATTATACACAATAGATCCAATAAGATTTGAAATCAGCATCACCTACTTTATAGTGTGCAAGGGGATTCATTCTACACAATAGATCCAATAAGATTTGAAATCAGCATCACCTATTCCATAGTCTACGAGCGTATTAATTAGACACAATAGATCCAATAAGATTTGAAATCAGCATCACCTATTCCATAGTCTACGAGGGTATTCATAAGACACAATAGATCCAATAAGATTTGAAATCAGCATCACCTACTCCATAGTGTGCAAGGGGATTCATTCTACACAATAGATCCAATAAGATTTGAAATCAGCATCACTTATTCCATAGTCTACGAGGGTATTTATTAGACACAATAGATTCAATAAGATTTGAAATCAGACTCACCTACTCGATAGTGTGCAAGGGGATTCATTAGACACAATAGATCCAATAAGATTTGAAATCAGCATCACCTATTCCATAGTTTGCGAAGGTATCCATAAGACACAATAGATCTAATAAGATTTGAAATCAGCATCACCTATTCTATAGTCTGCGAGGGTATCTATAAGACACAATAGATCTAATAAGATTTGAAATCAGCATCACCTATTCTATAGTCTGCAAGGGGATTCATTATACACAATAGAATGAATAAGATTTGAAATCAGCATCACATATTCTATAGTCTACGAGGGTATTCATAAACCACAATAGATCCAATAAGATTTGAAATCAGCATCACTTATTCCATAGTCTACGAGGGTATTCATAAGACACAATAGATTTGAAATCAGATTCACCTATTACATAGTCTACGAGGGTATTCATTAGACACAATAGATCCAATAAGATTTGAAATCAGCATCACCAACTCCATAGTGTGCAAGGGGATTCATTAGCCACAATAGATCCAATAAGATTTGAAATCAGCATCACCTACTCCATAGTCTGTAAGGGGATTCATTATACACAATAGATCCAATAAGATGGTAAATCAGCATCACCTACTCCATAGTCTGTAATAGGATTCAATCTACACAATAGATCCAATAAGATTTGAAATCAGCATCACCTACTCCATAGTCTGCAAGGGGATTCATTAGCCACAATAGATCCAATAAGATTTCAAATCAGCATCACCTACTCTATAGTGTGCAAGGAGATTCATTATACACAATAGATCCAATAAGATTTGAAATCAGCATCACCTATTAAATAGTCTACAAGGGTATTCATAAGACACAATAGATCTAATAAGATTTTAAATCAGCATCACCTACTCCATAGTCTGTAAGGGGGTTCATTATACACAATAAGTCCAATAAGATTTGAAATCATCATAACCTACTCCATAGTGTACAAGGGGATCCATTAGACACAATAGATCCAATAAGATTTGAAATAAGTATTATCTATTCCATAGTCTGCAAGGGTATCCATAAGACACCATAGATCTAATCAGATTTGAAATCAACATTACCTATTCTATAGTCTGCGAGGGTATCCATGAGACACAATAGATCTAATAAGATTTGAAATCAGCATCACCTATTCCATAGTGTGCAAGGGTATTCATTAGACACAATAGATCCAATAAGATTTGAAATCAGCATCACCTATTCCATAGTCTGCAAGGTGATTCATTATACACAATAGATCCAATAAGATTTGAAATCAGCATCACTTATTCTATAGTCTACGAGGGTATTCATTAGACACAATAGATCCAATAAGATTTGAAATCAGCATCACCTATTCCATAGTCTGCAAGGGGATTCATTAGACACAATAGATCCAATAAGATTTGAAATCAGCATCACCTATTCCATAGTCTGTAAGGGGATTCATTAGACACAATAGATCCAATAAGATTTGAAATCAGCATCACCCATTCCATAGTCTGCAAGGGGATTCATTATACACAATACATCCAATAAGATTTGAAATCAGCATCACCTATTCCATAGTCTGCAAGGGGATTCATTATACACAATAGATCCAATAAGATTTGAAATCAGCATCACCTATTCCATAGTCTACGAAGGTATTCATAAGACACAATAGATCCAATAAGATTTGAAATCAGCATCATCTACTCATAGTCTGTAAGGGGATTCATTATACACAATAGATCCAATAAGATTTGAAATCAGCATCGCCAACTCCATAGTGTGCAAGGGGATTCATTATACACAATAGATCCAATAAGATTTGAAATCAGCATCACCAACTACATAGTGTGCAAGGGGATTCATTATACACAATAGATACAATAAGATTTGAAATCAGCATCACCAACTACATAGTGTGCAAGGGGATTCATTATACACAATAGATACAATAAGATTTGAAATAAGCATCACCTATTCCATAGTGTACAAGGCGATTCAATATACACAATAGATCCAATAAGATTTGAAATCAGCATCATCTACTCATAGTCTGTAAGGGGATTCATTATACACAATAGATCCAATAAGATTTGAAATCAGCATCATCTACTCATAGTCTGTAAGGGGATTCATTATACACAATAGATCCAATAAGATTTGAAATCAGCATCACCAACTCCATAGTGTGCAAGGGGATTCATTATACATAATAGATCCAATAAGATTTGAAATCAGCATCACCAACTACATAGTGTGCAAGGGGATTCATTATACACAATAGATACAATAAGATTTGAAATCAGCATCACCTATTCCATAGTGTACAAGGCGATTCAATATACACAATAGATCCAATAAGATTTGAAATCAGCATCATCTACTCATAGTCTGTAAGGGGATTCATTATACACAATAGATCCAATAAGATTTGAAATCAGCATCATCTACTCCATAGTCTGTAAGGGGATTCATTATACATAATAGATTCAATAAGATTTTAAATCAGCATCATCTACCTCATAGTCTGCAAGGGGATTCATTATACACAATAGATCCAATAAGATTTGAAATCAGCATCAATTATTCCATAGTCTACGAGGGTATTCATTAGACACAATAGATCCAATAAGATTTGAAATCAGCATCACCTATTCCATAGTCTACGAAGGTATTCATAAGACACAATAGATCCAATAAGATTTGAAATCAGCATCATCTACTCATAGTCTGTAAGGGGATTCATTATACACAATAGATCCAATAAGATTTGAAATCAGCATCGCCAACTCCATAGTGTGCAAGGGGATTCATTATACACAATAGATCCAATAAGATTTGAAATCAGCATCACCAACTACATAGTGTGCAAGGGGATTCATTATACACAATAGATACAATAAGATTTGAAATCAGCATCACAAACTACATAGTGTGCAAGGGGATTCATTATACACAATAGATACAATAAGATTTGAAATCAGCATCACCTATTCCATAGTGTACAAGGCGATTCAATATACACAATAGATCCAATAAGATTTGAAATCAGCATCATCTACTCATAGTCTGTAAGGGGATTCATTATACACAATAGATCCAATAAGATTTGAAATCAGCATCATCTACTCATAGTCTGTAAGGGGATTCATTATACACAATAGATCCAATAAGATTTGAAATCAGCATCACCAACTCCATAGTGTGCAAGGGGATTCATTATACATAATAGATCCAATAAGATTTGAGATCAGCATCACCAACTACATAGTGTGCAAGGGGATTCATTATACACAATAGATACAATAAGATTTGAAATCAGCATCACCTATTCCATAGTGTACAAGGCGATTCAATATACACAATAGATCCAATAAGATTTGAAATCAGCATCATCTACTCATAGTCTGTAAGGGGATTCATTATACACAATAGATCCAATAAGATTTGAAATCAGCATCATCTACTCATAGTCTGTAAGGGGATTCATTATACACAATAGATCCAATAAGATTTGAAATCAGCATCACTAACTCCATGGTGTGCAAGGGGATTCATTATACACAATAGATCCAATAAGATTTGAAATCAGCATCACCAACTACATAGTGTGCAAGGGGATTCATTATACACAATAGATACAATAAGATTTGAAATCAGCATCACCAACTACATAGTGTGCAAGGGGATTCATTATACACAATAGATACAATAAGATTTGAAATCAGCATCACCAACTACATAGTGTGCAAGGGGATTCATTATACACAATAGATACAATAAGATTTGAAATCAGCATCACCAACTACATAGTGTGCAAGGGGATTCATTATACACAATAGATACAATAAGATTTGAAATCAGCATCACCTATTCCATAGTGTACAAGGCGATTCAATATACACAATAGATCCAATAAGATTTGAAATCAGCATCACCTATTCCATAGTCTGCAAGTGTATCCATGAGACACAATAGATCCAATAAAATTTGAAATCAGCATCACCTTTTGCATAGTCTGCAAGGGGATTCATTAGACACAATAGGTCCAATAAGATTTGAAATCAGCATCACCTTTTCCATAGTCGGCAAGGGGATTCATTATACACAATAGATCCAAACAGATTTGAAATCAGCATCACCTATTTCATAGTCTGCAAGGGGATTCATAAGACACAATAGATCCAATAAGATTTGAAATCAGCATCACCTATTCCATAGTCTGCAAGGGAATTCATAAGACACAATAAATTTAATAAGATTTGAAATCAGCATCACCTATTCCATAGTCTGCAAGGGAATTCATAAGACACAATAAATTTAATAAGATTTGAAATCAGCATCACCTACTCCATAGTCTGTAAGGGGATTCATTATACACAATAGATCCAATAAGATTTGAAATCAGCATCACCTATTCCATAGTCTGCGAAGGTATTCATAAGACACAGTAGATCTAATAAGATTTGAAATCAGCATCACCTATTCCATAGTCTGCAAGGGGATTTCTTATACACAATAGATTCAATAAGATTTGAAATCAGCATCACCTATTCTATAGTCTGCGAGGGTATTCATTAGACACAACAGATCCAATAAGATTTGAAATCAGCATCACCTACTCCATAGTCTTTAAGGGTATTCATTATACACAATAGATCCAAACAGATTTGAAATCAGCATCACCTATTCCATAGTCTGCAAGGGTATTCATAAGACACAATAGATCCAATAAGATTTGAAATCAGCATCATCTACTCATAGTCTGTAAGGGGATTCATTATACACAATAGATCCAATAAGATTTGAAATCAGCATCACCAACTCCATAGTGTGCAAGGGGATTCATTATACACAATAGATCCAATAAGATTTTAAATCAGCATCACCAACTACATAGTGTGCAAGGGGATTCATTATACACAATAGATACAATAAGATTTGAAATCAGCATCACCAACTACATAGTGTGCAAGGGGATTCATTATACACAATAGATACAATAAGATTTGAAATCAGCATCACCTATTCCATAGTGTACAAGGCGATTCAATATACACAATAGATCCAATAAGATTTGAAATCAGCATCATCTACTCATAGTCTGTAAGGGGATTCATTATACACAATAGATCCAATAAGATTTGAAATCAGCATCATCTACTCATAGTCTGTAAGGGGATTCATTATACACAATAGATCCAATAAGATTTGAAATCAGCATCACTAACTCCATAGTGTGCAAGGGGATTCATTATACACAATAGATCCAATAAGATTTGAAATCAGCATCACCAACTACATAGTGTGCAGGGGATTCATTATACACAATAGATACAATAAGATTTGAAATCAGCATCACCTATTCCATAGTGTACAAGGCGATTCAATATACACAATAGATCCAATAAGATTTGAAATCAGCATCACCTATTCCATAGTCTGCAAGGGTATCCATGAGACACAATAGATCTAATAAGATTTGAAATCAGCATCACCTTTTGCATAGTCTGCAAGGAGATTCATTAGACACAATAGGTCCAATAAGATTTGAAATCAGCATCACCTTTTCCATAGTCGGCAAGGGGATTCATTATACACAATAGATCCAAACAGATTTGAAATCAGCATCACCTATTTCATAGTCTGCAAGGGGATTCATAAGACACAATAGATCCAATAAGATTTGAAATCAGCATCACCTATTCCATAGTCTGCAAGGGAATTCATAAGACACAATAAATTTAATAAGATTTGAAATCAGCATCACCTATTCCATAGTCTGCAAGGGAATTCATAAGACACAATAAATTTAATAAGATTTGAAATCAGCATCACCTACTCCATAGTCTGTAAGGGGATTCATTATACACAATAGATCCAATAAGATTTGAAATCAGCATCACCTATTCCATAGTCTGCGAAGGTATTCATAAGACACAGTAGATCTAATAAGATTTGAAATCAGCATCACCTATTCCATAGTCTGCAAGGGGATTTCTTATACACAATAGATTCAATAAGATTTGAAATCAGCATCACCTATTCTATAGTCTGCGAGGGTATTCATTAGACACAACAGATCCAATAAGATTTGAAATCAGCATCACTTACTCCATAGTCTGCAAGGGTATTCATTATACACAATAGATCCAATAAGATTTGAAATCAGCATCACCTATTCCATAGTCTGCAAGGGTATTCATAAGACACAATAGATCCAATAAGATTTGAAATCAGCATCATCTACTCATAGTCTGTAAGGGGATTCATTATACACAATAGATCCAATAACATTTGAAATCAGCATCACCTACTCCATAGTCTGCAAGGGTATTCATTATACACAATAGATCCAATAAGATTTGAAATCAGCATCACCTATTCCATAGTCTGCAAGGGTATTCATAAGACACAATAGATCTAATAAGATTTGAAATCAGCATCACCTATTCCATAGTCTGCAAGGGTATCCATAAGACACCATAGATCTAATCAGATTTGAAACCAATATCACCTATTCTATAGTCTGCGAGGGTATCCATAAGACACAATAGATCTAATAAGATTTGAAATCAGCATCACCTATTCCATAGTCTGCAAGTGGATTCATTATACACAATAAGTCCAATAACATTTGAAATCAGCATCACCTACTCCATAGTGTGCAAGGGGATTCATTAGACACCATAGATCCAATAAGATTTGAAATAAGTATTATCTATTCCATAGTCTGCAAGGGTATCCATAAGACACCATAGATCTAATCAGATTTGAAATCAATATCACCTATTCTATAGTCTGCGAGGGTATCCATAAGACACAATAGATCTAATAAGATTTTAAATCAGCATCACCTATTCCATAGTCTGCAAGGGTATTCATTAGACACAATAGATCCAATAAGATTTGAAATCAGCATCACCTATTCCATAGTCTGCAAGGGGATTCATTATACACAATAGATCCAATAAGATTTGAAATCAGCATCACATATTCTATAGTCTACGAGGGTATTCATAAACCACAATAGATCCAATAAGATTTGAAATCAGCATCACCTATTCCATAGTCTACAAGGGTATTCATAAGACACAATAGATCTAATAAGATTTGAAATCAGCATCACTTATTCCATAGTCTACGAGGGGATTCATAAGACACAATAGATCCAATAAGATTTGAAATCAGCATCACCAACTCCATAGTGTGCAAGGGGATTCATTATACACAATAGATCCAATAAGATTTGAAATCAGCATCACCAACTACATAGTGTGCAAGGGGATTCATTATACACAATAGATACAATAAGATTTGAAATCACCATCACCTATTCCATAGTGTACAAGGCGATTCAATATACACAATAGATCCAATAAGATTTGAAATCAGCATCATCTACTCATAGTCTGTAAGGGGATTCATTATACACAATAGATCCAATAAGATTTGAAATCAGCATCATCTACTCATAGTCTGTAAGGGGATTCATTATACACAATAGATCCAATAAGATTTGAAATCAGCATCACCAACTCCATAGTGTGCAAGGGGATTCATTATACACAATAGATCCAATAAGATTTGAAATCAGCATCACCAACTACATAGTGTGCAAGGGGATTCATTATACACAATAGATACAATAAGATTTGAAATCACCATCACCTATTCCATAGTGTACAAGGCGATTCAATATACACAATAGATCCAATAAGATTTGAAATCAGCATCATCTACTCATAGTCTGTAAGGGGATTCATTATACACAATAGATCCAATAAGATTTGAAATCAGCATCATCTACACATAGTCTGTAAGGGGATTCATTATACACAATAGATCCAATAAGATTTGAAATCAGCATCACTAACTCCATAGTGTGCAAGGGGATTCATTATACACAATAGATCCAATAAGATTTGAAATCAGCATCACCAACTACATAGTGTGCTAGGGGATTCATTATACACAATAGATACAATAAGATTTGAAATCAGCATCACCTATTCCATAGTGTACAAGGCGATTCAATATACACAATAGATCCAATAAGATTTGAAATCAGCATCACCTATTCCATAGTCTGCAAGGGTATCCATGAGACACAATAGATCTAATAAGATTTGAAATCAGCATCACCTTTTGCATAGTCTGCAAGGAGATTCATTAGACACAATAGGTCCAATAAGATTTGAAATCAGCATCACCTTTTCCATAGTCGGCAAGGGGATTCATTATACACAATAGATCCAAACAGATTTGAAATCAGCATCACCTATTTCATAGTCTGCAAGGGGATTCATAAGACACAATAGATCCAATAAGATTTGAAATCAGCATCACCTATTCCATAGTCTGCAAGGGAATTCATAAGACACAATAAATTTAATAAGATTTGAAATCAGCATCACCTTTTCTATAGTCTGCAAGGGAATTCATAAGACACAATAAATTTAATAAGATTTGAAATCAGCATCACCTACTCCATAGTCTGTAAGGGGATTCATTATACACAATAGATCCAATAAGATTTGAAATCAGCATCACCTATTCCATAGTCTGCGAAGGTATTCATAAGACACAGTAGATCTAATAAGATTTGAAATCAGCATCACCTATTCCATAGTCTGCAAGGGGATTTCTTATACACAATAGATTCAATAAGATTTGAAATCAGCATCACCTATTCTATAGTCTGCGAGGGTATTCATTAGACACAACAGATCCAATAAGATTTGAAATCAGCATCACTTACTCCATAGTCTGCAAGGGTATTCATTATACACAATAGATCCAATAAGATTTGAAATCAGCATCACCTATTCCATAGTCTGCAAGGGTATTCATAAGACACAATAGCTCCAATAAGATTTGAAATCAGCATCATCTACTCATAGTCTGTAAGGGGATTCATTATACACAATAGATCCAATAACATTTGAAATCAGCATCACCTACTCCATAGTCTGCAAGGGTATTCATTATACACAATAGATCCAATAAGATTTGAAATCAGCATCACCTATTCCATAGTCTGCAAGGGTATTCATAAGACACAATAGATCTAATAAGATTTGAAATCAGCATCACCTATTCCATAGTCTGCAAGGGTATCCATAAGACACCATAGATCTAATCAGATTTGAAACCAATATCACCTATTCTATAGTCTGCGAGGGTATCCATAAGACACAATAGATCTAATAAGATTTGAAATCAGCATCACCTATTCCATAGTCTGCAAGTGGATTCATTATACACAATAAGTCCAATAACATTTGAAATCAGCATCACCTACTCCATAGTGTGCAAGGGGATTCATTAGACACCATAGATCCACTACGATTTGAAATAAGTATTATCTATTCCATAGTCTGCAAGGGTATCCATAAGACACCATAGATCTAATCAGATTTGAAATCAATATCACCTATTCTATAGTCTGCAAGGGTATCCATAAGACACAATAGATCTAATAAGATTTTAAATCAGCATCACCTATTCCATAGTCTGCAAGGGGATTCATTATACACAATAGATCCAATAAGATTTGAAATCAGCATCACATATTCTATAGTCTACGAAGGTATTCATAAGACACAATAGATCCAATAAGATTTGAAATCAGCATCACATATTCCATAGTCTGCAAGGGTATTCATTAGACACAATAGATCCAATAAGATTTGAAATCAGATTCACCTATTCCATAGTCTATAAGGGGATTCATTATACATAATAGATTCAATAACATTTGAAATCAGCATCATCTACTCCATAGTCTATAAGAGGATTCATTATACATAATAGATTCAATAAGAGTTGAAATCAGCATCATCTACTCCATAGTCTGTAAGGGGATTCATTATACATAATAGATTCAACAAGATTTGAAACCAGCATCATCTACTCCATAGTGTGCAAAGGGATTCATTCTACACAATAGATCTAATAAGATTTGAAATCAGCATCAATTATTCCATAGTCTACGAGGGTATTCATTAGACACAATAGATCCAATAAGATTTGAAATCAGCATCACCTATTCCATAGTCTGTAAGGAGATTCATTATACACAATAGATCCAATAAGATTTGAAATCTGCATCAATTATTCCATAGTCTACGAGGGTATTCATAAGACACAATAGATCCAATAAAATTTGAAATCAGCATCACCTACTCCATAGTGTGCAAAGGGATTGATTCTACACAATAGATCCAATAAGATTTGAAATCAGCATCACCTACTCCATAGTGTGCAAAGGGATTCATTCTACACAATAGATCCAATAAGCTTTGAAATCAGCATCACCTATTCCATAGTCTGCAAGGGGATTCATTAGACACAAAAGATCCAATAAGATTTGAAATCAGCATCACCTATTCTATAGTCTACGAAGGTATTCATAAGACACAATAGATCCAATAAGATTTGAAATCAGCATCAATTATTCCATAGCTTACGAGGGTATTCATTAGACACAATAGATCCAATAAGATTTGAAATCAGCATCACCTATTCCATAGTCTACGAAGGTATTCATAAAACACAATAGATCCAATAAGATTTGAAATCAGCATCACCTACTCCATAGTGTGCAAAGGGATTGATTCTACACAATAGATCCAATAAGATTTGAAATCAGCATCACCTATTCCATAGTCTGCAAGGGGATTCATTAGACACAATAGATCCAATAAGATTTGAAATCAGCATCACCTATTCTATAGTCTACGAAGGTATTCATAAGACACAATAGATCCAATAAGATTTGAAATCAGCATCAATTATTCCATAGTCTACGAGGGTATTCATTAGACACAATAGATCCAATAAGATTTGAAATCAGCATCACCTATTCCATAGTCTACGAAGGTATTCATAAAACACAATAGATCCAATAAGATTTGAAATCAGCATCATCTACTCATAGTCTGTAAGGGGATTCATTATACACAATAGATCCAATAAGATTTGAAATCAGCATCACCAACTCCATAGTGTGCAAGGGGATTCATTATACACAATAGAGCCAATAAGATTTGAAATCAGCATCACCAACTCCATAGTGTGCAAGGGGATTCATTATACACAATAGATCCAATAAGATTTGAAATCAGCATCACCAACTACATAGTGTGCACGGGGATTCATTATACACAATAGATCCAATAAGATTTGAAATCAGCATCACATATTCTATAGTCTACGAGGGTATTCATAAACCACAATAGATCCAATAAGATTTGAAATCAGCATCACCTATTCCATAGTCTACAAGGGTATTCATAAGACACAATAGATCCAATAAGATTTGAAATCAGCATCACTTATTCCATAGTCTACGAGGGGATTCATAAGACACAATAGATCCAATAAGATTTGAAATCAGCATCACTTATTTCATAGTCTACGAGGGTATTCATAAAACACAATAGATTCAATAAGATTTGAAATCAGCATCACATATTCTATAGTCTACGAAGGTATTCATAAAACACAATAGATCCAATAAGATTTGAAATAAGCATCACCTATTACATAGTCAACGAGGGTATTCATTAGACACAATAGATCCAATAAGATTTGAAATCAGCATCACCTATTCCATAGTCTACGAGGGTATTCATAAGACACAATAGATCCAATAAGAGTGGAAATCAGCATCACCTTCTCCATAGTGTGGAAGGGGATTTATTCTACACAATAGATCCAATAAGATTTGAAATCAGCATCACTTATTCCATAGTCTACGAGGGTATTCAGTAGACACAATAGATTCAATAAGATTTGAAATCAGGATCACCTATTCCATAGTCTACAAGGGTATTCATAAGACACAATAGATCCAATAAGATTTGAAATCAGACTCACCTACTCCATACTCTGCAAGGGGATTCATTCTACACAATAGATCCAATAAGATTTGAAATCAGCATCACTTATTCCATAGTCTACGAGGGTATTTATTAGACACAATAGATCCAATAAGATTTGAAATCAGCATCACCTACTCTATAGTGTGCAAGGAGATTCATTATACACAATAGATCCAATAAGATTTGAAATCAGCATCACCAACTCCATAGTGTGCAAGGGGATTCATTAGACACAATAGATCCAATAACATTTGAAATCAGCATCACCTACTCCATAGTCTGTAAGGGGATTCATTATACACAATAGATCATATAAGATTTGAAATCAGCATCACCTACTCTATAGTGTGCAAGGAGATTCATTATACACAATAGATCCAATAAGATTTGAAATCAGCATCACCTATTAAATAGTCTACAAGGGTATTCATAAGACACAATAGATCTAATAAGATTTGAAATCAGCATCACCTACTCCATAGTCTGTAAGGGGGTTCATTATACACAATAGATCAAATAAGATTGTAAATCAGCATCACCTATTCCATAGTTTGCTAGGGTATCTATAAGACACAATAGATCCAATAAGATTTGAAATCAGCATCACCTATTCCATAGTCTGCGAGGGTATCTATAAGACACAATAGATACAATAAGATTTGAAATCAGCATCACCTATTCTATAGTCTGCAAGGGGATTGATTATACACAATAGATCCAATAAGATTTGAAATCAGCATAACCTATTCCATAGTCTGCAAGGTTATTCATTATACACAATAGATCCAATAAGATTTGAAATCATCATAACCTACTCCATAGTGTGCAAGGGGATTCATTAGACACAATAGATCCAATAAGATTTGAAATAAGTATTATCTATTCCATAGTCTGCAAGGGTATCCATAAGACACCATAGATCTAATCAGATTTGAAATCAACATCACCTATTCTATAGTCTGCAAGGGTATCCATAAGACACAATAGATCTAATGAGATTTGAAATCAGCATCACTTATTCCATAGTCTGCAAGGGTATTCATTAGACACAATAGATCCAATAAGATTTGAAATCAGCATCACCTATTCCATAGTCTGCAAGGGGATTCATTATACACAATAGATCCAATAAGATTTGAAATCAGCATCACATATTCTATAGTCTACGAAGGTATTCATAAGACACAATAGATCCAATAAGATTTGAAATCAGCATCACATATTCCATAGTCTGCAAGGGTATTCATTAGACACAATAGATCCAATAAGATTTGAAATCAGATTCACCTATTCCATAGTCTATAAGGGGATTCATTATACATAATAGATTCAATAAGATTTGAAATCAGCATCATCTACTCCATAGTCTATAAGAGGATTCATTATACATAATAGATTCAATAAGATTTGAAATCAGCATCATCTACTCCATAGTCTGTAAGGGGATTCATTATACATAATAGATTCAACAAGATTTGAAACCAGCATCATCTACTCCATAGTGTGCAAAGGGATTCATTCTACACAATAGATCTAATAAGATTTGAAATCAGCATCAATTATTCCATAGTCTACGAGGGTATTCATTAGACACAATAGATCCAATAAGATTTGAAATCAGCATCACCTATTCCATAGTCTGTAAGGAGATTCATTATACACAATAGATCCAATAAGATTTGAAATCTGCATCAATTATTCCATAGTCTACGAAGGTATTCATAAGACACAATAGATCCAATAAGATTTGAAATCAGCATCACCTACTCCATAGTGTGCAAAGGGATTGATTCTACACAATAGATCCAATAAGATTTGAAATCAGTATCACCTATTCCATAGTCTGCAAGGGGATTCATTAGACACAATAGATCCAATAAGATTTGAAATCAGCATCACCTATTCTATAGTCTACGAATGTATTCATAAGACACAATAGATCCAATAAGATTTGAAATCAGCATCAATTATTCCATAGTCTACGAGGGTATTCATTAGACACAATAGATCCAATAAGATTTGAAATCAGCATCACCTATTCCATAGTCTACGAAGGTATTCATAAAACACAATAGATCCAATAAGATTTGAAATCAGCATCATCTACTCATAGTCTGTAAGGGGATTCATTATACACAATAGATCCAATAAGATTTGAAATCAGCATCACCAACTCCATAGTGTGCAAGGGGATTCATTATACACAATAGATCCAATAAGATTTGAAATCAGCATCACCAACTCCATAGTGTGCAAGGGGATTCATTATACACAATAGATCCAATAAGATTTGAAATCAGCATCACCAACTACATAGTGTGCAAGGGGATTCATTATACACAATAGATCCAATAAGATTTGAAATCAGCATCACCAACTACATAGTGTGCAAGGGGATTCATTATACACAATAGATCCAATAAGATTTGAAATCAGCATCACCAACTCCATAGTGTGCAAGGGGATTCATTATACACAATAGATCCAATAAGATTTGAAATCAGCATCACCAACTCCATAGTGTGCAAGGGGATTCATTATACACAATAGATCCAATAAGATTTGAAATCAGCATCACCAACTACATAGTGTGCAAGGGGATTCATTATACACAATAGATCCAATAAGATTTGAAATCAGCATCACCAACTACATAGTGTGCAAGGGGATTCATTATACACAATAGATCCAATAAGATTTGAAATCAGCATCACCTACTCCATAGTCTGCAATGGGGATTCCTTATACACAATAGATCCAATAAGATTTGAAATCAGCATCACCAACTACATAGTGTGCAAGGGGATTCATTATACACAATAGATCCAATAAGATTTGAAATCAGCATCACCTACTCCATAGTCTGCAAGGTGATTCATTATACACAATAGATCCAATAAGATTTGAAATCAGCATCACTTATTCCATAGTCTACAAGGGTATTCATAAGACACAACAGATCCAATAACATTTGAAATCAGCATCACCTACTCCATAGTCTGCAAGGGGATTCATTATACACAATAGATCCAATAAGATTTGAAATCAGCATCAATTATTCCATAGTCTACGATGGTATTCATTAGACACAATAGATCCAATAAGATTTGAAATCAGCATCACCTATTCCATAGTCTACGAAGGTATTCATAAAACACAATAGATCCAATAAGATTTGAAATCAGCATCATCTACTCATAGTCTGTAAGGGGATTCATTATACACAATAGATCCAATAAGATTTGAAATCAGCATCACCAACTCCATAGTGGGCAAGGGGATTCATTATACACAATAGATCCAATAAGATTTGAAATCAGCATCACCAACTACATAGTGTGCAAGGGGATTCATTATACACAATAGATCCAATAAGATTTGAAATCAGCATCACCTACTCCATAGTCTGCAAGGGGATTCATTATACACAATAGATCCAATAAGATTTGAAATCAGCATCACCAACTACATAGTGTGCAAGGGGATTCATTAGACACAATAAATCCAATAAGATTTGAAATCAGCATCACCTACTCCATAGTCTGTAAGGGGATTCATTATACACAATAGATCGAATAAGATTTGAAATCAGCATCACCAACTCCATAGTGTGCAAGGGGATTCATTAGACACAATAGATCCAATAAGATTTGAAATCAGCATCACCTACTGAATAGTCTGTAAGGGGATTCATTAGACACAATAGATCCAATAACATTTGAAATCAGCATCACCTACTCCATAGTCTGTAAGGGGATTCATTATACACAATAGATCCAATAAGATTTGAAATCAGCATCACCAACTACATAGTGTGCAAGGGGAGTAATTATACACAATAGATCCAATAAGATTTGAAATCAGCATCACCTATTCGATAGTCTGCAAGGGTATCTATAAGACACAATAGATCTAATAAGATTTGAAATCAGCATCACCTATTCTATAGTCTGCGAGGGTATACATAAGACACAATAGATCTAATAAGATTTAAAATCAGCATCACCTATTCTATAGTCTGCAAGGGGATTCATTATACACAGTAGATCTAATAAGATTTGAAATCAGCATCACCTATTCCATAGTCTGCAAGGGTATTCGATATACACAATAGATCCAATAAGATTTGAAATCAGCATCACCTATTCCATTATGTGCAAGGGGATTCATTATACACAATAGATCCAATAAGATTTGAAATCAGCATCACCAACTCCATAGTGTGCAAGGGGATTCATTAGACACAATAGATCCAATAAGATTTGAAATCAGCATCACATATGCAATAGTCTACGAGGGTATTCATTAGACACAATAGATCCAATAAGATTTGAAATCAGCATCACCTACTCCATAGTGTGCAAGGGGATTCATTAGACACAATAGATCCAATAAGTTTTGAAATCAGCATCACCTATTCCATAGTCTGCAAGGGGATTCATTAGACACAATAGATCCAAACAGATTTGAAATCAGCATCACCTATTCCATAGTCTGCAAGGGTATCCATGAGACACAATAGATCTAATAAGATTTGAAATCAGCATCACCTATTCCATAGTCTGCAAAGGTATTCATAAGACACAATAGATCTAATAAGATTTGAAATCAGCATCACCTATTCCATAGTCTGCAAGCGGATTCATTAGACACAATAGATCCAATAAGATTTGAAATCAGCATCACCTACTCCATAGTGTGCAAGGGGATTCATTAAACACAATAGATCCAATAAGATTTGAAATCAGCATCACTTATTCCATAGTGTGCTAGGGGATTCATTAGACACAATAGATCCAATAAGATTTAAAATCAGCATCACCTATTCCATAGTCTGCTAGGGTATCCATAAGACACAATAGATCTAATAAGATTTGAAATCAGCATCACCTATTCCATAATCTACGAGAGTATTCATTAGACACAATAGATCCAATAAGATTTGAAATCAGCATCACCTACTCCATAGTGTGCAAAGGGGATTCATTAGACACAATAGATCCAATAAGATTTGAAATCAGCATCACCTACTCCATAGTGTGCAAAGGGGATTCATTAGACACAATAGATCCAATAAGATTTGAAATCAGCATCACATATGCAATAGTCTACGAGGGTATTCAATAGACACAATAGATCCAATAAGATTTGAAATCAGCATCACCTATTTTATAGTGTGCAAGGGGATTCATTAGACACAATAGATCCAAACAGATTTGAAATCAGCATCACCTATTCCATAGTCTGCAAGGGGATTCATTAGACACAATAGATCCAATAAGATTTGAAATCAGCATCACCTATTCCATAGTCTGCAAGGGGATTCATTAGACACAATAGATCCATAAGATTTGAAATCAGCATCACCTATTCCATAGTCTGCAAGGGGATTCATTAGACACAATAGATCCAATAATATTTGAAATCAGCATCACCTATTCCATAGTGTGCAAGGGGATTCATTAGACACAATAGATCCAATAAGATTTGAAATCAGCATCACCTACTCCATAGTGTGCAAGGGGATTCATTAGACACAATAGATCCATAAGATTTGAAATCAGCATCACCTATTCCATAGTCTGCAAGGGGATTCATTAGACACAATAGGTCCAATAAGATTTGAAATCAGCATCACCTTTTCCATAGTCGGCAAGGGGATTCATTATACACAATAGATCCAAACAGATTTGAAATCAGCATCACCTATTTCATAGTCTGCAAGGGGATTCATAAGACACAATAGATCCAATAAGATTTGAAATCAGCATCACCTATTCCATAGTCTGCAAGGGAATTCATAAGACACAATAAATTTAATAAGATTTGAAATCAGCATCACCTATTCCATAGTCTGCAAGGGAATTCATAAGACACAATAAATTTAATAAGATTTGAAATCAGCATCACCTACTCCATAGTCTGTAAGGGGATTCATTACACACAATAGATCCAATAAGATTTGAAATCAGCATCACCTATTCCATAGTCTGCGAAGGTATTCATAAGACACAATAGATCTAATAAGATTTGAAATCAGCATCACCTATTCCATAGTCTGCAAGGGGATTTCTTATACACAATAGATCCATAAGATTTGAAATCAGCATCACCTATTCCATAGTCTTCAAGGGTATCCATAAGACACAATAGATCTAATCAGATTTGAAATCAGCATCACCTATTCCATAGTCTGCAAAGGGGATTTATTAGACAATATAGATCCAATAAGATTTGAAATCAGCATCACCTATTCCATAGTCTGCGAGGGTATCCATAAGACACAATAGATCTAATAAGATTTGAAATCAGCATCACCTATTCCATAGTGTGCAAGGGGATTCATTAGACACAATATATCCATAAGATTTGAAATCAGCATCACCTATTCCATAGTCTGCAAGGGGATTCATTAGACACAATAGATCCAATAAGATTTGAAATCAGCATCACCTATTCCATAGTGTGCAAGGGGATTCATTAGACACAATAGATCCAATAAGATTTGAAATCAGCATCACCTATTCCATAGTCTGCAAGGGTATTCATTAGACACAATAGATCCAATAAGATTTGAAATCAGCATCACCTACTCCATAGTGTGCAAGGGGATTTATTAAACACAATAGATCCAATAAGATTTGAAATCAGCATCACCTATTCCATAGTGTGCTAGGGGATTCATTAGACACAATAGATCCAATAAGATTTAAAATCAGCATCACCTATTCCATAGTCTGCGAGGGTATCCATAAGACACAATAGATCTAATAAGATTTGAAATCAGCATCACGTATTCCATAATCTACGAGGGTATTCATTAGACACAATAGATCCAATAAGATTTGAAATCAGCATCACCTACTCCATAGTGTGCAAAGAGGATTCATTAGACACAATAGATCCAATAAGATTTGAAATCAGCATCACCTATTCCATAGTCTGTAAGAGGATTCATTAGACACAATAGATCCAATAAGATTTGAAATCAGCATCACATATGCAATAGTCTACGAGGGTATTCATTAGACACAATAGATCTAATAAGATTTGAAATCAGCATCACCTATTCCATAGTGTGCAAAGGGGATTCATTAGACACAATAGATCCAATAAGTTTTGAAATCAGCATCACCTATCCTATAGTCTGCAAGGGGATTCATTAGACACAATAGATCCAAACAGATTTGAAATCAGCATCACCTATTCCATAGTCTGCAAGGGGATTCATTAGACACAATAGATCCAATAAGATTTGAAATCAGCATCACCTATTCCATAGTCTGCGAAGGTATTCATAAGACACAATAGATCTAATAAGATTTGAAATCAGCATCACCTATTCCATAGTCTGCAAGGGGATTCCTTATACACAATAGATCCATAAGATTTGAAATCAGCATCACCTATTCCATAATCTTCGAGGGTATCCATAAGACACAATAGATCTAATAAGATTTGAAATCAGCATCACCTATTCCATAGTCTGCAAAGGGGATTCATTAGACAATATAGATCCAATAAGATTTGAAATCAGCATCACCTATTCTATAGTCTGCGAGGGTATCCATAAGACACAATAGATCTAATAAGATTTGAAATCAGCATCACCTATTCCATAGTCTGCAAGGGGATTCATTAGACACAATAGATCCAATAAGATTTGAAATCAGCATCACCTATTCCATAGTCTGCAAGGGTATCCATGAGACACAATAGATCTAATAAGATTTGAAATCAGCATCACTTTTTGCATAGTCTGCAAGGGGATTCATTAGACACAATAGGTCAAATAAGATTTGAAATCAGCATCACCTTTTCCATAGTCGGCAAGGGGATTCATTATACACAATAGATCCAAACAGATTTGAAATCAGCATCACCTATTTCATAGTCTGCAAGGGGATTCATAAGACACAATAGATCCAATAAGATTTGAAATCAGCATCACCTATTCCATAGTCTGCAAGGGGATTCATTAGACACAATAGATCCAATAAGATTTGAAATCAGCATCACATATGCAATAGTCTACGAGGGTATTCATTAGACACAATAGATCCAATAAGATTTGAAATCAGCATCACCCATTCCATAGTGTGCAAGGGGATTCATTAGACACAATAGATCCAATAAGTTTTGAAATCAGCATCACCTATTCCATAGTCTGCAAGGGGATTCATTAGACACAATAGATCCAAACAGATTTGAAATCAGCATCACCTATTCCATAGTCTGCAAGGGGATTCATTAGACACAATAGATCCAATAAGATTTGAAATCAGCATCACCTATTCCATAGTCTGCGAAGGTATTCATAAGACACAATAGATCTAATAAGATTTGAAATCAGCATCACCTATTCCATAGTCTGCAAGGGGATTCCTTATACACAATAGATCCATAAGATTTGAAATCAGCATCACCTATTCCATAATCTTCGAGGGTATCCATAAGACACAATAGATCTAATAAGATTTGAAATCAGCATCACCTATTCCATAGTCTGCAAAGGGGATTCATTAGACAATATAGATCCAATAAGATTTGAAATCAGCATCACCTATTCTATAGTCTGCGAGGGTATCCATAAGACACAATAGATCTAATAAGATTTGAAATCAGCATCACCTATTCCATAGTGTGGAAGGGGATTCATTAGACACAATAGATCCAATAAGATTTGAAATAAGCATCACCTATTCCATAGTCTGCAAGGGTATCCATGAGACACAATAGATCTAATAAGATTTGAAATCAGCATCACCTTTTGCATAGTCTGCAAGGGGATTCATTAGACACAATAGATCTAAACAGATTTGAAATCAGCATCACCTATTTCATAGTCTGCAAGGGAATTCATAAGACACAATAAATTTAATAAGATTTGAAATCAGCATCACCTATTCCATAGTCTGCAAGGGAATTCATAAGACACAATAAATTTAATAAGATTTGAAATCAGCATCATCTACTCCATAGTCTGTAAGGGGATTCATTATACACAATAGATCCAATAAGATTTGAAATCAGCATCAATTATTCCATAGTCTGCGAAGGTATTCATAAGACACAATAGATCTAATAAGATTTGAAATCAGCATCACCTATTCCATAGTCTGCAAGGGGATTTATTAGACACAATAGATCCAATAAGATTTGAAATAAGCATCACCTATTCCATAGTCTGCAAGGGTATCCATGAGACACAATAGATCTAATAAGATTTGAAATCAGCATCACCTATTGCATAGTCTGCAAGGGGATTCATTAGACACAATAGATCCAATAAGATTTGAAATCAGCATCACCTATTCCATAGTCTGCGAGGGTATCCATAAGACACAATAGATCCAATAAGATTTGAAATCAGCATCACCTATTCCATAGTCTGCAAGGAGATTCATTAGACACAATAGATCCATAAGATTTGAAATCAGCATCACCTATTCCATAGTGTGCAAGGGGATTCATTAGACACAATAGATCCATAAGATTGGAAATCAGCATCACCTATTCCATAGTCTGCAAGGGGATTCATTAGACACAATAGATCCAATAAGATTTGAAATCAGCATCACCTATTCCATAGTGTGCAAGGGGATTCATTAGACACAATAGATCAAATAAGATTTGAAATCAGCATCACCTATTCCATAGTCTGCAAGGGGATTCATTAGACACAATAGATCCAATAAGATTTGAAATCAGCATCACCTATTCCATAGTCTGCAAGGGGATTCATTAGACACAATAGATCCATAAGATTTGAAATCAGCATCACCTATTCCATAAACTGCAAGGGGATTCATTAGACACAATAGATCCAATAATATTTGAAATCAGCATCACCTATTCCATAGTGTGCAAGTGGATTTATTAGACACAATAGATCCAATAAGATTTGAAATCAGCATCACCTATTCCATAGTGTGCAAGGGGATTCATTAGACACAATAGATCCATAAGATTTGAAATCAGCATCACCTATTCCATAGTCTGCAAGGGGATTCATTAGACACAATAGATCCAATAAGATTTGAAATCAGCATCACCTACTCCAATGTCTGCAAGGGGATTAATTAGACACAATAGATCCATAAGATTTGAAATCAGCATCACCTATTCCAAAGTCTGCAAGGAGGATTCATTAGACACAATAGATCCAATAAGATTTGAAATCAGCATCACCTATTCCATAGTGTGCAAGGGGATTCATTAGACACAATAGATCCAATAAGATTTGAAATCAGCATCACTTACTCCATAGTGTGCAAGGGGATTTATTAGACACAATAGATCCATAAGATTTGAAATCAGCATCACCTATTCCATAGTCTGCGAGCGTATTCATTATACACAATAGATCCAATAAGATTTGAAATCAGCATCACCAACTACATAGTGTGCAAGGGGATTCATTATACACAATAGATCCAATAAGATTTGAAATCAGCATCACCTACTCCATAGTGTTCAAGGGGATTTATTATACACAATAGATCCAATAAGATTTGAAATCAGCATCACCAACTACATAGTGTGCAAGGGGATTCATTATACACAATAGATCCAATAAGATTTGAAATCAGCATCACCAACTACATAGTGTGCAAGGGGATTCATTATACACAATAGATCTAATAAGATTTGAAATCAGCATCACCTACTCCATAGTGTTCAAGGGGATTTATTATACACAATAGATCCAATAAGATTTGAAATCAGCATCACCTACTCCATAGTGTACAAGGCGATTCAATATACACAATAGATCCAATAAGATTTGAAATCAGCATCACCTATTCCATAGTCTGCGAGCGTATTCATTAGACACAATAGATCTAATAAGATTTGAAATCAGCATCGCCTATTCCATAGTCTGCAAGGGGATTCATTATACACAATAGATCCAATAAGATTTGAAATCAGCATCACCTATTCCATAGTCTGCGAGCGTATTCATTAGACACAATAGATCTAATAAGATTTGAAATCAGCATCGCCTATTCCATAGTCTGCAAGGGGATTCATTATACACAATAGATCTAATAAGATTTGAAATCAGCGTCACCTATTCCATAGTCTGCAAGAGGATTCATTAGACACAATAGATCTAATAAGATTTTAAATCAGCATCACCTATTCCATAGTCTGCGAGCGTATTCATTAGACACAATAGATCTAATAAGATTTGAAATCAGCATCACCTATTCCATAGTCTGCAAGGGGATTCATTAGACACAATAGATCTAATAAGATTTGAAATCAGCATCACCTATTCCATAGTCTGCGAGCGTATTCATTAGACACAATAGATCTAATAAGATTTGAAATCAGCATCACCTATTCCATAGTCTGCAAGGGGATTCATTAGACACAATAGATCCAATAAGATTTGAAATCAGCATCACCTATTCCATAGTCTGCGAGCGTATTCATTAGACACAATAGATCTAATAAGATTTGAAATCAGCATCGCCTATTCCATAGTCTGCAAGGGGATTCATTAGACACAATAGATCCAATAAGATTTGAAATTAGCATCACCTATTCTATAGTCTACGAGGGTATTCGCAGGTCCTTTGTTATACAGGCCCATAAATATTTTACATTACAGCTTTAAAATACTAGGAAGAAAATTGCTGTCTTTCAGCAGAAGTGAATAAATACTGGTACGTAAGTATTAGTCACAAATTGTTCGATCTAGGGTGACTATTCCTGAGCCAGCAAAACCTTATTGTGATGTTAATCGAGGTTGAATAGTCGTGTCGTAGTAAGGTTTTTATAAACACACTCTGAATTCTTGGATTCTTGGAGATTTATACTTCTTCATTTTACTTGCGATAAAAAATTGACTACTAATGCTATTATGAAATATCTCAACTACTTGAAAAGTCAGCATCTTCACTGACCCTAAGTATTCATGTAAACTTCATGTGTATGAATTACACACCCATGCTATGATGATAGTTTTAAAATATATAAATTACACACCCATGCACTATGATGATAGTTTTAAAATATATAAATTACATTTAAATTTGTTAACTAATGGTTGATATTAGAAAGTTACCGTCGTGACGACATAAAACCCCAGTTACTTTAGCGACACCAAATGTAATGCTTATACCTATATTTCATATATACTTATGAGATTGTTGTTTCAGTATTAACCTCGACAGTGCCGAATATCATATAGTAGTATAACATTTACTTATGGTAAGTAAACTACATAAAAATACATGTGATTAATTCTACAAAATCATAGTAAGCCGAAATCTGTTGATTCACAGTCTGCATACTCTTTTATAAGCAAAAGTGCGCATTCCAACCCCCAAGCAATTAAAGTTGTTGATTTTTTTTCCATACTACTCCCTGCTTAACCATACGCCCATTTTGGGATATCTAAGTTTAAGGTCGATCTCAACGTCACTAAAAAGGTAAAAATCAAATAACTTTGGCGATAACTTTAGTTCTATTCATCGTAGAGATTCACTTACATTTTAGCTAATGACCTTTGACATTTTAGCTAATGACCTTTGACATTTTAGCTAATGACCTTTGACATTGACTCTGAAAAGTTTGGTCATGTGCGAAATGTTGTTGGAATTTCAACTTCATATTTTTCCAAATTTGATGTCTGGATTTGATGCCGTTTGATAACAGCAACCACCGTGCATAATTTCAACTTTGTCAAATAAATATATATTTCCTTATTAGCAACGTTTCTATGAATAACTTCAGGAATAGTTCATACACAATAAAGAAGAAATAAAGCCCAGATAATAGTTTGGCTCATAGCTGACTTACATTCTCGTTATTTATTTTAAATGGGTTCATAGTTTTCTAGTATTTTAGTTGTAATCCCAAAGTAAATGTCTAAAGTGTGTGGCTTCTACGGTTAAGTAAATGTTGTACATCTTTAAACTTCTTTAAGATTTTGAGTGCTCGCACAGATTATCTAAACATTTATAAGAATTTCTAAGATTTTCCACTCGACTCTCGGGGACCATCTGCTATTTTTAACTTACATATGGTGATTGCTTCTTCTTGACAGAAGTTTGCTGCTCTGGGTCCCCCTCAACGTAAATATACTCGACCAACCCGACAATCAGCTAAATCCCATCCATTCACTGTGGAGTTTCCCACATGCTGGAGAGCTTTCTACTCTAATAGCTTCTTTCCTCGTAGTGCCGGCCTTTGGAATTCCCTCCCTTCTCCCTGTTTCCCCGACTATACCGACATGCAGAAATTCAAAACTAATGTAAACAAGCATCTAGCGACACAGCTCCTAATTTAGGATGACCCCCAAAACTTTCACCCAAATTCTCAGTAGCCCCTTACGTCTACAGTGGCAGCTTGCCTTGTTTGGGTGAACTATGTTAAAAAAAATCCCTTCAGTCAGTTGCTGTGCGGCCATGCGCACGTAGGTGGCTTTTTAATCGAGCTTCAGTTTTACATGGACATTCACATATGTGAGATAAAAACTTTCTTTCTGGTAAGGGTGCCTTCATCATAACATTATGAATCCCCGGATGTCTTGTTAGGCCACTTTATGTTTGCAGATCACAAATATGACAACTTAGCACTGGACGCTGTGCTGTTATAGCCTCTTAAGTAATTTTAGCTGGTCCATTTGAACACAGAAATATCTCATGAGCCTTGTTTTTCTCTTTCCAAAGATTGGTGATTGTAGAAGCATTTTCATCAAACCAATCCCTATGTTGGGTCGAGTTTATCATAGCATATTGTGGAGTCTTCCAAGTTTGATATGTTGCAATGATCTTTTCGGATTAAATGGTTATTTTTTTTACATTTTAAGCAACTGTGGAAATTTGGGTTGTATATGGTGCGTACGAAAGAAAATTGCCCTAAAATTGCCTCTCAAAACCCATTTACTACGATCGATTTATTACCGAGATTTCCTTTATATGTAAACGAGCTTTATTAAATTTCACCATAAATAATTGCCGCAATACTATTAAACTTATACTAGAATATTCTCATACGTTTAAGCCTTATAATAGCTAAGGCTAGTAGTCGTAGCCTCACTATAAGTATAAGCACGGTAGACGGTAGTCATACAAGGAAAACTCAACGCTCCTTTTAACATTAAACAAATCTTTATTGGGTATCCTATACCGTTGGAGTATAGCATAGAAAAAGGTAGGACTGGTGTCCGGTGGAAGGAAACGAAGTTCTTTTACTGCCCAGGGAGCGGTGCTCGGAAATCCAGTGGATGAGGGGGCAGGAGAGAGGTGAAGAAGAGTTCCTTCTCGGTTGACGGCCAGGGTCTCTCTGACGATCCGTTCCACCGTTCAAAATGGGTGCAAATAGTCCGCAAGGGACTAGCTGAAATGAATACGCCCTGTAAGCGGATTGGTTAGTTTAAGACCAACTTGCCCACAGTGAACGCATAAGAAATAGGTCCTATTTCAGACTGTTACAGCCTTTCATCGACATACAAGGACGTGTTAATAACAACCACACAACGACATTGTTACAAACCAAACCTACATATAGCGATAGATATCAAGGTTTAAATGGCTGAGATCACAGTGTAGTATCTGTTCCGATGGATACTACACCCTATAGACCGGTATTGTCTTGGCCTTCGGGTCTTGATTCCGCTGGTCTGTGAGTTTGTTCTATGCCGTTCTAGGAGGTCCACCCTCACAGGCTTTGCCTCCCCTCTTTGGAGAGGAGTAAATTTATTGCTTACTGCCTGGGGCGCCCCTACCGGGGAATGCCGACGGGGCTGCCCAGGCATTTTTTGTAGGCCAGAGTGCTCACCTTCTCGGGCGCTGTCTTTTCAAATCCCACTTTCCCGACATTGTGTCACATCTTACCGCTGTGGGAGGAAGATAAATTTTTTTTTAAAATAGCAAAAACAATAAAACGGATTTAGAATGAACGTACGCGTTTCTACAAAACATTAAAAAGGAGAAAAATAGTCTGAACGTATTAGAGCTAAGTCCGACATTGATTTCATTTCACTTTTTACTGACGAAACTGAAGGTCACAGAACATTCCCCCCCCCCCCCCCCCCAAGAAATAAAAAAATATAGACTTACACTTGTTTCTGAAAATCCGGCCGCGTCGCAAGTGACAATTAACGTCTTTAAGTAATAAATAAAAAAACGTCATCTGGAACTATAACGGTTATCATTTGTGAATGATAGGAAGTTTAATAATCGTATTTGCGAAGTGATTTAATGCCTATTACTCTAAGTATGGTGTCACCTGAACGTCTCAGCCGTAAATCACCTTGACGCCGACTTTAAACTTATATGCGTGTTCATTTAAAAGAAATAAAACATTACTCGTCCAAAGGAAAATCAGAACCATGATTAAAACGTAGGAGAACATCTATTACTAATGGAGATTTGGTATTTGTCTGTCTGAAGCAAAACAATACTATTACTTCTATATATGTTGGCGAAACTAGACTTTAATGTTTACTTCGGTGAGGGAAAGTATCTGTTCACCGACTTTCTTTATAAATCTTCAGAAGCATAGCAATTAAGCGCCGATCTTTTTCAAATTATAACGTGTTTTTTTAAAATTATTAATTCAATCTTTAGCCAAAGGGTGGGGTTACATTTACTATATAAGTTGGGTTTGATAGTCTCCGAGGATTTCTTCACTGTCACACACACACAGACACACAAATATATATATATATATATATATATATATATATATATATATATATATATATTACAGAAGATCAGAACAACGTCGGTACCGTCGGTTTCAAATACAAACAAGGGGACGTATAGTTGGTTTCTATGCCGGACTGTCTTCAGCCTCTGAAGAGAGTCCGGCATAAGAGACCATCTATAGGTTCTCCTTGTTTGAATTTGGTACCGATGTTATTCTGATCTTGTGTAATACATATATAAATAAATATTACGCTCTTATTTTTTAATGTTCTTAATAATCGAGCACTCTGCTGAGGTTCTCTCCCACTAACCTTATATACATATATATATATATATATATATATATATATATATATATATATATATATATATATATATATATATATATATATATATATATATATCATCGACTAGCGAAAATTAAGTCATTCTCTCTCCTATAACATTTACACATTGGAGAATTATAGGCGTCAATCGTATACATACATAAACAAAATCTATGTCATAATATACACAAACATTTCTTACCTCTCAAACAGAACGTAAACTCAGACCTGGTGCCTGTCTGCTGTGGTGACAAAATAGGCACCACTTAAATTAACATTTGGTCAGGATGAAAGTGTAGTATCTGTTCCGATGGATACAGCACCCCATAGACTGGTATTGTCTTGGCCTTTGGGGCCTGTGGGTTTGTCCTGTGCAGTTCTAGGAGGTCCACCCTCCCATGTTTTGCCTCCCCTCTTTGGGGAGGAGTAAGTTTATTGCTTACTGCCTGAGGCGCCCCTACTGGGGAATGCCGACGGGGCTGCCCAGGCAATTTGTAATGGCCAGAGTGCTCACCTTCTCGGGCGCTGGCTTTTCAAGACCCACTTTCCCGACCCGACCATGGGTCACATCTTACCTTGTGGGAGTAAGATAAAACTGGCCTTGTGCCTAACCTGCTGAAGAGGAGGTAAATAATACACACCACCGTCGCCTATACATGGTTAAAATCCATCGCACGCATGCATATACATATCACCGTATATGAAATATTTACATACACCGATCACAAGGAAAACAATTTGAACTAGCACACGCACATAGATTTACTTATTTCACTGCTATTATACTTTTTACTGATTATATTAAAGTCTACAAACATTAATCAGCAATACATTATTACAATTACAATTACAATTACAATTACAAGCTTAAGAAGGAACAGACGAAATTTATATAATTTCAAATGTAAATAATCGATTTAGTCGATTAGAATTATCTACTGTAGTTAACTGAGGTTTAATTTATTAATTAATACTCCAACAAGTTAATTAGAAAATTCAATCGGTATTTAGAAAACCTATTAATGTTTAACTGATAATAAAAGAAGAATAGTATTCAAAACACATATTACAAATAATTAGAAAATCTTGCATCAAAATCAGAACAAATAAAGTTCTGCAAAAATAACATCAATTACATCCATTTACATAAATTATATAAGTATGCACATTTACATGAATTATATAAGTATGCACATTTACATCAATTATATAAGTATGCACATTTACATAAATTATATAAGTATGCACATTTACATGAATTATATAAGTATGCACATTTACATAAATTATATAAGTATGCACATTTACATGAATTATATAAGTATGCACATTTACATAAATTATATAAGTATGCACATTTACATAAATTATATAAGTATGCACATTTACATCAATTATATAAGTATGCACATTTACATGAATTATATAAGTATGCACATTTACATCAATTATAGAAGTATGCACATTTACATAAATTATATAAGTATGCACATTTACATGAATTATATAAGTATGCACATTTACATAAATTATATAAGTATGCACATTTACATGAATTATATAAGTATGCACATTTACATAAATTATATAAGTATGCACATTTACATAAATTTTATAAGTATGCACATTTACATAAATTATATAAGTATGCACATTTACATAAATTATATAAGTATGCACATTTACATAAATTATATAAGTATGCACATTTACATAAATTATATAAGTATGCACATTTACATAAATTATATAAGTATGCACATTTACATAAATTATATAAGTATGCACATTTACATAAATTATATAAGTATGCACATTTACATAAATTATATAAGTATGCACATTTACATAAATTATATAAGTATGCACATTTACATAAATTATATAAGTATGCACATTTACATGAATTATATAAGTATGCACATTTACATGAATTATATAAGTATGCACATTTACATAAATTATATAAGTATGCACATTTACATGAATTATATAAGTATGCACATTTACATAAATTATATAAGTATGCACATTTACATGAATTATATAAGTATGCACATTTACATAAATTATATAAGTATGCACATTTACATGAATTATATAAGTATGCACATTTACATAAATTATATAAGTATGCACATTTACATGAATTATATAAGTATGCACATTTACATAAATTATATAAGTATGCACATTTACATAAATTTTATAAGTATGCACATTTACATAAATTATATAAGTATGCACATTTACATAAATTATATAAGTATGCACATTTACATAAATTATATAAGTATGCACATTTACATAAATTATATAAGTATGCACATTTACATAAATTATATAAGTATGCACATTTACATAAATTATATAAGTATGCACATTTACATAAATTATATAAGTATGCACATTTACATAAATTATATAAGTATGCACATTTACATAAATTATATAAGTATGCACATTTACATCAATTATATAAGTATGCACATTTACATAAATTATATAAGTATGCACATTTACATAAATTATATAAGTATGCACATTTACATGAATTATATAAGTATGCACATTTACATAAATTATATAAGTATGCACATTTACATAAATTATATAAGTATGCACATTTACATAAATTATATAAGTATGCACATTTACATAAATTATATAAGTATGCATATTTACATAAATTATATAAGTATGCACATTTACATAAAAAGACACACACTCACACACCCCCACACACACACACACATATATATATATATATATATATATATATATATATATATACTTCTTTGTAATATAGCAGGAAAAATCCCAGCAGAGTGCTCGATTAATTGAGAATTAAAGTTAAGAATTAAAAATTAAGAGCGTAAAATGACAACAGAAACTGAAGAGTGCCGGATGACTAAGTCCTTCTGTGCTTGAAACCGACGGTACGAATGTTGTACTAATTTTTTTGTACCAAAATAAATATATATATATATATATATATATATATATATATATATATATATATATATATATATATATATATGAAATTTTTAGAATCAGTTAAGATGACGCGAGATTTTGTTAAACAAATTAAATATTTATGAAATCATTTTTTTTAATCGAAATTTTCGGTTTAAAATATCTTATTCATGGTACAGACAATATTTTTCTTTTTTTTTCTTTACTTTTTTTTCATAGTCGAAGTCTTATGGCTTAGCCAACGATCGATCTTCTGGTGTTATGAAGATACTGTTCTTTTTCATGCCCGATCTTTAGTGGAGCGCACTATACGCGTGTGTACGATAACGTAATTTTATATTCCAGTCGTTCGCCAACCTCCCTACTCTCCAGATATGATTCCTTGCGACTTCTGGTTGTTTCGAAAATTGAAGACGCAACTGAAAGCTTCCCGTTTTGAGACTAGAGAAGAGATATGCGGAACGCGACGACGGAGATGAACACCATTCTAAAAGAAGATTCCAGAGGTGTTTCCGGCAGTGGATGGATCGGTGCGCTAAGTGTGTTTAAGCACAAAAGGTCCCTACTTTGAAGGGGATTAGGGCCGAACACCTTCAGGTATTTGAAATATATTTTCTGCCCTAAGTACGGATACGTTTTAGACAGGCCTCGTATATATATATATATATATATATATATATATATATATATATATATATATATATATATATATATATATATATATATATATATATATATAAGTGGTGAACTAAAAGCGAACTTTTAGGAAAGGTAAAACCTATTGTGAAAAGTATACAGCTCAATATCCAGGATAGAGCAGATAGATATGTAGAAGGATGAAAAGGAATTAGAAAAGCATATGAGTTTTTGCCATTCTTCAGACTAGTCTTGTTTTTCAACGGGCTTGCCTTTAAATATTAATTGGCTGTATTTTTGCCATTTTCAACCTATTCCATTAATTTTGGCCCAGGAAGTCTTTTAAATGGCGAATACTTTCCAGATCACGTTTTACTGAGCCTTGTTGCATCCACGAACGTACCGTTTGTTGGACCTTTTACCCTCTGGATTCTACCTATCTTCGCCGCACCTGAAGATATGGTTTTTTGGAATATAACTTTGAATCCTCTCGTGTCACTTCTCGTGCCTTTTAACGACCTACCTATCTACATTTCACTTTCTCCGCTGGACTTTTTGATACCGGACTTTTTTGCAATCGGACATTTGCTTGCACTCGGGCAGAGTTTTGCCTTGTGTTTCTTTCCCTACAATTTTCATTTTACTTTCTCAAATTTTTAATTTTGGCCTTTGCCAACTTATCTATCCCAGCGACTTCCTCTGATAATAAGATTTTGATCTTTGAAAAGCCTGGCTTAAGGAAAAATTTAACTTGAATAAATTGCCTCTTTGCGGAATATACCTCGCTATGAGCAACTGAATTTAAAAAAGATTTGACTTTTGCTTTTCTAATTCCTTTTCATCCTTCCACACACACACACACACACACACACACACACACACACACACACACACATATATATATATATATATATATATATATATATATATATATATATATATATATATATATGTATAAAATTGATGTGAAAAATATATATTTTAATATATCTTTTATTTATTTTCTATATTTTGACGTGTAGGAATTGCCCCTTATAAAAAAAAGTTTTGTTTAAGAGAACAAAATTTTCGGTCGCGATCATTCGGCCTTCTTCAGTGTAATGGTGGATGGTGTGTGTACGGTGGGAGGTGGGAGATTGTAGAATGGGGAAAAAGGGGGAAAAGGGCCAGTGAAAAGATTAACAAACAAATATCCGTTCCTAATAGCTGGGAGGCAAGAGTCAAGTGGTCATACACATGGTTCAAGTTTACATAGATATGAATAAATGTAAATAAATGAATATATAGATAGATACACAAGTGAAACCGTAGACACATATCCATATACACACAAAGCAGGAGAGAGAAGGGGAGAGATATGGGTGGACAGACAAATTAGCTAGAGTCATAGAAAGTTCAGGGTAGGGGTTTGAGTACACGGGAGGTTTGTGAACTTCGAAAAATGAAAAATTGAAATACTGTGGAAATGAGAACATGCATACACCCGCAACCCCCTATATATATATATATATATATATATATATATATGAACACATATATATACATATATATATACATATGTATGCATATACACATATATATATATACATATGTATACATATACATATATATACACATGTATACATATACATATATATACATATATACACATATATATACATATGTATACATATACATATACATACATATGTATACATATACATATACATACATATATATACACATATATATATATAAATATATATACATATATATACATATATATATATATATATATATACATATACATACAATATCCAATGTACTTTATACATAACTCTAAAAGAAAAGCTCTCCGGATTCACGCAAATAAAAACACAAGATAACACATTAACTAGCCCAATAATAAACAGACACCTTGCTTTACCTACTAACTATAATAACAACATCATTTATACAAAACTTAACAAACTAGGAATAAACATAGCTCAAATAACTTCAGCTACTATTAATAATTTAATCCAACACCTAAATCCAGCACTATGTCTAATATCAAAGTTAACATATACTCCATCGTTAATAAGTTCTACTTTGGAGCAACGCAACGTAACCTTGACAAGCGTATTTATGAACATAAGAGAGCAATCAAAACAAACAACATGCTTAACGCCTTATGTGCTCATACTATGGAGTATGGGCACAGTTTTGACTTTAACAAATCTACTCTGATCAGGATGGTACATGAAAAGTCGATACGCCGTATAATAGAATCTGCAGTAATAGCCCTCTCTACAAACAAAATCAGACAAAGAATGGGGTTCTACTGTATCTCCCCCAACCCCTCTAAAACAATCTTAAACGAAAATAAGATACGTCTAGACACTGGATGATTCCCTGAATATTATTTTGGTTTTTTTCTTTTTCCTTTTTTTTCTTCTCTTTTTTCTTTTTCTTTTTCTTTTGCCCCCTGTCTACTCTTTAGTTTCTCCTTCTTCTTTTTTATATTACTATGTACATTTGAAATTACAGGTTTATTCATGCATACATATATGTATTTAAATATATATATATATATATATATATATATATATATATATATATATATATATATATATATATATATTGTCACGAATGCCGCCGGTCGGGAAGACCGAAAGACATTTACGTGACAATGATAAAAAAAAAGTTTTTAAAAAAGTTTTAAAAAAGTCCGGAGTGGCTCGTATTATCCCAGGTTCAAATAAAACATGTCAAATGATAAGGGATGGGGATTTCTCCAATATAAGACACCGTCAGGAAATACAACAAAAAGATGCGAAGAAACGACAAAAGACTTTAGGATTTAAATTTCATATTCATTTATTTAATGAAACTGTATACTAGAAAAAAAACGGGAGTGTTTCTATAAAACAAAACGAAATAAAACATCAAAACAAAAGTATATTTTCAAGAAGAGGGGGGAGATTATCTATCCTATCCCTATAGTAGCAGGATTCATTTCTACACAAAAAATACACACATATATAACAGCCCTAGGGGGGCGAATGTCCGTGAAGAGATATTCAGGTTGTTACTTACAAATGGATGCACATGTAGTTTTGAAATACATTTTTTTCTCAGGAAAAACAATTCCTGGCTGGTTACTTTTTCTCCGCTTAGTTCAGCGGGTCGTCTCGCCCGAGCCGAGGGCGGCTATAATTCCATCTTCAACAGGCTCTCTCGCCCGAGCCGAGGGCGGCTATAATTTCATTTTCAACAGGCTCTCTCGCTCGAGCCGAGGGCGGCTATAATTCCATTTTCAACAGGCTCCCTCGGCCGAGCCGAGGGCGGCTATAATTCCATCTTCAAATTCCATTTACAAAAGGCCCCTGCCTTTCCTCGCGACTTTCTTGTCGACGGTTGTTCATTTCTTCCCCGTTCAGCGCAGAGGTACTCGGGAAGACTGACTATAGTTGTCCTCAAAATATGTCCGTCTTAACCCGGCAGCTAACGTACTTCCTTGCCGGCATCCTTCGTCCTCTGTGTCGCGTTAACTTCCTGTCGACAGTTAACTTCGCGTGCGACTTCGCGTGCGGCTGAAGTTTTATTTATTGTCTTCACTCTCTCTTTTTATCTCTTTTCCTGACGTCATTCGAGTCGCATTATTATAATTTCTCGGTCGTGTATAAATATGCAAAAATGAATCCCATCTCTCTCCGTAAACCGGAGTCGTGAGTTCGAATCTCGATAGCTCTCCCTACATTTTGTAACAATATATATATATATATATATATATATATATATATATATATATATATATATATATATATATATATATATATAAGTGGTGTACTAAAAGCGAAATTTTAGGAAAGGTAAAAACTATTGTGAAAACTATACAGCTTAATATCCAGAATAGAGCAGGTAGATATGAAGAAGAATGGAAAGGAATTAGAGAAGCAAAAGTCAAATCAAATTTCAATTCAATTGCTCAGAGCAAGGTATATTCCGCAAAAAGGCAATTTATTCAAGTTAAATTTTCCTTAAGCCAGGCTTTTCAAAGATTAAAATCTTATCATCAGAGGAAGTCGCTGGGATAGATAAGTTGGCAAAGGCCAAGATTTAAAATTTGAAAAAGTAAAATAAAAGTTGTAGGGAAAGAAACACAGGGCAAAACTCTGCCCGAATGCAAGCAAATGTCCGATTGCTAAAAAGTCCGGTGTCGAAAAGTCCAGCGGAGAAAATGAAATGTAGATAGGTAGGTCATTAAAAGGCACGAGAGGTGGTGAGAGAGGATTCAAAGTTAAATTCCAAAGACCACAACTTCAGGTGCGGCAAAGATAGAATGAATCCAGAGGGTAAAAAGTCCAATAAGAGGTACGTTCGTGGATGCAGGCAAGATTCAGTAAAACGTGAGGTGGAAAATATTCGCCATTAAAAAGACTTCCTGGGCTAAAATATCATGGAATGTGTTTTAAAATGAGGAAAAAGACAGCGGAAAATATTTAAAAGCTTGCCCGTTGAGGAAACCGACTTGTAATGAAGAAAGGCAGAAACTCATATGCGACCAGTAGGTAGGAAGGGAAGGAGTAAGGGGTGTGGAGGAGAAGAGAGGAACGGGTGCGAAGGAGGAGAAAGGGAACGGGTGCGGTGAATAAGTGCGGTTAAAACTAAGAGTGTGAGTGTGGGGGGTAAGTCTCTTAAAGTTGAAATTGGATGTTAGCGCGAATTAGGGTTCAACTAGAAAAGGGATAGAATCGGTGGGGGCAAGTCAACGAGTGCTGGGAGGGAGAGTTAAAATACCAGAATGTGTCGGGGGGGGGGGGATATGAACAGGGTTCGGGGTTTAGTTGTTTAATCAGATGACCTTACTTATAAACAATGAGGCAAAATATATTTGAAGGGTAGAACTAGAAAAAAATAAAAAGTAAGAATAAAAATAAAAAATTAAAAAATTTAAAAAATAAAAATAAAAATAGAAATAAGAAAATAAAATGTTTTCTTTTTCTTTTTCATTTTTTATTTTCTTATTTCTATTTTTATTTTAATTTTTTTAATTGTTTAATTTTTAATGCTTATTAAGTCGTCTGACTTGACAGCATCTTCTATGCACGTATTCTACTCTATGTTTCTTGCGAATGTCTGTCCGTTGAGCTCTTCTTATTCATTTTATCGGCCATGACAATCGGTGATTTGAAAGGTTTCTTACAGTTGTTGAGGAAAGGATATTTGTGTTTATAACATCCATTTTTGGACACATTCTACTACAGAGTGGAGCTCAGTTTGCAATGATTCAGTTATTGCTTTGTATGTGTTGGTATTCAATTTTCCTTCCTATCTGAATTTCAAGATAAAGATTCAAAAAATAAATTATAAGTTATAAAAATGTTTAATGTATGCAGCTGACGTCATCTTGCAAATAATTCCTTTCCGCACGTGATACTAATATAGATACGTTGTATATTACTAGTGTCGATACCCGGAAGCTTTCGACGGCATGGATAGAAAAATACAAGAATTAAAAATCTGACATTCCAGGTTCCCAGTTTAAGAGCTGGAGTATTTGGTATAAGTTTTGTTTTAGTGTCTGGTGTAGTCGATGTATCTGATCTTTCGTTTTTTTTTGTTTCCTAGCCTCACACATCCAGATGAAGCAGGTTAGACAAGCACAATAAAGCACCTTAGTAGCTGGGGGCTGCTCAGTTTGAGGAATGGGCGTTCGAAGACCCCTCCCATCGTCGAAAAGAGGCACATGGTGCTCGTCATTACCGCCATTAGACTGCCTCTGATCCGAGATGAATTCGATGGACTGGAGTGTCCTCTTCAGTGCAAGTGCTGCCAGGGCAAGAAGTAAAAAAGAATAAAGAAACAAATAGGAATGCAGATGCTTCTCCAGTGATTACACAAGCGAGACATACGGAATTACACCAACTTGCCACACAGGGGCGCAGATTTTTTATAGGTTGTATAAAGGATTCAAGCCCAGTTTTTAACAGGGTCTTTGCATTACAGCTTTATATCGAAACAATTCTTCCCAAACAGAGTACTCTCCCTTGAAGGGGCTGATAATTATAATTTAATAATTAAATATTTATATATACAGACAAGCGCTTGTTTCGTCTTAAAGATAGATATACGTTATCTATGAGATGAATAAATGTGTTTGTTAACATGGCACCGATTGGATTTCTCGACTCAATTTTGACACGGACATAATTTGAAGATTAGAAACAAAGAAACACAAAACAAAATCTCTGTAAAGAACGAATAAAACTTTCTCTGTTTCAAAATACAATAAACAAAAATGCCTCTATCAAAAACAAAAAGTAAACAAAATACGATACGTAATGATAATATACTTATGTAGTGGTATACCTACCGATAAGGGAAGATTACATATATATATATATATATATATATATATATATATATATATATATATATATATATATATATATATATATATATATTTATATGCACGAAGGAACATATGACACAAGTCACTTTGATGTAAGAGACCACACGCATGTGTATAAAAATAGCTGTTTTATCGTGTCCTACTTAGGACACTTACGTATAACTCTCCATTAAGTTCAATATGGGAGTGCTGTTTTGAAAGACAGCGAAAATGGTACAGGTAAATATGTCACCGATGTTAAAAAGGACACATAAATATGGCACAGTTAAATATTACACGATAAATATGGCATAGTAAAAAGGTCACAGGGAACATATGTTACGGTAAAAATGGCACAGTTAATATGTCGCACACGATAAAAAGGATATATAAATATCGCACGGTCGAATATGACATGCTAAATATGGCATACTAAAAAGATCACAAGGAAATATGTCACACTAAAAATAGAACATGTACATGTGTCACTCCTGATAAAAAGGAAACTTAATTATAATAGGTCAAATATTACACGATAAATATGGCATAGGAAAAGGTCATAAGCAAATAAATCACGGTAAAAATGGCACAGGTAAATATGTAACTCACGATACAAAGGACACATAAATATGGCACGATTAAATATGACACTATAAATATGATATAGTAAAAAGGTCAGAGGCAATATGTCGCTAAAAGTGGAATTGTAGCGGCCAGGGGGTATTTGTTGCGACTTCCTTTCTTTCTCTGTTTGCTCAAGCCTTCTTCGTCTCTGAGATAGAGAAGAAGAGGTTATCTCGTGAAAGCACGTTGGCCGAAGATTCCGGCCAATCAGGGACCAACAGGTCAGCTTGACCACGCGTGATTTGACTCCCTATAAAACAAGTCACACACTCTCTTTTCTCTTCTGCTTTCGGCCGACCGCACACGCAGGACATCGTCGTCCCCCCCCCCACCGGCTCGACTGAGGAGGTGGGGAAAGCAAAAGTCAAAAAGTAAGTAATCTCTTTTAATTCCTACCACGAATAACAAACTATTCTTTCATGCACACACACACATTACAACTGCCACAAAAATACATCAAACACGCTCGCATATACGCATTCATACAAACACGAACTTAAACAAACCGAACATTTCACTCGTGCACGTTCGTACAAACGGAACTTTTCACTCCTTAAAAATGAACTCAACTATTCTCTGTAACTGATAGCCATACAAAATGTCTTAGTCAAATAAATTGTTTTGTTTTAATAGAAATGTTTTACTCTAATTATTGATTTTACAAAATACCATTCTTGTGTGTTAGCTTTATTATTCCTTCGCTTTCTTTCTAATATAATTTCAGATATAATAATAATGTTCTCTTTCTTCCCTTTGTTTCTTTTATTCTGTTAATTTTATCCACACGTGGTCGGGCCACTTCGAACAGTGAGAATGAAATGCCGTTATAAATGCATCTCTACCACAACCTTTGGTCGGGGGACCCCACATATTACCCTTTCTTCGAACCAACCCCCGGCCATAGAATAAATAAATTTGTCACACGATAAAAAGTACAAATGCATATGTCACGGACAAATATGACATGATAAATATGACATAGTAAAAAGGTCACAGGCAAATATGTTACACTAAGAATGATATAGGTAAATATGTCAATTTTTTTAAACATAGTTCACCCCAAACAAGGCAGGCCGTCACTGTAGACGTAAGGGGCTACTGAGAAAAAGGGTGAACGTTTGTTTTTGTTTTTTTTTGGGGGGGGGGTCAACCTACATTGGGAGCTGTGCAGCGAGATGCATGTTTACATTAGTTTTAAGTTTCTGCATGTCAGTACTGTCAGGAAAACAGGGAGCAGGGATGGAGTTCCAAGGTCCAGCAGCACGAGGAAAGAAGCTTTTGGAGTAGAAAGTTCTTCGGCATCTGGGTACCTCCATAGTGAATGGGTGGGATTTGGCAGATTGTCGGTTTGGTCTAGTGAATTTACATCGGGGGGACACCAGAGCAGCAATTACGATCAAACGCGCAAATACATATGTTACGGGCAAATATAGCGCAGTAAAAATGGCCAAAACGTAGTATTAATGCCAACATTGTTGCGGACAATAGTCCAAAAAAAAAACGATTTAAATATTAACCGTTGTTGCATGGCTGTCGCGATTAATCAGAGTTCAACAAATATGTCCGGCGCGTCTCGCAGCAGACGTGGCTTAGTAGTAGCAGTGTAAAGAAGGGCAACGTTATCCTCCCTATTTCAGACACTCAATTAACTAACAAAGCCTTTTTATAACAACAACGAAAATGTGTTATCCGCAAAGTTCACCTATACCGTTGTGTATCGCTAAAAAGAAACTTGGACAGTGTCCGAGAGAGGGAGAAGAAATTAAGAGTTCTTAGAGCTGCGTGAGGTCTGCGAGCAACTATCTTCAGGCGAAGATAGTAGTTGCTGTGAGCGTCTAGTTGACGGGGGGGGGGGGGGCAGGAGAGAGAGTAAAAGAAGTGTTTCGTCGTTGCTTGCCGGGGTTTCTCTAAGGGACTGAAGTAGTTCTTCAGCCGACAGAAGGAATCCATGCGCCCTGCAGGCTGATTGGTCATTGTGTGACCACCCCACTCAATGGGGACATTTGTTGGAGGGAGAAAATAGGTCTGTTTATGACCGCTACATCAGTAATGGTCGTAATGGAGATGGTCTACCTCTCCTTTACTTACGTACCATCTTACTATATTACTATTAAATAATAGCTTTTTAATATCTCTCTATATAAAGTTAGGTGTGTTTATATGTTTATATATTTGTATTACTCCTAAACTAATTAACCGATCATTACGAATTTTGAGTTATATAGGCATATGGACACAACCTCCCACTTGAAAAATCAAGAATTTCAGATTTGTATTAAATTTTATCCATAGTCATTAGACACCAATTAAGCTAAATTTCAATTTCTTCTTAAGACCCCTAACTATTAGACATCTCCTAGAGTAATGTGTTTTTTTTAATCCAAATTAGAATAAGGTTCAGTAGCATTATATCTGGATTTTAAAAGTCGTGCAAAACTTCTGTTCGAAGAGTTATTTTTACCCTCCCAGGGACGGGTATTCTTATAATATATCTATAATAATAATAATAGTAGTGCTATGCGTGTGAATAGTTTGCCAATGAAATTCAACAGTGAGATACTGCACTAGTTGTTGTAGTCACTGCACTTCACTTTGTGTTTAGATATTTAGATATTTGCGTCTCTGATGTACTAAAACGCTGTGAATCGGTTCGAGCAGGCTAGCTTTTCCACTTTTTAAGACATCTGTTGGAATATAGTGCTTTCCCATGACACCCAGTTGTACGTCAATTGAGCTGTAGGCTTATAACCGGTAACTGTCGCTCTCCTGTTTGGTCCTATACAGATGCATGGCTGAGGTTTTCTCTCCAGAACGCTGGTCAGGGCAGATACATAAAGAGACTGAATTGCTCAATCATCAGAATCCCCTCGCTGATGTTGTCCAAGGGAATGGAAGTACCAGTACATCCGGCACCAGGTGGACTACAGTAACTGCCTGATCAGAGCTGAGTACAGCGCTTGTCTGCCTGTGGGGCCACACTCCAGATTTTCTGTTGGGGTTTACTCCCTTAGCCTTTATCGAACCAACAAATAACCATACAAGGCAGTGATACTATTTATCCATTGCTTGGGGTCCTGTTCATGGGCATCAGGGCTTGTCCATATACCAATGGGCCTGGCATGCCATATGTTTGGGGCCAAACAACCTCTAGCTCTTCTGCAGTTTGCTTGAGTCCAGGTAGACACGGAATGGAGCTTGCTTGTGGAGAGGCTATGCACTGGCAGGGAAGACTTACGCACCCTGCTCCCTTCACACCTAGGCTAGCCAGCGATGGGGACTGAAAGAGGAAGGTGACGAGCACACAACACACAGCAAACCACACTTGATCATCGATAGGCCAATGGATATATATATATATATATCAATTTGATGCCCACCCCTTTTGTTCACGTGAGCCAGCTTCTCCGCCGCCTTTTCCCCTCCCCCACCTTCTTCTCCATACTAGCTCATTAGGTGTGATAGTAAAAGAGAGTAAATAAATAAAATATAAACAGAAGAATAAGAAACATAGAAGAATGTGTCACCTACTTATCATATTTCAACATCACTTAATGTCTTCTCATATTGTCCAATCAGATCATCCTTCCCTCATCCCATGTGTGTACCTTCAAAATAAAATTATTTCCATATCTTCATTTTCTGAAGACGTTTGCCACGAACGAAACCGGTCAAAAACTCTCTTGTTTTTGTTTTTCTCCTGCATTTTAACTTGTTTTCCGTTTGTCATTTTTGTCCAACACGACATTTCATTTTCATGAATTATCGTGTACCTTACCCCATATATATATATATATATATATATATATATATATATATATATATATATATATATATATATCTTTTAAATAAAATAAACGGAGTCATAGCGAAAGAGGCACTATTACAAGAAAAAAAGGAGAGGAAATATTAAATAATATTTAATTGTCGATTTTTTTCTTGTAATAGTGCCTCTTTCGCTATGACTCCGTTTATTTTATTTAAAAGCATTATAAAATTTTGTACCACAAAAAATGTGTTCATATATATATATATATATATATATATATATATATATATATATATATATATATAGAGAGAGAGAGAGAGAGAGAGAGAGAGAGAAAGAGAGATGTACACGTGTTTGTTACAGAATATATATTATAGGAAGATTCGAAGCATAAATAAAATATCCATCTCCCTATGATGTGTGGGTGTTACATATTGAAATGAATTGTAGCGAAAAGGAAGATGTCGAACAGAACTCCGCTCACGTTCAGGTTAGTGGGGAAAAGAGAGGAAAAAAAAGTCACAAGACCGGAGTCAATATGTAAGTTTTAAGGATTTTAGAGAGAAATGGTATATTGGAAGTTCTTGAGATTCGGGTATGTGAGTAAAGAGCGGTTCTTGAAAGATCACAACAGGATTGCTGGGTGAGCCAGGAGTGGGTTAGGGTTAAGAGAGGCGATGAGTGTTAGGGTTAGAGTTAGGGTTAAGAGAGGCGATGAGTGTTAGGGATAGGGTTAGGATTAAGAGAGGCGATGAGTGTTAGGGTTAGGGTTAAGAGAGGCGATGAGTGTTAGGGTTAAGGTAAGGGTTAAGAGAGGCGAAGAGTGTTAGGGTTAGGGTTAAGAGAGGCGATGAGTGTTAGGGTTAGGGGTAAGAGAGGCGATGAGTGTTAGGGTTAGGGTTAAGAGAGGCGATGAGTGTTAGGGTTAGGGGTAAGAGAGGCGATGAGTGTTAGATGCGAAATTCCAACAAAATATTGTCTGTTTTTGGTCTTTTATAACTTTAAATAAATGATCAGGTCGAATGCTAAGACTACAGTAATTCCGGTAAAATAAGTAACTGACGTGGTGTCATAAATCGGTACTTCCTGTTATAAAACCTTGTTGTTGTTGTTGTTGTTGTTGTTGTTGTTGATGACGATGATCACAACAACGACGATAAAAAAGAACATAAAATACATTCATTTGACCTAAAAAAATTCTCACAATAATAAATTTGGAGATTAAGCAGTTTTTACACTAATGATTCACCACTTACCAAGGCCAAAAGCCACTCGAAGATAAGAGTTAGTGAGATTTTCAGTTAGATGATTGAACAGTACTATGAAAGGATTGAGAACTATGAAGAATTCAGAGGACGACATGACAAATATTTGTTGACTTTGGACTTGAAAACGACCATGTTGTAGTCTACAGGGAAGCATTCCTGCGGTACTTAGGGCTTGTTTTTCTGTTTATCACAAAGTGAGGTTAGACAATGTTGGTTTATAATAAAAATCCTAATCTCCAAAAAGGGGCAATCTGATCCGGCTTCAAAGCTAGCCTTGTCGGATAGGGTGTCTCAAGTGATATGCAATACACCCCATCTTCCTTTCGGATGACACAAATGTTCCTGGTTTTTTGGCCAAGATAAAAGTATAGTATCTGTTCCGATGGATACTGCACCCCATAAACTGGTATCGTCTTGGCCTTCGGGGCTTGATTTACGCCGGTCTATGGGTTTGTCCTGTGCAGTTCTAGGAGGTCCACCCTCCCAGGCTTTGCCTCCCCTCTTTGGGGAGGAGTAAGTTTATAGCTTACTGTCTGAGGCGCTCCTACCGGGGAATGCCGACGGGGCTGCACAGGCAATTTTTAATGGCCAGAGTGCTCACTTTCTCTGGCGCTGGCTTTTCAAGACCCACTTTCCCGACCCGACCTTGGGTCACATCTTACCTTGTGGGAGTAAGATGAAACTGGCCTTGTGCCTAACCTTCTGGCGAGGAGGTAAATAAAATGCCTTGGAGGATGGCCTTCCGAGTCTGAACAGAAAACATTCGGATCAGAGCCGGAATGAATTTAGAAATATCAATATAAAGTTAGTTTTGGTATCTCTTTATGTTTATAAGGAGATACCAAAATTAACTTTATATTGATATTTAAGAAAAGGTGGTGTAGTGCACCGGTTCTGAACACCGCCGAGTGCTTCCTCTTGATTGTGTCTGAAAGGGAACAGAGAGTATTAAGAACGCCACCGCTGTCAATGTTCATATCCTAAAGGTAGAGTAAGAATTAACTATCTGTTATTGTTTTGTATTAAGTCCGTTGTCTTTCATAATTGTCAATTGGAATAAATTTGTTAATCGTTCTTTTGGTCATAGTGTTCTGTTTTAATGATGTATATGTCTAATGCATGAGTATTGAATTAAAATAAGGTATATTTTAACTGGCATTTTATCCCCTGAAAGTTCTTATGGAATTTTACCCCAAATATTTCCCCATGTAATTTAGGGTAAACTCCATTTGTCAAAAGGCAACTTTTAGACTTAGTGATGCTCCGTCAAATAATAGACGTAATCAGTTGACCTGTTTAATGCATTGCGGTCACAAATTGTCTTCTTGCTTGTTCACATCAATCAAAACGAAACCGACCGAAACATAGACGAAATATGAAAAATAAAACACGAAAACCAAAGGCGAAAAAACAAAGAAACAATTAAAATTTGAAAATGCGACGGTTGCCGTCATAAAAACGGGAGATTGTTTATCAATTTCTACGACAAAGGAAACGCCTGAAACAAGGGAACCGTGTAATGACATCAGAAAAGCCAGATAAAGGTGAAGCCCTTATTTACTTGCCTCCCCACGAGAACAGAGTAAGACACACGGTCGGTTTTTAATATGGGGAAAATCCAGCTCGCCTTAAAAGGGACCATTCTGGATTGAGACAAAAATAAAAAAATGCCTCAGTGTAGAAAGATTTCTTCTATTCACAGAGGACAAAGCCAACTTATTTACTTGCCTCCCCACAAGGGTAGAGTTTGTTTAGGGGGTGTCCAGCTTTCTAAAAATGGACACTCTGGGTTGAGACAAAAATTTTTAAAAATTACCTCAGTCTACAAAGATTATTCCTTCACTGACCCACGAGTACAGAGTTAGACACAATGTTTGGTTTTAATGTGGGGGAAATCTAGCTCCCCAAATATCGGCACCCTGGATTAGGACAAAAATAAAAATGTGTATTTATGCAATCTGTTGCTGTTTATATCATTTCTATAACAAGTACAAATAAGATGACAGAAATTGTGCAAACTGCAGCAATTCCCACTTCTAAACTTTGCCAATTTCTTGTAAAACTTCCGGTTGTAAATCTCATTTGAATTTCATTACCATCCTTTGAACTGTTTTAAGAATCCAAAAGAAATCCAGAGCTTTCTGTATTATCATGTGTGCATTGGCAAAATCTAACCATGTTGAACCGACCTACGGAAGATGAAAACCAAAATACACACTAGTATGAATTAGCAGTGGATCTACGATCAGAGTATCGCGCTAGTATGAATTAACAGGGAAATACATGGATATTTTCATTAAACCAAAACCGATAAGAGCAGATGACGGCGTCGAGCAGTCTAAGATTGGACACGTCGATTTTCATAGTTATATCAAAATGACGGCCAATATAGAAAACATGTGCGGCCGAGAAAAATAAGATTTGATAACGAACACGGGGATTGTGGAGACAGGCGCCGCCGTGTTTGACTTGATTGGAAATAATGTCATTTTTCAACTCCAAGTTGTTGCGTGTACACAGGACAGGTGAGATTTGAATATATAGCAGCCACCCACGAATATTGCCGACAAGTTGGTTTCGGTGGACGTAGGTTAAGAGGACTTATGGTGGGATTACATTTTCTCGGTTATCTGTGATGAGTCGAGGAGATGGATATCCCTCCTCTCACCGGGGAGCGGTGAAGGATGGAGGAGTGGATTGAAAATTCCAAATATGAAAGAGAGAACGATAATAGGGGAACATTATTTTCTTTTGTTCTCTGACTAAACTTTATTAGGGAAGGGGCGGGGCTATGCCTATTTGATTTCAATATAAGGGGAAGCGTAACAGGCTTCGGAGACTCCATTCTGCTCGCCCTCCGAATCCACGTCGCTCTCAGACGGCCTCCCCGAACTTGGACAATCTCGCTGCAAACCTAAACATCGCGCATTAAGCTTAAGAGCGTCGATCAAAAAACACTGAGCTAAGAGTTATAAATGATCGAACGATCTTGACCTGTAATTTTACAAGTTTTCTTTTTTCTACTATTTTCTTTACCAAATAATTATTCTTTTAACAAGTTGTTGAAAATGTTATTCTACATTTCCCTCCCCTTTTACCGGAGCAAAGTATCTACTCTTTTTATCATAATGAACATTAGCCATGCAAACCAAGCCTCATTTGCATATGTGCACTCTCGTCGCGTGACAAAAGTTACATGTTTCCATTTCTTTAACAGGTACACTCTGGGTTCAATACAAGGTGCAAGCCTCGCTCGTTTTCCTTATCGACTTGCATGATGGCTGCTACACCCTCTGATCTCTTAGAATATTCAGAGTGGTAGTGGCCTTTTGATTCGTGCGCTTCTTCGAAGTGGGACATGCACCTCAGTTTCCGTTTCTGAATGGGCTGACGAATTTCCCGCTTCCGAACTCGCGGCTTCATTCTCGTAAGGATTACTGGCGCTGTCCATTCAGTGCTTTCCCCAGTGGTTGAATGATCTGCCCCTAAAGCAGGGCGGAGATCGCGTATGTGACGTGGGATTCTAGCAACGAGGACAGATTGCTGACTGACCATTCTAGTCACTCGTCCCCGTTTGAATTTGGTGGTACATCGACAGCCTGGCGGTTTCACCCAGACATGATCTCCCACATCATATTGCCCGTCCATCTTCTCGCCAAGTGACTGCACAATCTCGATTCCTTTTCCCCGAGTCCGGTATGTGTAGATGGCATTCGCAAGTGCGGTTACCGGGTATACGCCATCCTTCGGCGTAACATTGTACCAGTATGTTGCTTCCCTAACAGAGCACTTCTTCCTGGCAGCAATCCTCTTTATGTTGCGGTGCGTAAACGCATCCAACCGCAATTGAACTCCCCATTCACATAAAAACTGTCTTACTTGCTGGCTGCAAAATGCCGGGTCATTATCGGCCAAAATCTCATGCGGTGCTCCCCTTTCGTAAAAGACGGACAATAGTTGTCGAATAACACTTGCCGAGTCTTGGCGTGCAATTTGTTGCCAAACCGCAAAACGAGTTGGTCCACAGTTGATGAGAGTAAGAAAGTGGTTGCCATTATAATGCGTGATATCCATCCCCCCCCCCTTTTGACATGTGTCACTTGCTTCCAGTCGTCCTTTTCGCTACCGCGCTGGTGCTGGGTCAGTTGACTGACACATCTCACAGTGCTTGATGACTTGTTTCACCTCTGATTTGGCCACTGCTGGGGTTACGTACCTCACGAAATACAAGACGCCTCGATATCCGCTCTGTGTGTGGATGTTTTCTATCTGCTGCTGGTTCATCGCGTTCACTGTAGCAGCGCATGTTTGCTGAACGGGCTCGGCACCCACCTTTATTACATCGCACCATTTGCGAGGCATTCGTGTCAGTTGATCAGCAAAATTGCAACATGACGGGACCAATGTTGCGCTGACTACCAAGCTATACTCGCAGACTAGATTCTTTAAGGTGTCTAACCTTTGTCTTATCAACATCTCGCTTGCTGCCTTGGTGCGTATACTTGCTTTCCCAGTCAGCGTATCGGACACCCAGTGATAGACGCAAAGGGAGTCAGTATGCAAGTGCAACCTCTTTCCAGCCACTGTAGTGCTAGGTCAACGCCCTTCATCACAGCATCTAACTCAGCCAGGTTGATATGTTGAGCGGTGTTCGCATCCTCCAACATGGCTCCATCCTTCTCCAACAGGACTCCCAATTCTAGTGAACTAGCGTCAACCCATACATTCATTTCTTCTCCATTGACACGTACTTTCCTCGGGCCGGCTCCTCGTGCGTCATTCTCTCAACACTTTCTGCAATCATTCGGGTGAGGAGGGCATCACTTGTTTGATCATCCCACCCTTTGGTTACCGCATTCACCCTGCGTTTTATCACACCCACTGCCACACGAAGCAAACCACACACTGGCAGGTGTCCCACAAGTTTTCCGCACAAGGGGAAAAAAGTCCTTCTCGTGAGAACTTCAGGGATGCCGGAAATCACATTTACTCGTCTCCATTGCAGGGTGCCACCCTTCTCTCTGACTTCCAGACCCAGTACGCGTACTCCGTCTTCAAGCCGCTTTGGGTCTTTGCATGTTAGGCCAAACTCTGCCAATTTCGCTCTGATGTGCATTGCCGACTTGACATCTTCATTGATGTAAATGTCGTCAAGGTACGCCGATGTTGCCTTTTCGACGGTCTCTTCCTGGGATAACACAGCACTAACGATGGTCTTCATGATCTGCGGCACACATTCAACCCAAAACCAAGTCTGGTCAGGCAGTATCACTTGCCGCGAAATACCACCGTCTGGAATGGCCATAAAGTTTTGTTGACCCTCACCTGCAGATAGGCCTTCCTCAGATCCAGCAATGATACAATCGATCCTTTCTGGCGCCACTTCCTTTAACTTGCTTGCACATACATCGGCATCAGCCGTGTAAAAATCTATATATTGATTGAGCTCACGGTAGTCCATGACTGGTCACACCTTTGATTTGTTATGTTGTACCACTGCCATTAAATGGATAAGATCTTTTGGAGGTTCAAGCTCTTGGTTAGGGTACGGGATCATCCAGACGTCAATCTCTTGTTCATATGCGGCTCTAACGTTCGCAGCCACGGGGTATTCTGTGACGCTATTCCGTAGCTTGATTGGTACTTTATCATCCGTCTATTTTCACGACGCAGTCCAGATTTTTTGGTTTTGACCAAACTCCACCTTGAAGTTTGGTCGATCAATACAAAGTGCGTGAATTTCACAGCCCTAACTGGTGTAATGAGAACACCATCCAGTGCCTTGATAGCGTCATATCCGAGCAGTAGGTCGAAGCCAAGTATCTCTTTACGTGCCAAGAGGACATTGACCTCAGCGGATACACCAGAGTCCGTGCAAATCTTTACAAATGCTACTCCACAGCACACCTGCGTCTCGCAATTTATCGTTGTTATTTGAATACCCATCTTGCTCCAGTTACGGCATAACCTTGCGCTCACTATGGTACGGGAGCAGCCTGAATCAAGAAGCGCCGAGCAAGGCGTTTAGTTAACATGCACTCTGATTATTGGTTGCACCTTGTCCGGGGAGCAGAGCGGCGCTGACATATTGTCCCTTGAAACGTTTCCCGAACAGTTTGAGGCTATGACCGATCCTGCAACACTGGAAACACAGTACGCGCCCCCGTCTTCTGTCTATACAATTCTTTGCAATGTGACCTCTCCGCCCACAGCGGAAACAATTTACTTTGGCATGTGAGTCCGTCCTCTGCGGAATTTTAAGCACACCCTGGATCGACTGCGCGGTCATTACAATATGCTTCTCAAGTTCTGCTTCATCCCTGATGATAGCTCGGGCGTGCTCAATTAACTGTTCTATCGATGTCACTTCTATATTTATGGATACCTTCAGGAGTTGCTATACTAGAACGGGGAGTCCGGTCACAAATGCGTACACGAAGGTCTGTTTAGGTAACTCTCTAAACAAAACGGCTAGCCTTTTTTAATGCAACAAAGAAGACATCCACTGCCTCGTCTGCTAATAGTTTCCGGGTAGTAAAACGTTCGTATGCTGTGCAGGGGTCCATCGCAAAAGCTTTGTAGCGAGGAGCCTTCGCCTTATTATTCACGCTTAGCTGCTGGTAAACGTCTAGAGCGCCTCCCGTTAGTCGAAGGGGAATGATCAACTCAACCTGCTTGACCCCACACAAACCACAGGTTAGTTCCACTCTCTCAACCCAGTCCACCACAGACGAAACCCCGTCAAACTTAGGGATGAGTTTTAGGTCGAACTTTCCGTCCGCCATTATGTCACAAATAAACAGCACATAATCGCCGAGATAGCTTGTAAGTTAATAAACTGAAATGAAATGCATTTGGTTCACTACTCAGAGTTGAAAGAATGCTTTACCAACTGAGTTCAAACGGGATGCCGAATTATTCTTTCTGTTCTTTTAACCCAACAACAGTCCAACACGCATGTGAACGGCACGGTGTTCACAACCACAGTCTAGTCAAAATGTGAATTCCTTTTTTTTTCTCTCTCTCTCTCTCTCTTTCTCTCTCTCTTTCTCTCTCTCTCTCTCTTGTAGCACTAGACGTAGTCACAACGTCAACCTTTCTCTCCCCTTTCACTGGAGCAAAGTGTCACTCGTTTTATCACAACGAATATTAGCCCATGTAAACAAAGCCTTATTTGCATACGTCAACTCTCGTCGCGTGACAAAAGTTTCCATTTTGTAACCGGAACACTTTGGGTTCAATCCCTGATAGACAATACACGGCGCAATCCTCACTCGTTTTCCCTGTGGACCTGCATGATGGCTGCTACACTTATTTCTGCATTTTAATCGTTCTGCTACGATTGAGTCGGGGTACATATGTTGTCGCTGGGATACCTGTCCCCAAGTATAGTAACCCCGGAAGTGCTGTTGAAGATACAGACTGTGTTAACCCCTCATTTGAGATTGCCTGTCGACCCCACTGAACAGTTATGAAAGTATTATAATGCGTTAGGATATGTTACGTAATTTGAAGTCAGAAAGCTATTAGCTTTTGAAAATTTAAGGCTTGTAGAAACAGAAAATTCACGTTGGAAAGAGGATATGGGTATCATAATAACTTAGCCGGAGATAGTAATAATTTTTAAAAATGATAGGGTTAGCATTTGCAGCAAAAAGGGCGCTGGAAGACGTAGGAAGAGGTTAAGTAGGCCAGGGACACCGACAACAGAGGACTTGAACGAAGAGGGGACACCGCCATTGAGTTCACTTTGCCAAAATCATAATCGAGTACATTAATTATCGAACTATCTTGACTTGAAATTTTACAAATTTTCTTCTCTTCTTTTTTCTTTACCAAAAAATGATTCTTCTAAACAAACCAACATAGCTAGTTGTTGAAGATTTTATTTTTGTTTTAATTGTTCTGCTTGAAATGACCCTTCGCTTCGCAGTCGTACTAAGTTTCTGACCCAACACAGATAATACCTCACTGATCTATCAAACACAGCGTGGGGGTGAGTAATCGCTGGACCAGGCCTTTCGACATCTGCGGCCTTTATCAGGGCGGAAACTTTTCCCGGTGACTACCAGGTGATCAACCGAACTGAGGAACAACCAAACTGGTTACGTCACTTAGCTGGGAGACCGGGGTACACCATAACCCCATCTCTGTATTCTTTTTTTTTTGCATTCTGTATACTTTCCTATATTGCATAAGCATGTCCAATGGCCCCTGGGATTCCTGGGATGCCAGCCGTCTGTACAGGTTCATTGATAAATCCGTTTTTTTCCGCACACAGGTAATTATCTGATTTGCTATGATACCAAACATTGTCTTGCCATTACTATTCAGCAACGATATCGGACGGAATGCTCCTAGTTTTTCTGATCTTTCTTCTTTCGGCAAATTCTTCTGCAACACACCAACGATCTGCTACATCTTTACTTCGCCACATTTTTCTTATCAACAAAAAGAGCCGGAATCAAAGTCGTGGACAATATTTGTAGACTGTGGTTAAGTGCCATTTGAGTTATCCCCCTTTGCAGATTGGCTGTTTGGAGTCTCTAACCGCTGAATGGCTCTGGTGGGGAGTCAATTTGCATAGGGGTGGATTTAACAGTATAAAAACTGTACTCTTTTGTGAAGAGTGTCGATGCTCAGTGAGCAAAGTGAAGTGAAGTGAAGTGAAGTGAAGTGAGAAAGAGGTGCAGAAGGCAGTCGGTGGAGAATTCATGGACTTTTATTTTTCAAGTACTTTCCTTTTACGGATAGACTTTGTAGATAACCCCATCATTTCCAGGGGAACTCTTTGTTCTCGCCTTCTTCACCAAATCATCAACTTCCTTCTTCTTTATATCATCGATATCAAATGTGTTGGTCTTTTCAACCCTTTTATATACGGTGGTTCTCTATCTTGATTTTGATTGTTGTATTCTCAAGATGTATTTCCATTTTTATTCTGCTTGACCCTTCATGACAATGTTGTGTGGTACCAGTCGAGGTTGGTGTCATCATATGCTTGTGTGTATGACTATGAATTTATTTTTGGGGAGAAGGCTGGCAGTTTATTGTGTTTCTTACAGTTTTCACTTTCCTTGGGTTCGTGTGATGTTCTTTCTATTATTATTATTATTATTATTATTATTATTATTATTATTATTATTATTATTATTATTATTATTATTATCAATATATTAATACGATAGCGTGTGTATTCGTGTGTCACGCTTATATCAACAGCTCTGCGCATGCGTGCCGCACCTAGATTTGGAAAAGCATTCAAGTGACCTAATTTTCGTTATATTTTCAAGTATTCGCTTTGGCGCAACGGTTAGCGACGTAGGATTTTGACGTAAGATTTTGACCCAACTGGTTTATAGTTCGATCCCAACCAACTCTATGATTTTTTTGTACATCGAAGGGGGGGGGGGTAGGGAAGGGAAAACCAGGACGACACATATTAAAACGATAGCGTGTGTGTTATTTTGTGTGTCACGCTTACATCAAAAGCAACGACCTTCCGAATCTTTGTATGCTACTCATGAATTGGAGCCAAATTTAATTTAATCTAAAGCATTTACAAAGTAAGGTTTAGTCGTCGAAATATTACCTTCACTAGAAATATTGTATATAAAGAAGTTTTGTAAATTGTTTCATGTATTGTTCATTTTTAAAAATAAATATACAAGTCAAATCTTGTTTTGCAGAACAAGATAATTAGTATTGAAAACATCATTTCGCGTAATTTACACGGGTCCCGTTAGTAGTAGTAATAATAATAATAATAATAATAATAATAATAATAATAGTATTAGTAGTAGTATTAATAGTAGTAGTAGTAGTCGTCATCATCATCATCATCATCATCATCATTATTGTTGTTGTTGTTGTTGTTATTAGACTCGGCTTGTGTTTATAACAGCCGGAGAAACTAGCAACTTATTCCATTCCCCACTAGTATTTGTTCGAAAATGACAACATTAGATCCGAGAGGATTTGAACTCTGTATATCACATTGCGTGATCCGCGACGATCCCTGTATTTATTAGAAAAAAAATGACGCAATCTCGTTAAATAATCTGAACGATATCTTAATTGCGTTGACTTAGATGAATTCGTGTGTTGAATCCTATTCGAAACATCGTGTGTTGAATCCTATTCGAAACATCGTGTGTTGAATCCTATTCGAAACATCGACAAGTGAAGTCAAGTCATGATTGGCGGAACGAGAACAATCTACACTCGTAGATTAAATAAAAGCTCCAGTTCGAAATTCCGTATTACATGTTTCCGATTTTCACATAAAGGTTCCCCCTAGTCCGAAAAGGGGCACCTCAAAAGGTCGAAGGATTCACATGTTGTATCGGCGAAACGTTGTTAAAATTTCAACCGAGATGGGAATAGTAGTCCGAATAAAAGAAATAATACACATTATCAATTCTTATCTAAAAAGAAATCATCCGCTCTTTATCAAATAATGTATTTTAATATTTCGAGCTATCCTCCGCTCTTTATCAAAAATGTATTTCTTGATAAAAGTTGAATGAATATGAAACCCTTACGTCTAAAGATGCAAGTCTCTCTCTTCATTGCATAGAAAAGAGAGCAGTTATCTTTTTTTAAATGTCAATGTACGCGCGCCCATCTTGAAACCATTCAGGGACTACTCTTTTACCCCGGAGGCCATGCATATTCATCTAATCACACACACAAACACACACACACAAACACACACACACACCCATTTCCCAACCCCTTCATGGGTTAAGCACTGTGGTTAATGAAGTCTTTACAAACAGCAGGGAACTGAAGACGATTCTGAATATGTATTTTATAACCATTGGAATATGTATTTTATAACCATTGGAATATGTATTTTATAACCATTGGAATATGTATTTTATAACCATTCGAATATGTATTTTATAGCCATTGCAATATGTATTTTATAACCATTGGAATATGTATTTTATAACCATTGGAATATGTATTTTATAACCATTGTAATATGTATTTTATAACCATTGGAATATGTATTTTGTGTCAATTGCAATATCATTTTATAACCATTAGAATATGTATTTTATAACCATTGGAATATGTATTTTATAACCATTGGAATATGTATTTTATAACCATTGGAATATGTATTTATATCAATTGCAATATTATTTTATAACCATTGGAATATGTATTTTATAACCATTGGAATATGTATTTTATAACCATTGTAATATATATTTTATAACCATTGGAATATGTATTTTATAACCATTGGAATATGTATTTTATAACCATTGGAATATGTATTTTATAACCATTGGAATATGTATTTTATAACCATTGTCGAATAAAAAGAAAAGCTGATAAATACATATTTTGAAGTTTTCTTTAAAATCATCTAATAACAAGGTGTCATAAAATGTTGAATAGGTTAGAGCGTCACTGAATCTCAATTCGGCGCTACATATACTCATATGTACACCCGCATGTGCATACAGTACACAAAAACCATTAACAGAAACAACTCGTCAACCTACAACTACTGTAAATAATGTTCCTTTCTTCTGTGTACCTAAACTTAAACGCAACTTCCATGAGCAGAGTTTCTTTCCAAGAACTACCCGTCTTGTGTTCAACTAATCGTATACAATGAACCGTTTATAACAGGGATTGTGCGTCAGCGTTGAATAACGCTAAAGTGTTTTTAAATAGACGCACCATATAACCCATATTTCATACACATAGGAGCGAAGTGTAGTATCTGTTCTGATACTAAGCTTCATCTTTTTTCTCCTCGGGGAGGGAGAAATCCTTTTAGACTAAGGCAACTTTTTTTGTCCCAATCCAGGGGCTTCTTTTTGAGTATTGATTACTCCTCTCCAGGAGTTAGGCACAAGGCCAGTTTTTATCTTACTCCCACAAGTAAGATGTGACCCAAGGTCGGGTCGGGAAAGTGGTGTTTAAAAATTGCCTGGGCAGCTCCGTCGGCATTCCCCGGTAGGGGCGCCTCAGGCAGTAAGCAATAAGCTTACTCTTCCCAAAGAGGGGAGGCAAAGCCTGGGGAGGTGGACCTCCTAGAACTGCACAGGACAGACTCATTGACCGGCGTAAATCAAGACCCGAAGGCCAAGACAACACCAGTATGGGGTGCAGTATCCATCGGAACAGATACTACGCTTTGATCTTTCCCCACATCAAAACCGACCATGCGTCTAACTCTGCCCTCGTGGGGAGGCACGTAAATAAGAACCATACACATATTTCAACCTTGGAGGACGGCGACCACTTCAAGTTTGGTGCGTCCGCACACACACACGCACACACACACGCACACACACACACGCACACACACACGCACACACACACGCACACACAAATCAAAATACATTATATATAAAATGATATTTTTTATATAATAAAATAAAGTATCTGTTTGTCTGCTATAGATCCATAAACTATTGGTTGGATTTGTGTGTAACTTGGCATGCAATTTCAATGTCAAACCTGAAGATCATAAAAGGTAAAAAAGAAAATGCATTCGGATTGTCGAATTTAGATGGCTAGCAATGCATCTGAGAAAACAATATTTGCTTCTGACAAGCAAGTTTCTGTGGTTTAACCTAGGAAAATGTTAAAAAGAAGACATTCAATTCGATTTAATTTCTTTGCAAATATAATTTATTCTGCTCGGAATATTTTTAGCAAATAAACTGTTTCATTTCAGCAGCAAATATACAAATGGAAGCCCCGTTTGCTATCAGAAACAAATCCCGCTAATAATAGTAAATACTATTTTAATATATTCTTCTTTTAATAGTAGTAACTTTTAATCGTATTAACGAAGCAACTTTTCAATACAATTTTATCTGTATTTAAATAGAGATTGACGTAAAAACAAATAGATAAAACCTGATAACTTTACATTTTTATATCGCATTATGGTCACGTGACACTATTTTGTATACATTGTTTACAGATATAATACCTCATATTCGATGGTACTCTCTTCAGTTTACTGTACGGGTTATCAATGGTACTTTCGATTTCAATAAAAAACAATAAATTGTGGATTTTCAAAATATTTCACTTTAATACATTCTAATCCGTGCTTCAAAGATGTTGCCAATTTCCTTACTTTAAAAAAGAGCCAATCTGCGCATAACATCACCAGGACTACACTTATCCTAACGTCTTAAGAACTTGACATCTCTTTCTGCTCATATCGTGATTCGACCGCTCGGGGTTAATACCATCAAAATGAGGAAGAAAGAAAAAAAAACTGTAAGACAGTCTCGCCTGACAAAGTTGTTCTACAACGAAAGCTTGCAAAAAAAAAAATTAAATAAATGAATTTTTCATTTAAAATTGCACGATTGTGGATTTTCAAACTATTTCACTTTAATACATTCTCATCCGTGCTTCAAAGTTGTTGTCAATTTCCTCACTTAATAAATGGTTTATTTATTGAAAACAAATCTCGCATCGCTTATCTGGTTTTTCAATCTGATTGCATAATTTTCAATTGTCGGTGCATTTCAATTAGTCCTGGCAGATTAACTAAACAACCACGTACACGCGTGTATGCTACTCTCGGAGTTACGAATAAACAACACACTCCATTGCCATAGGAAGAGATTTCGTGATCTCAAATCGGTCTGACCGATCGGAAGATCACGGAAATGAAAAAAGTAAAAAAATAGAAGAATATGTAAATATTGGCGAAGACATGTTTATGTCGGAATAATTGATTTAAATAAAGAATGATAAATGTTTAATTTATTGAGGAAAGAACTCGCACCGCTTCTCTGAATCTACAATCTGATTATATATATATATATATATATATATATATATATATATATATATATATATATATATGTATATAAATATATGTATATAAATATATAAATATATATATATATATATATATATATTCATATATACGTTCATGTATATTTACACATATTTGTATATAGAACCATACATTTAAATGCATATATTTATTAGTATATATATATATATACATATATTTATATGAATACATACATAGATATGAATGTATAAATACACTTATAGAATACACATATATACATACCATATATATGTATGTATATATACACAAACATTTATATATACACCTATATAATGCAATTATATATATACATACACATATATACATACACTTAAATACTTGCAACTATATATATACATACACATAGATACATACACCTACATACATGTATGTATATATATATACATACACATATATACATACACTGATATGCATACATGTCTATATACATACATATCCATATATACACACAGATAAATACACATATATATATAAGTACACATATATATATACATGCAGATATATATATATATACCTTCATATATATATATATTTACATATATATATATGCATACAGATACATTTATATACATACATATATATGTGCATATGTATGTGTACAAATATGCATATATATACATATATATATATGTATGTATATATACATATATACATGTTGATATATATATACATATATAACTACACGGGTATATATATATGTATATATAGACATATATATATAAATTCGTATATATGTTCATTTAGATACATATATGATGCACAAATATATGTGCATATAGATATATACATACATTCATACGTGCACCTATATATGTGCAAATTGATAAATACATACATGCACATATATATGTGCATATTGATTCATACATACATCCATATATATGGTCATCTAAATGCACATATATATACCCGCATATATATATGCATATATATATATATATGCATATATATATTTATATATATATATATATTTATATATATATATGCATATATATATATGTATATATATATATATATATGCAGGTATATGTGTATATGAATATGTCTCTCTCTATATATGTGTCTATATATACATGCATATATATATATGCAAATATATATAAAGATCGATATATATATATTTATATATATGCATATATATATAAAGATCGATATATATATATATTTATATATATATGTATGTAAGTATATATATATACATATATGAATATATATATATATAGAATATATATTAGAAATGTATATGTTAATCAATATATATATATATATTTATCTACACCAATACACACATATATATACATATATATGCATATGTATATATTAATCTATATGTGTCTATTAATATGTCTATATATACATATATATACATATTTATATAAATATATATATATACATATATATATATATCTATGTATGTATCTGTAAATATATCGATACATATTTACATATATATAAATATATACGTGTTTATATGCATATATATACATATATATACATATATATATGTATATTTCTATATATGTATCTATAAATGAATCTATGAATGAATCGATATACACATTTACATATACATATATACATATTTATATGCATATATATATTTATATTTATGCATATATGTACATATTCACATGCATATACATATATATATATGCACATATCTATATATATGCATATATAAATATATATATATATATGCACATACATATATATGTATGCATATATAATACATATATATATATATATGCACATACATATATATGCATATATATATACATATATACACATATTAATGCATATACATATATATATATGCATATACATATAAATAAATATATGTATATACATATACATATATATATGCATATAATACATATATACAGGTATATATATATACATATATACATATATATATAAACATATATATGCATATATATACACATACACACATATGCATATATATATATACGTATATACATATAAATACATTTATGTATGCATATATATATATATATACATATAAATACATACAAATATACATTTATATATATATGTATACATTTATCTATATGCATATATCTGCATATAAATACATATAAATATAAATATAAATGCGTATATTTTTATACATATATATATATACATAAATATACATATAAATACATATATATATACATATATATGTATATATATATACATATAAATACATATATATACATATATATATATATACATATGTATACGTATATATATCTCCATATATATGCATATATGTATTCATATATATATATGCATATATATGCATAGATGTATTCATATATATATATATGCATAGATGTATTCATATATATATATATATGCATATATATATATATACATACATTTATTCATATCTATATATATTCATATATACATATATGCATATATATACATGTCTATATATGCATATATATGCATATTAATATATATAACCGTATATATATATATACATATATTCATGCATACATATGTGCATATATATACATATATATGCATCTATATATGCATATATCTAACTGCATTTATATATGCATATATGTATATGCATATATATATATATATGCATATATATATTCATATTCATATGCATTTATATATACATATATGTATATTCATTTGGATATACAAATATTTATGCATATATACAATAACATATGTATACATATATATGCATATATATAAATACATATATGCATATATAATAACATATATGTATACATATATATGCATATATGTATACATATATATGCATATATATACATACATATTTGTGTACATATATATGCGCATACTCATATACATAAGTATACATATATATGCATTTATATACATACATATATGTATACATGTATATGCATATATATATACATATGTATATATATATATATATATACATATGTATATATATATATATATATATATATATATATATATATATATATAAATATATATGCAAATATAAATATATATGTATGCATATATAAATATATAGACTGACGGAAATTTATTAGAACGAGATAGACACGCTTATGTAGTCATAAAAATGTAACGCTTCTCTTTACTGTGAGAGAATAGATTGTACAATCGACTCACCAAATCTTTACTTTTTATAACAACGTAAGCTTGTCTATCCTATTCTAATAACCGTTAAAAATAGAATTTCCATGAGTCAATATATTTATATATGCATACATATATATATATATATATATATATATATATATATATATATATATACGTACATATATATTTATATATAAGTTAAATACATTCATATATATGTACATATATATGTATGTATATATATATGTATATATATATGTATATATGTATATATATCTATATATATGTATGTATATAAATATGTATATATATGTACATATATATATGTATATATATATGTGTGTGTATATATATGTAGATATATAGTTACATATCTATACCCACATATATGTATGTGTATATATATGTACATATATGTATATTTATATGTATATATATGTATATATATATAAGTATATATATATAAGTATATATATAAGTATATATATATAAGTATATATATAAGTATATATATATATAAGTATATATATATAAGTATATATATAAGTATATATTTCTATAAGTATATATATAAGTATATATATATATATATATATATATATATATATATATATATATATATATATATATATATATATATATATATATAAGCATATATATGTATATATATAATAACAGTTTACGGACCATGCTGAAATAATAAGGTTATAATTTAGAAAGCCATTCTTAACATGAAAATGGCGGGTTTTGTTGGCAATTTTGTACTGTCACCTAACAATTTAATAAATAAATTAGTAAATTTGGGAAACTGAAACTCTCGTCGGAAGTTATAGTATGTATGAAGTTTAATATCAGGAACTTAATCTGAACGAACACCAGTTGCTGCTGACTTTGAGTCGGGTACTTTTCTGGTTTGTCCATATTTCAATACCTATTTTTTAAGGATGAAATTTCTAACATACTAGAAAAATGTGACCTTGGTTTTAACCTTGACCCTCATGATTTATTTCTGCTTGTGTTTTTTTTTTATTAAGTTCTGAACGAGTACGACTGTATTTAGAAATGGTAACGTTATCTTGTTTTACTTTTGGAGAGGATATTGATGTTTTCACCACTTTTATGTGAAACAAATAGTAACTAATTTGAATCATTCGGACTATTGTTCTCATCTTGAGTGTTATTCTCGCGTTTCTGAAGATTTTTCTCAGGAACAAGAGCATTCTACTCCTGTGGATTA
>OY744539.1:90281499-90286499 GCA_963556195.1 Sepiola atlantica | reverse complement strand
AGGTGTGAGCAACCAGTCAATGCGGACCAACGTTGGAGGTAGGTCCCAGTTGATCGTCGTCGTCGTCGTCGTCCGACTTGTCACAGATACAGGCCATCTCGTCCCCACCGCGGCGACACCACCGACCCGCTGCTGCTGCTGCTGTGACAATTGGTTCTGGGTCTTCTCGTCTTTATTTGCTGGTGTGTTTTTTCTTTAAGTACTATAAAACTATCGTTTATGATTTAGTTGATACTGTCAGGAAGACTCGCCACGAGAGTGGAGATAATAATCCTGAGAGATCTTTCGACCCACAAAAGGTTCGGAGTCCCAAATACTTCAAAGCGGTACAGACAATATATACTACCAGCGTGAAAACTGTGTAAAATAGAGTCTTTTTATAGTAACGAGACAGCTCTAGCAGTTTGAAAACGGCTTCTTGGCCTTTTGGCCAAGATCAAAGCGTAGTATCTGTTCCGATGGGTGCTGCACCCTATGGACAGGTATCGTCTTGGCCTTCGGGTCTTGATTCAGCCGGTCTGTGGGTTTGTCCTGTGCAGTTCTAGAAGGTCCACCCTCCCAGGCTTTGCCTCCCCTCTTTGGGGTGGAGTAAGTTTATCGTTTACTGCCTGAGGCGCTCCTACCGGAGCCGATGGGGCTGCCAGAGTGATCACCTTCTCGGGCGCTGGCTTTTCAAATCCCACTTTCCCGACCTTGTGTCGCATCTTACCGTTGTGGAAGGAAGATAAATAAGAGATGTCTTATGAATAGACAAGGACAAGTTGAGGCTAACTCTTAATGCGTTTGTCAGTTGGACAAAAGGACAACACCCGAGAAGGCAGAAAAACGATGGGTGAAGTGAACAGGATGTCATTATTGAAGCGGACGGCTCAACAAGAATTTGTTAACATTGAACTTTAAAACGGCCACATGTAAATCAGTCGGGAAGCAGCCCCGTAGTATTGCGTTTCACAGATGAGGAATTCTTGAAAAGAAACTTTGTTCGTGATAGTTCTGTTTAGTTTTAAATAAATAGAGGGAGAATAGATCATTCTTGACAGTGGGTGTATAGAAAATGAGACAAAGTCCATTTCTAATTCCTAAAACAACTTTATTTAGTCGTCTTCGTTAATACGTGACCAAAAAGGAAAAAGCTTGGTAGGTCCATAAGTATAGACGAAGACACGAGTAAAGGAAGTCCATGGCCGGGGGTTGTTTCTTGGACAAAGAGTTAAACCCATGTGCAGTCCCCCGATCAAAGGTTGTAAGAGAGATGCCTTTATAGCAGCATGTCATTCCCACTGTGTGATGTGGCCCGATGTGGATATAATTGACAGAATAAAACAAACAAAAGGAAGAAAGAGAACATTATTATTATTATTATTATTATTATTATTATTATTATTATTATTATTATTATTATTATTATTATTATTATTATTATTATTATCATCATCATCATCATTATTATTATTATTATTATTATTATTATTATTATTATTATTATTATTATTATTATTATTATTATTATTATTATTATTATCAGAAATTATATTAGAAAGAAAGCGAAGCAATAATAAAGCTAACACACAAGAATCGCATTTTGCAAAATCAATAATTAGAGTAAAACATTTATATTAAAACAAAACAATTTATTTGACTAAAACATTTTATATGGCTAACAGTTACAGAGTTTATAATTTTAAGTAGTGAAAAAGTTCCATTTGTAAGTTCATGTTTGTACGAATGTGTCTATGCGAGCGTGTTTGATGTAAAGTGATTTTTGTGGCAATTGTAATGCGTGTGTGTGCTTGAAGAAAAGTTCGTTATTCGTAGTAGGAATTAAAAGAGATTACCTACTTTTTGACTTTTACCTCCCCCACCCCCTCGGTCGATCCGGTGGTGGTGGTGGTGGTTGTGTGAGGTGTCGACGATCTCTTCTGTGTGCGTTCGGCCGTAAAGCGGAAGAAAAAGAGAGAGAAAAGAAGGTGCGTGACTTGTTTTATAGGGAGTCAAATCACGCGTCGTTAAGCTGACCTGTTGGTTCCTGATTGGCCGGAATCTTCGGCCAACGTGCTTTCAGAACATATACCCCTCTTCTCTACCTCAGAGACGAAGAAGGGCTGAGTAAACAAAGAAAGAAAGGAGTCGCAACAAATATCCCCTGACCGGTTGTGGTGTCTGCCACAAGTCCATAGATATAATTTGTTTGTACACGGTGTCAATAATTTCCGATGAGTAGGGAAGAGAGAATAGTTCATAACATGGAATGTTTGTACACCGGCTATGGTGTCAGGACGTGTTCATGTGTGTATGTAAGTTTGTAAGTATGTGTGTGTGTGTTATTAATTCCACGTGTATGCGACAGTAGCCATTTTGGATCCTTGTTTTCTTGTCCAAGTCGAACCCAGGGCCAAAGGCCCGGGAAGATGTCTATTGCGTCCCCAGAGAGGAATCTGTAGGGCTGGTCAGAGCAACGAAAATGTGGTTGGCAGTGCCAAAGAAAAAGAGGAAGACCACGCTGTGTAATCTCTTTTGTTGTTTCTTGTCACGTGGTCAGCTCGCATGATTGGGCAAGCCGGAAGGGAAGCCTGCACCAATAAGCGCCGAAATTATTTTTGGTCCCCCGATTTATAAAATCCGGGGACCTATGTTTTGAGGCATTTCCGTCCGTCCGTATTTTTCTTCGCAGCCATCCATTGAATTTCTCTGAAATTTTGCATGAAGTTGTAACTTTGGTCAGGTTAGAAAGTGACATTCTCAGATTTTTTTTCAAAAATCTGGTTAGCCCCCAGGGGGTCAAAAGGCCCCGAAATGGCAAAAAATGACATTTTTTGCCCCATAACTTTTCATCCATCCATTCAATTTCTCTGAAACTTGGCCAAAATGTGGAGGTAATTGTTCTTAATAGAAAATAAGTGTCGCTGACCTTGGAAAAAATCAGGTTGGCGCCCCCAGGGGGTCAAAAGCCTCCAAAATTGAAAAAAATGACCCTTTCCACCCATGACGTTTGATCCATCCATTCAATTTTTCTGAAATTTGGCAAAAAGGTAGAGGCAATTGTTCTGGATATAAAATGAGCATCCTTAACCTCAGAAAAATTCTGGTTCGCGCCCCCGGGGGGTCAAAGGGGGGTCAAAAATGCCCCAAATTGTCCAAATTTCTTGCATTTTACACTCGCCACATCGAGCCACATACAGAGGGGGACCACGCATGCGTGGCTTGTTTTTTTTAAATCGGCTAGTTGCCGAGGAAAGATAAAATGGTTTTAAGTCGTTAAGAATATTTACGCATGTGCGTTGTAATGGTGTCGGTGGACCCATTTTTTTAAAAAATATTCTCCATGTTCGCGCTAACGCAGATAGAGTGTAGCAGAAAAAGTTGCTTGAAAACAAACGACAGTCCAGTATTAATGTCTTTTCTTACGCGTTCACTTTTCTAGAGTTTTTTTTTTATTTAAAACTGTTTTTTTGTTGTTTTCTTTTTGTTTGTTTCAGTGAAACATGTCCGTTATAAAATGTGTTTTTACTTTTCAGTGAAAAAATGTATGTTTTCTTTGTTTTTTAAAGGTCCCGGAGGCTGTGGCAGAAAAGTACGAAGATGAGACTTATAAAGTTGTAAGAAGGTTGTATGCTCTAGGGGTCACCAGTATGTAGAATAGAAGATGTGACGTAGAGGAAATGTTATTGTGTGAATAAGATATTGACGTGTGTGTCGCCCTGTAGAAAGTTTTTTAGCTGCTGAAAGTCTGTGAGCAGTTATCTTCAAATGAAGATAGTCGATGCTTGAGCGTCCAGTGGACATGACAGGGGAAAGAAATAAGACGCCTTTCCCTGTTGCTATCAGGATTATCTCTGATGACCGACCGTGATTCCCAATTGATCTGAAGTAGTTCTTCAGGAGACAGATGAAATCAATGCTGATTGGTCAGTGTGTGACCAAATTGCATAACGGGGCATTTCTCCAAGAGAGAAAATCAGTCTTTATTTATAACTGCTACACCTCTCTTGATGTGGCAAGTTTACTCCATCTTAAGACGTATCACATTTCAGTTTATACCACATAGAAGGTCTAATAATAATCGAAATTCGTCGGCTTTAAAAAAAACTGCACGTGTGTCATTTTAGTATGGTTAATTCTCGTTATAAATCAAAGTTTAAATCACCAAAAACAAAGACCCGAAATGGAAGATTTACATCAAATCAATTGCTAAGGTCGCAGAAAATAATGGTCGGATCTTTCTATCACCCCAGAAAGTACCTCGCTCCTGACGCGATCCTCTACATATTAGTATATATAGAGAAATGTAAGTTCGTAATCTGAGGCGGGAGCAATGCGATATAGGTACCGGAAGGTGGAACAGATAAACAAAAATAAATGAGAGGAAAAAAATATGAATGGAATCTCAAATCAATTTATTAGTATTTCACGGTTTAAATACCAAAACAGCAAATAGAAAAAAGGTTTACTGTCAAGCAATTTAAAAGGTCCGGAATAGGAGGTAAACTTTGATTTTCGAGAGTGGAACCTCTCATTATCAAAAGAAACAGATCAAAAATATGACCATGGGGTAGAAAAGGCGAGATGGACACAACTGTTGACGAAATGTCGCAGAGAATTGGTGGCAGATTCGCAGAAAATGAGTTTAGATAAGATAATTGGATATCAATATTAATTATTCTTATAATAATTTATTTTTTAATTAAATTTATTGTATAATTATTCAGCTTTAAGCTTGTCATCTTATTAATATTTATATATTTTATTTATATACTTTATTATTTATTATTATTTATTTATTTTAATTCAATTTTAATTTTAAATTTGATAAATTGTTGTTACCGAAAGTCGTTAAGATGTTACTAGAAAATGAACGGTCAAGGGAAGGAAACTGTTACAATCAAAAATCTGGTTTAAAATTAATTTAAATTCAAAACTGAAATCAATTGTGAAATAAAAGGTAGATTTATAGTAATATGAATTATGAAATCCAAAGAAGATCAGGACTCAGTTGAATGAAA
>OY744539.1:90221499-90276499 GCA_963556195.1 Sepiola atlantica | reverse complement strand
TTAGGACAACAATTAGAGAAACTTCAATGACTATTTTAGGCCAGAAATTATGAGAAACTTCAATGACTATTTTAGGCCAACAATTAGAGAAACTTCAATGACTATTTTAGGCCAGAAATTATGAGAAACTTCAATGACTATTTTAGGCCAACAATTAGAGAAACTTCAATGACTATTTTAGGCCAGAAATTATGAGAAACTTCAATAACTATTTTAGGCCAACAATTAGAGAAACTTCAATGACTATTTTAGGCCAGAAATTATGAGAAACTTCAATGACTATTTTAGGCCAACAATTAGAGAAACTTCAATGACTATTTTAGGCCAGAAATTATGAGAAACTTCAATGACTATTTTAGGCCAACAATTAGAGAAACTTCAATGACTATTTTAGGCCAGAAATTATGAGAAACTTCAATGGTTATTTTAGGCCAGAAATTAGAGATACTTCAATGACTAATTTTTAGCCTTTTAAAACAATTGACAGTTTCGCATTAAAACTTAATAAGGTCTAATATTACAATTAAAATAGGTTAATAGTAACTCAATGAATATTTTATGATTAATTAAGAGTACGAAAATGTTTATTGAACATATCCTTTGCAATAGGCAATTTTAAAAGAAGAACAACATTATGGAAAATTCTTTAATTCAATTCCTGAATTTAATTAGATCGGCGCTCTGCTACAGAGAACATCAGATACATACAGATGTAATAAATCATATCTCATCCGTGTGTGAACTGCACAGGCCACGATCGTCCACTTGTTGTGATTGTCTGAATTTGATGCTTGTTTCCAACACCGGCCGCAGTGTCAATCATGTGGTCCCTATTATAACAAAATGTTTATTCCCTCCAAATCACAACTACGGTGTAAAATAAGTGATAATGTTTTATTTGAGAGGCGTTACTACGATATTTGTTTTCTTCTACTGATCAACAGGACTGCGAATAAAGGCAAACGTATTGTCCAATGGAACACAATTCATTAACTTATAGCCCAAAGACCAATCTGTCTCTGAACATCATAGAAACTGAACTGGCTTCCTTCTGCCCATCTACTCGAATGAGTTTTCATATATATATATATATATATATATATATATATATATATATATATATATATATATATATATGTATATATATATATATATATATATATATATGAAAACTCATGAGTTAAGGACTTTAAGATACTTTTCCTGAACTTTGAATTCTAATAAAATTTGATTCGCACCTTATTTTATTCTTTCACTTTATCTAGTGCTATTAATGCTCTATCTAGTATATTGAGCTTCAGTTTTATCCGGATGTTCACTAATTAAAGATATTAGGTGCCTCTTATATCTTTTGTTGTATTAACTTTAAATATATATATATATATATATATATATATATATATATATATATATATATATATATATATATATATATATATATACGAACTGCGTTCGATCCCATGCCTGCAACCGCCACTCCTGCACTGATGAGAGTAAAAAACCGGAAACAATATCGTCTGTAGGTACAAAAACACTTTAATATATAAAAACTATTTACAATTAATGTCTCTTTAAGATTAATAGTCTTAATAGTAGAGCCCTGTTTGGAATTACAAAGTTTGTTGTCATTAGCGATTATGAAAAATTTACTTCAGACGCGTCTTTCTAATACGCCCCCCAACGAGGCATCAACCACTTTCTCACTTTAAGTTTCGCCACGTTATGCCTAAAAAGGCCGTTTATTAGAATATGGCCAATTTAACGTCTAGTCTTTTGAAATTTCAATTTTTTCCAATCAAGGTTATTCTGTCAGATGCGTCTTGCTAATACTCCCCTTACGAGCCATCAAGTACATTCTCATTTTAAGTTATGGCAAGGTAATGCTCTTAAAAAACGTTTTTTTAGTATATGCCCAAATTAGGGCCTAGTCTTTTGAAATTTCAATTTTTTTAAAGAGGGGTATTCTATCAGACGCGTCTTGCTAATACGCTCGCAACGAAATATTAACCACTTTCTCACTTTAAGTTATGAGAAAGTTATTGAATTGTTTCTAATTTTACGCATTCTGTTCGCAATGTGTGCAATTGAAAGCAGGTAAACAACCCTAGCCGGGGTAAACCTTTGTACATTCTGACACTAGGGCCCGACTATTTTGTCTAGATGAGGTATACTTCGGTTCAGTTCTAGGTGGCCATCTTCCCATCCATTACCTCCTCCTTCGTAAGGGCTGAGTTTTTTCTATGTTGCATTATTATTTAATACAAATTGGCATGATCTGACCCGCCGTTCCCCGCGAGTATTTGGCTTCTTTTTTGTGTTTACTAAAATACTAGTAATTTTGAATCTATCTGCTCTCTTCGCAAAATTGCATTGAAAGTTGTTATTTTTAACTCTGTAATTTATAAATAATAAGAGGTTAAAAGCCGGAGGTTTTTTGTACTATTAAATTTATTAATAAGAGGTTAAGAACCGGAGTTTTTTGTACTCTTAAATTTATAAATAATAAGAGGTTAAGAACCGGAGTTTAAGTGCTGTATATTTTATTTAAACAATTTTTGCAAACATTATTAAAGTAAATGGGGGTTGCTGGCAAATATATTTTTGTAGTTATATAAATCACGTGAACGATGAAAAGTTCATCATTAATGAGTGCTTGTAATGTTTGATTTATTTGACTAAAATAGGGTTTAAGTAAAAAATAAATTGTTTCTGATTAATGTCGAAACCCATTTCACCATACCTGGACGGGTCCGTTCTCAGATGTTTTGTAGCTTTTCAGAGCCCCCCCCCCCTTCGAGGAGTCGGTGTTTCTTACCCCCTCCCTCCGTTACGTTGAACTGGCTTCATTTCTCACCTTGTTACAGTGGGTAGCAGGTAAACACCCCTAAGTCTAAGGACGAGAAATCTTCCTAGACTAAGGCAATTTTTATAGGAAATTCATTATGGACTTGAACATATTGGGGCGTTCAGTAATGGTATACCCCACATTAAACACGACCTTGTGTCACATCCAGTACTCGTAGGTATACAGGTAAATAGACAAATTATATATAAACTATTAGTGTTTTGGGAGTATTTCTGTCCGTACGCAAATAGAAACATGTGATTACTTGACAAAAAGGAATAGGCAGAGTACACATTACTAGGGCAGTTGTTCATACGATGTCAATACCGTAGTTCGAATCTTATGTAAGACTAAAAGAGTTTTTAAAACTGGATACCTGTTTTATATATATATATATATATATATATATATATATATATATATATATATATATATATATATATATATATATATATATATATATTCTGGTACCTAAGGTACTTAAGCTGTTTGTTTTATTTTATTTTATTTTATTTTATTTTTTTAATGCAACTTTAATTCCTATATAATTTTATCGCAGAATGGTTCTTGGGTGTAGTGTTTGGATAGTATTATTATTATTATTATTATTATTATTATTATTATTATTATTATTATTATTATTATTATTATTATTATTATTATTATTATTATTATTAATGTATTTGATATGCAAATTATCATATCACACGGTAGTCTTAAGGGTAATATATTATTATTATTATTTTATTATTATTATTATTATTATTATTATTATTATTATTATTATTATTATTATTATTATTTATGTATATATTAGTGAAATTGTAAGCTGAATTATTTCTACACTTGATTATTGGGGAAATGGTAGTTTGATCAGTACCATTGGAGAGCCATGAATATTATAACTGTCCTGTTTTTAAATCTCCGAAACAGTTACATGGTAAACAGTTGATGATCCCCGTGTTAATATTAGACACTTACGTTAAGGTCTCCTGTTTTTGTTTCACTGTTAGATACTTAATCCCCTGTTTTTATTTTATTTACTTACTATTATATTTTTTTATTTATGAATTTTCCAACGAATGTTCAGTCTGCAATATTTCGGATTTAGTTAGTTTCTCTGGGATTTAAACTGCATTTTCCTTTTTTTTCTCTTTTTTTTTTAAATAACGCAAAGCTTCTTTAGACTATATATATATATATATATATATATATATATATATATATATATATATATATATATATATATATATATATATATATATATATATAAAGAAAGATAAATGAAGGAAGAGAGATAAAGATATGCGGATGACAAATGTATTTCATCTTCGATTGTTTAATGCAAGGTGTACTCGTGTACTCGATAAAAACATTGCATAGATACAGCACCATTTAAAATAAAAACTCTATTAAAATTTCCTACTCTACAATGCGCAAACCATCATGACCTCTAATAACAAAAAATTAAATCTTCCCAGCAACCAGTACCTATTATAACTCCTACTAATAATTGTAACTGCCAGAAATTCAGAGAATGACCGTTAAATAGCAATTGTATATAAAGTGACGTCATATACGCTTGTACTGTAACACAATTCCCACCAAATGCCATTATGCGAACTAACACCAGCATACAAACTCTCCCCTCACCCTATAGTCTACTACATCCCCAACTCCCTGTACAAAAAGACACCCTAAATAACACCCTTGCACTAACCAACAACCTCTGCTAACTAACAATAATCTTGATCTCTCCCCTCAAACTCTCTTATCTTCTCCACCTAACAATTCCAACTTAACTTTGGCCCAGAGCTTGAGCATACAAACCCAAACTACTCCCGATATTACAAATAACACAAATACTATAATAACAACTCCATACAAAATACACACTTACATTGGCGCTAGTGCCTTCCCCATCAAGCCCGGAATCTCAAACTATATCTACTCCCTCAAATACAATAACAACAATGCCACTGGCACCTTTTTATCCAATTTAATAAAAAATACTTTAACCGTAAAAACACTCCCTACTCCCTACAGTTGTCAACATTAAAAAGGTTTACAATCCATGGTCCGCTTTCTGTCAACTATGTACATTAGAAACATTTTGATAGCTACAGCAGCTAAAAGCAAAAATATTATTAACTCTAAAAACGAACTTATCTCAAATTGCATGCACAAGCGAAAATTTAAATACATCAATTTCATTACTGTCTCTGACACCCCTCCTCTCAGCCAACACCCCTCTCTTACATTAGACTAATTCTTAAATTCTATAATTGGGTAATTTTTTTAATCCTCACCTTCTCAACTTTCCAACTAATCATCCCAACATAGCGTATCCTCCCCTATGCACCTTATAACTTTATTACATACGACTGTGTGGACACGGCGCTCTATCGACAATCCTTTTCTCATAACTCCCATACCTTTCACCTTTAAATTACACTCCCCAGTTACTTCTATAATGCCCCATTTGCCCCCTACTTAAATCTATCTGTAATTTCAATACTCCATGTTATCACTTCGATTGCATAAACAACCCAATCCCACCCCATAATCTTTATACTAGAACTCACTTGCTGCAAACATATTTGACGCCGTTCCCAATCCTAACATCAGTAATATATTAAAGTATCTTATTTAATCACGCATCTAATATTTAACTAACTGGGAAATCTATAAATTATTTAAACATTAAACTCTGAAATACTATAATTGCCCGGATAATTACATCTTAAACACGTAAATTTCAGATTCCCTATCATCTGAGCTCTAATTCCCAATTTGAACATATTAATTTAAACGAATAGACTTGGTTAAAAAAAAAAAAGATTTAGATTAGAATTTAAAATTTAACGACAAAAAAAAGGAAAGATTCTAAAAAGTAAAAACAAACAAACATAAAAAGTTTAATAAAGTAAATAGATGAATAAATAAATTAGATAAAAAGTAGATAAAAAAATATTAATAAAAAAAAAGTAAAATAATAAAATAAATTAATAATAATTAAAAAAAAAAAAAAATAAAAAAAAAAGTTTATTTTATTTTTGAATCTTGTTTGGTGTTTAAATTTAACCGGTATTTTCTGCGAGACTAGATCTTACAGCTACCTTCATATGCACGCTTGAAACATAGTTGAACACGTTTCTGAAGAAGGGAAGAGTTCCCAAAAATGAAAAAAAAAAAATTATATCATACGGAATTTCCACCGGACCATCTTGATACAGGTATTACATAACATTGTAACATTGTGTAGATAGACAGATATATGTGTGTTTTGAAAGAGAGAAAAAAACACAAAAAAAAACAACATAATAAATATATATATATGTGTATGTACACATTGTATTAAGGTTGAAACTAATTCATTTGTTCCACCATTATATGTCTTATTTGCTCCAACTTGTGTCTATCCGTCACACCTCTGCATTGTATTGCCTTCTAAATATTACATTTCTATATATATATATATTAGTTAATATAAATAAATTAGTTAATATAAATATATTAGTTAATATATATATATCAACTAATATATATATATATATATATATATATATATATATATATTAGTTAATATAAATAAATTAGTTAATATATATATATATATATTAACTAATATATTTATATCAACTAATATATTTATATTAACTAATATATATATATATATATTAGTTAATATAAATAAATTAGTTAATATAAATATATTAGTTAATATATATCAACTAATATATATATATATATATATATATATATATATATATATATATTAGTTAATATAAATAAATTAGTTAATATATATATATATATATTAACTAATATATTTATATCAACTAATATATATATATATATATATATATATATATATATATATATATATATATATATATATTATAATCGATAGATAATAGACATAAAGGGTATTCGGCATCGGTTCAAAGCGAATTGTTTTTGCTTAACACATAATTTCTAATTTTTGTTGCCAATTAAAAGAATATGTAAATGCATGCATCGTAGTTACTTACTCTCTTATGCAAATACTAAGTTACATACTTTTTCATTAAATTCTAAAGCGGTAGAAGCTATGTAAAGATTGGCATTGACATACCCAGGCACCGTATCAATACCGCTCAAAGAGTTGGTATAAACTAGTTTGTATAAAATAAAAGATTTAATATTTGTCATGTCGATAACGAGGATAGCTGTGACGTAACTGATCGATCGAAGTGATATTCGAGCAGCTATTTTAACAGCCTCTATGTTTTACAATGTCGATCTTTCCCTCGCAGCGGCACATTTTCGGAGACAAAACGGAGAGAAAGTATGGTCGCACGTGTCACATCGGAGATTTTTTTTAAACACTGCATGACGAGCCAACAGTGATCGCGTGAGGAAACACTTATCCGTACACTTGTGACATTCCAACGAACAGTCACTCGAAATATCACTTAATTGTGGCAATGGCGAAAAGATGGCACGCGCTGCATGCATGCGGCTGAGCTTGGCAAACACGGAAGATCCTTTTAAACAAAATGGCACCGGAGAAGAAACCTCTCAGATGCGGCTTTTCGGCAGTTAATCATCTCTATGTGTCTATCTCATCAACGGCAGAAAGCTGTGGCATGTGCTTTTTAAATACAGGTTTCCTGGCAGTTCATCCGGACGTTTCTTCGAACTTGCAGAAAACTTTGACACCTTATTTAAAAAAAGAATTTTTTTTTATAATAGTTCACCCCAAACAAGGCAGGCCGCCACTGTAGACGTAAGGGGCTACTGAGAAAAAAAGGGTGAAAGTTTTTTTTTGGGGGGAGGGGGGTCAACCTAAATTGGGAGCTGTGCAGCGAGATGTCTGTTTACATTAGTTTTACATTTCTGCATGTCAGTACCGTCAGGGAAACAGGGAGCAGGGAGGGAGTTCCAGAGCCCAGCAGCACGAGGAAAGAAGCTTTTGGAGTAGGAGGCTCTCCGGCATCTGGGAACCTCCATAGTGAATGGATGGGATTTGGCAGATTGTCGGGTTGGTCTAGTGAATTTACGTTCGTGGGGACACCAAAGCAGCAAGTTCATCAGAATACAATCCATTGAAGTACTTGTAAAACAGGCACAAGGATGCAACATTGCGGCGATGGGACAGGGGCTGGAGCTTGGTGGATAGTGAGGGATTAGATTAGCGACTCTTTTTTTAACCTTGTCTAAGAGAGAGAGAGAGAGAGAGAGAGAGAGAGAGAGAGAGAGAAAGAGACTAGTGGATGATGCACCAGCCCAGATGTGGCAACAATACTCCATGCACGGGCGGATGGTGGCTTTGTAGAGATATAGGATAATGTCAGGTGTAAGAAGTTTACTAGCACGGTAGAAGGAGCCCACTTTGGAAGGTTCTTCAGGTACAAGCCAATTGGAAAATATGTGTCTTGTAGAATTTTTCTAAAGACTCCGCTTTCTAAAAACAACACTGATATCATTAGTCGCGTGTCTGTTGTTTCTTTTTTTTTAGACCTTTTAGTTCGTTGGTATCGGAAAAAGCGGTGTTTTATTTCAAGGAGTGTCTGTCAGTGATTTGTTCCTTTGTCAAAGTAAATGATATCGCGTGCTGTCCGTTGGCCAGTGATATTGGGACTGTTCCCCTTAACTGATTTCTTTTGCTGAATCCCAATCGTACTAGATTATTTTACTTTATTTATCTATATAATAATAAAAGGCTAAGGCAATTTCATGTTTGTACGTAATTTTCACCACTTTAAAAAAAAATGAGATCGCTCGATCGCCGAAAATGCCATTTTTTATTATCTGGTGTCGCTATTGCATCAAATGTTTAACTCTAACTAAAATACACTTGCTTGGTCTTCGGGCTGTTTCAATGTGGTACAATAATAGCGTGGGGTCCGCGTTCGCACCGGACGTCCACAGAATATATCACAAATTCCTACAAAGGTTTTAGAAATATTCTTAAACTACATTAACCCGCGTACTTAGATAAGTATGTTTCAGTTTTAACAAAGGCGATAAAATAATATCGTGGGGTCTACGTTCGCGCCGGGTATTCATAGAATGTAAATGTTTTAAGCACGACATCAATGCACAATAGATAACGGATACAACTGTGGAATTTTCACGGGTCCCGCTAGTCTACGATATTTTCTGAATGCATGAAACAGTTGCTTTCTTTCCTTTTATTGTGTTTCTCACAAAAATGCACACAAAAAAATGCACACACAAAAAAATGTTTTTATGCATGGAAATAAAACAATGGAATCAAAAATTAATAATGCCGTGTAAATATATAATATTATTTTTAAATCATTGTAAAGTACGGTGCTTGTATACTAAAAAGCCGAAAAAAAGTTTTTTTTGTCTTTTAGTGTTGGTGAGGTAAATAAGGGGCAGGTAACTCTTACAACGAATTTAAAACACGATTTTCCAGTAATCAAAACTGATGGCTTTAATTGGCGTTGCACATGTGGCTACTGTGCAAGGAGAACGTCGATTAGACATAAAAGGGTTAGTGTTAGGGTTAGGGTTAGGGTTTGGGTTTAGGGTTAGGGTTAGGGTCAGGGTTAGAAAAATATTGTTCGAAAGCTAGACCTGTTGTGAAGAGTTACCTGCCCCTTATTTACCTCTCCAACACTAAAAGACAAGAAAAACTTTTTTTTGGCTTTTTATTATACAAGCACCTAAAGTACTTCTTCAGATTAGGACCCAAGCTAACTTTGACCCCAACCCTAACCCTGACCCTAACCCTAGCTATAACCCTGACCCTGACCCTAACCCTGACCCTAACGACGGGGTCAAAGTTAGATCGGGTCCTAATCTGCAGAAGCACCCATTGTAAATTAGGCCTACTATTTACCCCACAGTATAATCCCGTTGACACACCGGTTTTCGTTAGATCACAAAAGTTAAGCGACGTTGAGCCTGGCCAGTGACAATTGGGTAACAATTTGGGGATACCAGGCGCTGTATGTGAGAAGACGGCGATACTTCTCTGCAAAAAACACTGAAAATATCTTCAGCAAGTGCATCAATATAAGCGGCTTATCCACAACGGAACAACCGCCTTCTTGGCTGAAATTCTGCTCCCGATCACGTGACCATTATTATTTCTTTTACTTTGATAAGCACAATTTTTTCGATACGAAAATAAACGTTATATTTTAATAATTCATATCAATCACATAGTCTGTTTTGAATTATATCTAATCTAGTGGATCCAGCGTTACTTTTTAAATTGTCCAATAATTCTTATTGTTTTAACATAAATAACACTTTACAATGTTTACGTAGTTACGGTTACAGGCAGACACAAAATTGTTAAGCTTTGAGGGGTAGAGCGTAACATCGTGGTAGACTATGAGTCACGAAGACATAGAAGAAAAGACAATAGAATGGGTAACAATAATACGTGCGTATTGCACAACTTTTATTCTCGGACTGAAGATACAATTTTGAAAGAACACATTTGGCGCCTAATTTTCATGTCACGTGATACCTCTGCAGCGCAGTAATTATCACGTAGTGCGGTGATCAGGTCGATGGCCTCATCACCACTTGGTTGAGTGGAACTATATTCAGTTGACAATTCAACATACACCCTTCAGCTGATATATATTCGTAATGTTGTTTTTTTTGTTTAAACACTTTTCACATTCATAGGCCTTAAAACATTTTTTTTGTTCACAATATAAAAGTTTGTTTGTACATTTGTTGTGTCATCAATAGTTTTCAAAAGTTTTTTTTGTAATACTCTTTCACATTTATAAATAATGTGTTTTTAAACACATTATTTTTTGTTTTAACTATAAAGCTTGTTTTTTTTGTTTTTTGTTTTCAGAGTCCCATTAGTAAGTGTGCGAATTTTTCATTTCTAAATCTATTTGCTGGTTTGGTAAATATATCGGCTATGTTTTCGTCACTTGCAACGTGAATTAACTCAAGCGTATTATTTTGTAATTCGTCTCTAATGAAATGAAATCTAATATCTATGTGTTTTGATCTTTGGTGATTTACGGGGTTTTTGGCTAAGGTTATCGCGCTCTGATTATCGCAATATAATGAGAATGTATCGATTTTCTCGTTTAATAACTCTGTCATTAGTGTTGTTAGGTATTTTCACTCCTGTGTGGCTGCACTGATTGACATATATCCAGCCTCGCAAGTAGATAACGTCGTCTAAGATTTTAAATCCATATCCAGTTATGCTTCGTCTATCCTGTGAGTTTGTCCAATCTGCATAGCAAAAACCTATGATGTTTAAAGTACTTTCAGTGGGGTTGAATATTAATTGTTGATTGATTGTGGCTTTTATATACCTTAGCGCGTGTTTAGCTAACAGCATGTGATTTTCGTATGGTTTATTCATATATTGTGATAGTTTTGTTACTATGAAACATAAGTCTGGCCTGGTGGCTGTCATTGCATATATTAAGCTTCCGACAATTTCTCTATGTAGCTTTTCGTTTGTTAATTTCCTAGTTTCGTTACATAACTTGTTAATATTATTTTCGCTAGGTGTGTATTTAGGTTTACAATCTTTAATTCCAAATCTGTCTAATAATTTTTGAAGATATCGTTTTTGATGCATGTATATTGTTTTGTTTTCATATGTAAATTCTATGCCTAAAAAATATTTGATTTTGCCTTGATCTGTCATTTTAAATTTTTCTTTTAGAATAGTTTTCGTATTTATCATATTTTCGTTACATTTTGTCGCTATTAGTATGTCATCTACTCATACCATAATAATTGTATATTTGTTATTATAGTGTGTTCAAACACAAACGTCTACCAATGATTGACTAAATCCGTTTTCTGATAGATGTGTGTGTAACAAATTATTCCAATTTCTACCACTTTGTCTTAAACCATATAGTGATTTATTTAATTTATACACTAATCTACCGGTTTTGTTTTTATTTTCTATTTTAAATCCTTTTGCATGTTCCATGTAAAGTTCCAAATTTATCGGTGTGTTTAGATTTTACGTCTAATTGATGTATTTTTAGATCGCATTGTGCCGCGATTTGCATCAACATTCTTATTGAAGTTAATTTTGCTGTTGGTGAGAATTTTTCTTCGTAATCTACGTTTGGCTTTTGGGCATAACCTTTTGCCACTAGTCTTGCCTTAAATATCTCTCCCTGATTTTCATCAGTTTTAATAGTATACACCCATCGTGCTGGGATTAGGGTTTTATTCTGAGGTAATTCAGTTAATTCAAATGTTTTATTTTCTTTTAAAATGTCCATCTCCATTTTCATGGCCTTCTGCCAGTTTTCGGAACTATCTGAATTTATCGCTTCTTCGTATGTACTTGGTACATTTCTTATGTGGTAACAATAATCTATCGTGTATTTTATTGCGCCATTATTTTCGTCTTCCACATAGTAGTCATTAAGATATTTGGGGCGGGTTTTCGTTCTCCCAATATTTTCAGTTACTACTTCTGTTTCAGGTTCAACTGTTTGAATATTTTCAGTTGTAGCACTTTCGTCTGTTTCTTTTATATTATCTTTAAATTTATCTGTAAATTTTACTATTCTGACATTTTTTATTTCACCGGTTTCGGGAAAATATATTAAGTAGGCCGGACTACCTCTGTCATATCCTACAAAAATTCCCTCCTTACTTCGGTCTTCCAATTTTTTAAAGTTTTGTACGTATGCGTAATAAATGCTTCCAAATAAGTGCATATTTGATATATTTGGTTTATCGGCCGTAAAAAAGTTGTATGGCGTGCTGTTAATACGTCTGTTGTAACATCGGTTACGAACATACGTTGAGGACATAACAGCGTATGACCACATATATTTTGGAAGGTTAGCATGTTTTAGCATGCACCTAGCCTTTCAAAAATTGTGCGCCATGCTCTTTCGATCGTACCATTTTTTTTGGGGGGGGGGGGGGTAGGGCGCCGATTTTTTGATGATGTATCTTATTCTTAATTAGTAGCGATTCGAAGATTTTAGAAGTAAATTCCGTCACTTGATCGCTCCTTACTGTTTTTATATTTCCATACGAACATGAAGGTGACTATGAGACCGGAATAATCATCTATACACCCTAATACGTACTTAAAATCATCCTTTGCTATGGGGTCTATCGGTCCTGCTAGATCAATGTCTACTAGTTCGAGTATTTTTGTTGCTCGTTTGTCAGGTATTTTATTTCTGAATTGGGACATTTTTTCCTGTGGGCACACTTCACAATTAAATTGTTTTTTGTCACTAATTTGTATACCTGAAACGTTTTTTTTCTAATTCAATTATATCGTCGATGCAGCGCAGTAATTATCACGTAGCGCGGTGATCAGGTCGATGGCCTTATCACCACTTGGTTAAGTGGAACTATATTCAGTTGACACTCTAACTCAAATATCCATTCTAATAATAATATTATTATTATTATTAATAATAATAATAATAATAATAATAATAATAATAATAATAATAATAATAATAATAATAATGACAACAAGAAAAACAAAGAAGTGGCACCAGCCTCGGCTGATACTCTAAAACTGATCGTAAATAGTGACGGAGGAAAATACCGGAGGAGGGGAGCACTTACTAGTGAAATGATGTGACAGTACTGGAACCTTGGGGGGGGCATAGTGTCACTCAAATTCCAAAAGGAGACCAAGAGGAGACGGCCGTAGCTAGCGAGAAATCAATGGTAAAGGCCTGTTGCGATAACGCAAAATGATTTGCAAAGGTTATCGATGACAGGTGGAGAGTGCTGGATATCCGAAGAGACTTGTTGTCACTTAGACTCCAAGCGAACACACTTGTTATTGTTAGTGAGCAATCACTGATTATCACTTGTGCGAGTGACTTGTCCCAGTGACTATAATAATATAAGTTGGATTTTTTGGATCATTCGGACCACTGTTCTCATTTTAAAATCTTATTCTCACAACGTGACTTCCGATATCTTTCTTGTCGAACTCGGGAATCTTAATATCGAACTCAGGAAATTATACGAAATTTCGAATTAAACGCTTTATTTAATCCAAGGGGGTAGATTGTTCTCATCCTGTCAGCCATGATCGGGTATAAGGGTTAGGGTTAGGGTTAGGGTTAGGGTTAGGGTTAGGGTTAGAGTTAGGGTTAGGGTTAGGGTTAGGGTTAGGGTTAGATCGATGATCGGTTAGAAGTCCTAACTAAGTAATTTTTATATTATTCGTAGTTAGAAAGAAATAATATAATTGTTGAAACGCTAGCAACAGTTTCGAATAACATGGAAAAAATAGGAATTACAGTGAGGGTTGAGATCATAAAATGTACGACACTCATGAAAACAGCTGAAATATTAAGAAAAATCCTCGAGTGCGGAAACCAGACAACATAACCAGGTAACGCCGGACAAGTTAAAAAAAATAGAAATAGGACAAAATATATAGAAATGATATTACACGAAACCAAGGGAACTGTAACTATAAGAATTTCTATAATCTGACATTACCTCACCCCCCGCTCCCTCCGCCAAAACGTGGTAGCTGATGCCACACAAAATGGTCATGAAGCATCAACGAGGATAGAAATACCGAGGAGAGAGAGCACCATAAAGAATCTCACTTGAAGGGCACGAAGAGTACTGGAATCCTGGTGGGGAAAAGGACTTATTGCAAGTAAAACTCCAAAGAAGAGCAAAGATCGATGGCACCGAGAAATCAATGGTAAACGGCTGTGGTGATAACACAAAATAATTTGCGATGCTTATCGAAAGAGACGCAGAGTACTGAAAATCTGGGGATACTTTTGTCGCCCAGATTCCTGGGAACACTAATAATGTCTTGTGTGAAAAATCCTAGTAAGTAAATGATGTCTTCATTTCTGGTTTTTCTAACTGTCCTTCCTTTTGTATGTGTGGGTGATAGTGCATTGTTGTATCGTAAATAATGAAAATTATACTAAATAAATATACCGCTTTACTCGTGATAAAGCATTAGTATATCAACGAGTTAAAATAGATGAACTTTATTCTTTCAGGCCTATTTCATTAAATACGATACACGTTTCCGTTTCTATTATCTGCACGTTATTTTTTTTTACAAACTTCTAACAAACATTCGTAAGTCAGACTGTAAAGTATATAAGAATTTTCGCATGTTACTGCTGCGTGTTTTGAAAAAATGTAAGTTTGTTTCGTTAAATTTCATCGATTTTTATATTTAGTCCTGCTCAATATTTTCTCTTAAAATAGTGATTCATACGAGAAGTTGGGAGAATTGTCACACTCTGATTCACTACCTCTTCCACGCACGTGTACCGGGAATATTTTTTTGTAGGGCACATATGTTGATAGCACCGTTATTATTTCATATTTCAGTCTTACTAGTGTATCTTAGATACTGTACCTTTCTAACCTTAACAAGAGATACTCACTATACCTACACTGTGAATTTTAAACTCAGAAGCGTTTTGATTGGCTACTGCCAATCATTTCTTTACATTCTTGCTTAGCAAGTGTCAATAACATTCTACAATAATAACAAATGATAATTGACTTATCTTGAGCAAAATTAACCTTGTCAGCTTAAAGGCTACATGGGTCTGACTTTTAAAAAGCGACAAGATAACTTTATATGTTTGATATTGTTCATGCAAACGAAAAAAAGTATTTGTCTAGGTAAATAACGATCGTGTGTTGTCACTAACTTGAAGCTTTTAGGTTGCTTACCTCATCGGGAATCTGTTGACAAGGACTGTGATGGCCTACAAATTGTTGACATTTCCAATCAAATGTTATTTCTTGTTGTTTATTTTTGCTATCGTTTAAGTAATTCTTCTCAAGATTCAATGATGCAATACTCACACAAAATGTCCTTAACCATGGGGACAGACGACTTAATAAGTCAAATTATAGAGAAAGACGACTTAATAGGTCAAATTATAGAGACAGACGACTTAATAGGTCAAATTATAGAGACAGACGACTTAATAGGTCAAACGTTGTAATTCTGATTTCAATCCCTGTTTGGGTTCATGTTTCAAAACACGATAACAAAACTAAAAGAATGCCCGTCGCTGAACGGATATTCTACAAGTATAATTCTACTAGCTAATAGTCATATTGTACTAGCTAATAGTCAAATTCTACTAGCTAATAGTCATATTCTACTAGCTAATAGTAAGATTCTACTAGCTAATAGTAAAATTCTTCTAGCTAATAGTCAAATTCTACTAGCTAATAGTCAAATTCTTCTAGCTATAAGTCATATTCTACTAGCTAATAGTCATATTCTACTAGCTTATAGTAAAATTCTACTAGCTAATAGTCATATTCTACTAGCTAATAGTCATATTACCCTAGCTAATAGTGATATTCTACTAGCTAATAGTCATATTCTAATAGCTAATAGTCATATTCTACTAGCTAATAGTAAATTCTACTAGTTACTGGTCATATTCTACTAGCTAATAGTCATATTCTACTAGCTGATAGTAAAATTCTACTGGCTAATAGTCATATTCTACCAGCTAATAGTCATATTTTACTAGCTAATAGTAATATTCTACTAGCTAATAGTCAAATTCTACTAGCTAATAGTAAAATTATACTAGCTAATAGTTTAATTCTAATAGCTAATAGTCATATTCTAGTAGGTAATAGTTAGATTCTACTAGCTAATAGTCATATTCTACTAGCTAATAGTCAAATTCTACTAGCTGATAGTCAAATTCTTCTAGCTAATAGTCATATTCTACTAGCTAATAGTAAATTCTTCTAGCTAAAAGTCATATTCCACTAGCTAATAGTAATATTCTACTAGCTAATAGTCATATTCTAATAGCTAATAGTCATATTCTACTAGCTAATAGTAAATTCTACTAGTTACTGGTCATATTCTACTAGTTAATAGTAATATTCTACTAGCTTATAGAAAAATTCTACTAGATAATAGTCATATTCTACCAGCTAATAGTCATATTTGACTAGCTAATAGTAAGATTCTACTAGCTAATAGTCATATTCTACTAGCTAATAGTAAAATTATACTAGCTAATAGTTTAATTCTACTAGCTAATAGTCATATTCTACTTGCTAATAGTCAGATTATACTAGCTAATAGTCAAATTCTACTAGCTAATAGTCATATGCTACTAGCTTATAGTAAAATTCTACTCGCTAATAGTCATATTCTACTAGCTAATAGTCATATTCTACTTGATAATAGTCAAATTCCACTAGCTAATAGTCATATTCCTCTAGCTAATAGTCATATTCCCCTAGCTAATAGTTAAATTCTACTAGCTAATAGTCATATTCTACTAGCTAATAGCCATATTCTACTAGCTAATAGTCATATTCTACTAGCTAATAGTCATATTCTACTAGCAAATAGTCAAATTCTTCTTGCTAATAGTCATATTCTACTAGCTACAAGTCAAATTCTACTTGCTAATAGTCATATTCTACTAGCTAATAGTCAAAATCTCCGAGCTAATAGTCATATTCTACTAGCGAATAGTAAAATTCTACTAGCTAATAGTAGTATTCTACTAGCTAATAGTCAAATTCTACTAGCTAATAGTTAAATTCTTTTAGGTAATAGTCATATTCTACTAGCTAATAGTCATATTCTACCAGCTAATAGTCAAATTCTACTATCTTATAGTCATATTCCTCTAGCTAATAGTCATATTCCCCTAGCTAATAGTGATATTCTACTAGCTAATAGTCATATTCTAATAGCTAATAGTCATATTCTACTAGCTAATAGTAAATTCTACTAGTTACTGGTCATATTCTACTAGCTAATAGTCATATTCTACTAGCTTATAGTAAAATTCTACTGGCTAATAGTCATATTCTACCAGCTAATAGTCATATTTTACTAGCTAATAGTAATATTCTACTAGCTAATAGTCAAATTCTACTAGCTAATAGTAAAATTATACAAGCTAATAGTTTAATTCTACTAGCTAATAGTCATATTCTTATAGGTAATAGTTAGATTCTACTAGCTAATAGTCATATTCTACTAGCTAATAGTCATATTCTACTTGATAATAGTCAAATTCTACTAGCTAATAGTCATATTCAACAAGCTTATAGTAAAATTCTACTAGCTAATAGTCATCTTCTACTTACTAATAGTCAAGTTCTTCTAGATAATAGTCATATTCTACTAGCTAATAGTCAAATTCTACTAGCTAATACTACAAATTCTACTAGCTAATAGTCATATTCTACTAGCTAATAGCCATATTCTACTAGCTAATAGGCATATTCTACTAGCTAATAGTCATATTCTACTAGCAAATAGTCAAATTCTTCTTGCTAATAGTCATATTCTACTAGCTAATAGTCAAATTCTACTAGCTAATAGTCATTTTCTACTAGCTAATAGTCATATTCGACTAGCTAATAGTAAAATTCTTCTAGCTAATAGTCATATTCTACTAGCTAATAGTCATATTCTACTAGCTAATGGTCATATTCTACTAGCTAATAGTAAAATTCTACTAGCTAATAGTCATATTCTACTAGCTGATAGTCAAATTCTACTAGCTAATAGACAGATTCTACTAGCTAATAGTCAAATTCTACTAGCTAATAGTCATATTCTACCAGCTAATAGTCAAATTCTACTAGCTTATTGTCATATTCTACTAGCTAATAGTCATATTCTACTAGCTACTCTTCATATTCTACTGGCTTATAGTAAAATTCTACTAGCTAAGAGTTATATTCTACTAGCTAATAGTCAAATTCTTCTAGCTAATAGTCAGATTCTACTAGCTAATAGTAAATTCTACTAGTTACTGGTCATATTCTACTAGCTAATAGTAATATTCTACTAGCTTATAGTAAAATTCTACTAGCTAATAGTCATATTCTACCAGCTAATAGTCATATTTTACTAGCTAATAGTAAGATTCTACTAGCTAATAGTCAAATTCTACTAGCTAATAGTAAAATTATACTAGCTAATAGTTTAATTCTACTAGCTAATAGTCATATTCTACTAGCAAATAATCAAATTCTACTAGTTAATAGTCATATTCTACTAGCTTATAGTAAAATTCTACTAGCTAATAGTCATATTCTACTTGCTAATAGTCAAATTCCACTTGCTAATAGTCATATTCTACTAGCTAACAGTCAAATTCTACTAGCTAATACTCAAATTCTACTAGCTAATAGTCATATTCTACTAGCTAATAGCCATATTCTACTAGCTAATAGGCATATTCTACTAGCTAATAGTCATATTCTACTAGCAAATAGTCAAATTATTCTTTGCTAATGGTCATATTCTACTAGCTAATAGTCAAATTCTACCAGCTAATAGTCATATTCTACTAGCTAATAGTCATATTCTACTAGCTAATAGTCAAATTCTTCTAGCTAATAGTCATATTCTACTAGCTAATAGTCATATTCTAGTAGCTAATGGTCATATTCTACTAGCTAATAGTAAAATTCTACTAGCTAATAGTCAAATTCTACTAGCTAATAGTCAGATTCTACTAGCTAATAGTCAAATTCTACTAGCTAATAGTCATATTCTACCAGATAATAGTCAAATTCTACTAGCTTATAGTCATATTCTACTAGCTAATAGTCATATTCTACAAGCTACTAGTCATATTCTACTGGCTTATAGTAAAATTCTACTAGCTAAGAGTTATATTCTACTAGCTAATAGTCAAATTCTTTTAGCTAATAGTCAGATTCTACTAGCTAATAGTCAAATTCTACTAGCTTATAGTAAAATTCTACTAGCTAATAGTCATATTCTACTAGCTAATAGTCATATTCTACTAGCTAATAGTCATATTCTACTTGCTAATAGTTAAATTCTTCTAGCTAATAGTCATATTCTACTAGCAAATAGTAAAATTCTACTAGTTAATAGTCATATTCTACTAGCTAATAGTCAAATTCTACTAGCTAATAGCTAAATTCTTCTAGCCAATAGTCAAATTCTACTAGCTAATAGTCAAATTCTTCTAGCTAATAGTCATATTCTACTAGCTAATAGTCAAATTCTACTAGCTAATAGTCATATTCTACTAGCTAATAGTCAAATTCTACTTGCTAATAGTCAAATTCTTCTAGATAATAGTCATATTCTACTAGCTAATAGTCAAATTCTACTAGCTAATAGTCATATTCTACTAGCTAATAGTCAAATTCTACTAGCGAATAGTCAAATTCTTCTAGATAATAGTCATATTCTACTAGCTAATAGTCAAATTCTACTAGCTAATAGTCATATTATACTAGCTACTAGTCATATTCTACTAGCTTATAGTAAAATTCTACCAGCTAATAGTCATATTCTACTAGCTAATAGTCATATTCTACTTGCTAATAGTAAAATTCCATTAGCTAATAGTCATATTCTATAAGCTAATAGTCAAATTCTTCTAGCTAATAGTCATATTCTACTAGCTAATAGTACAATTCTACTAGCTAATAGCCATATTCTACTAGCTAATAGTCAAATTCTACTAGCTAATAGTCAAATTCTTCTAGCTAATAGTCAAATTCTACTAGCTAATAGTCAAATTCTTCTAGCTAATAGTCATATTCTACTAGCTGATAGTCAAATTCTACTAGCTAATAGTCAAATTCTTCTAGATAATAGTCATATTCTACTAGCTAATAGTCAAATTCTTCTAGCTAATAGTCATATTCCACTAGCTAATAGTCATATTCTACTAGCTAATAGTCATATTCTAATAGCTAATAGTCATGTTCTACTAGCTAATAGTAAATTCTTCTAGTTACTGGTCATATTCTACTAGCTAATAGTAATATTCTACTAGCTTATAGTAAAGTTCTACTAGCTAATAGCCATATTCTACTAGCTAATAGGCATATTCTACTAGCTAATAGTCATATTCTACTAGCAAATAGTCAAATTATTCTTTGCTAATGGTCATATTCTACTAGCTAATAGTCAAATTCTACCAGCTAATAGTCATATTCTACTAGCTAATAGTCATATTCTACTAGCTAATAGTCAAATTCTTCTAGCTAATAGTCATATTCTACTAGCTAATAGTCATATTCTAGTAGCTAATGGTCATATTCTACTAGCTAATAGTAAAATTCTACTAGCTAATAGTCAAATTCTACTAGCTAATAGTCAGATTCTACTAGCTAATAGTCAAATTCTACTAGCTAATAGTCATATTCTACCAGATAATAGTCAAATTCTACTAGCTTATAGTCATATTCTACTAGCTAATAGTCATATTCTACAAGCTACTAGTCATATTCTACTGGCTTATAGTAAAATTCTACTAGCTAAGAGTTATATTCTACTAGCTAATAGTCAAATTCTTCTAGCTAATAGTCAGATTCTACTAGCTAATAGTCAAATTCTACTAGCTTATAGTAAAATTCTACTAGCTAATAGTCATATTCTACTAGCTAATAGTCATATTCTACTAGCTAATAGTCATATTCTACTTGCTAATAGTTAAATTCTTCTAGCTAATAGTCATATTCTACTAGCTAATAGTAAAATTCTACTAGTTAATAGTCATATTCTACTAGCTAATAGTCAAATTCTACTAGCTAATAGCTAAATTCTTCTAGCCAATAGTCAAATTCTACTAGCTAATAGTCAAATTCTTCTAGCTAATAGTCATATTCTACTAGCTAATAGTCAAATTCTACTAGCTAATAGTCATATTCTACTAGCTAATAGTCAAATTCTACTTGCTAATAGTCAAACTCTTCTAGATAATAGTCATATTCTACTAGCTAATAGTCAAATTCTACTAGCTAATAGTCATATTCTACTAGCTAATAGTAAAATTCTACTAGCGAATAGTCAAATTCTTCTAGATAATAGTCATATTCTACTAGCTAATAGTCAAATTCTACTAGCTAATAGTCATATTATACTAGCTACTAGTCATATTCTACTAGCTTATAGTAAAATTCTACCAGCTAATAGTCATATTCTACTAGCTAATAGTCATATTCTACTTGCTAATAGTAAAATTCCATTAGCTAATAGTCATATTCTATAAGCTAATAGTCAAATTCTTCTAGCTAATAGTCATATTCTACTAGCTAATAGTACAATTCTACTAGCTAATAGCCATATTCTACTAGCTAATAGTCAAATTCTACTAGCTAATAGTCAAATTCTTCTAGCTAATAGTCAAATTCTACTAGCTAATAGTCAAATTCTTCTAGCTAATAGTCATATTCTACTAGCTGATAGTCAAATTCTACTAGCTAATAGTCAAATTCTTCTAGATAATAGTCATATTCTACTAGCTAATAGTCAAATTCTTCTAGCTAATAGTCATATTCCACTAGCTAATAGTCATATTCTACTAGCTAATAGTCATATTCTAATAGCTAATAGTCATGTTCTACTAGCTAATAGTAAATTCTTCTAGTTACTGGTCATATTCTACTAGCTAATAGTAATATTCTACTAGCTTATAGTAAAGTTCTACTAGCTAATAGTCATATTCTACCAGCTAATAGTCATATTTCACTAGCTAATAGTAAGATTCTACTAGCTAATAGTCATATTCTACTAGCTAATAGTAAAATTATACTAGCTAATGGTTTAATTCTACTAGCTAATAGTCAGATTCTACTAGCTAATAGTCAGATTCTACTAGCTAATAGTCAAATTCTACTAGCTAATAGTCATATGCTACTAGCTTATAGTAAAATTCTACTAGCTAACAGTCATATTCTACTAGCTAATAGTCATATTCTACTTGGTAATAGTCAAATTCCACTAGCTAATAGTCAAATTCTACTAGCTAATAGTCATATTCTACTAGCTAATTGCCATATTCTACTAGCTAATAGGCATATTCTACTAGCTAATAGTCATATTCTACTAGCAAATAGTCAAATTCTTCTTGCTAATAGTCATATTCTACTAGCTACTAGTAAAATTCTACTAGCTAATAGTCATATTCTACTAGCTAATAGTCAAATTCAACTAGCTAATAGTCAAATTCTTCTATCTAATGGTCATATTCTACCAGTTAATAGTCATATTTTACTAGCTAATAGTCAAATTCTTTTAGCTAATAATCATATTCTACTTGCTAATAGTCAAATTCCTATAGCTAATAGTCATATTCCACTAGCTACTAGTCATATTCTACTAGCTAATGTGTCAGAAATTTATTTTCTTCTTCTTCTTCTTCCTCTTCTTTTCTTTTCTTCTTCTTCTAAAACCCCCTTTTTTTAAGAACTTGTAATGAATGACTGCTGCTGATGACACGTGTCGGAAGCGTGGGCGTTTGACGCCGGAAGCCGTTGAAATAACCGCGAAATTCAAGTTAGTTGCTGAAACGATCTCGAGTTGAAGAGGTCGGTCGACTCAACTCGGACATGAAGAAGTCCTAAAAACAAGAATGTTAAAACAGGAATATGTAGAGAGCATGCCTGTAAAAATCTTCAATGAAGTTGGAGTTTCAACTAGTGTTCGAGGTTGAATATTTACGTTGGACGGAGAAGTCCACTGAAGTCTAAAAACAGAAACAAGGAAGATATTCATTTGAAAGGCAAATGTGCCTTTGGAAAAGAAAACGAAGTGTGTTCCGAAAGATGTCTCCAAATGAGAGTTGACGTGAAAGAGTGCCACTATTCTCAAAAGGAGTCGATCGAAGAAAGTGAGTTTCGAAAGATGTCTCCAAATGAGAGTTGACGTGAAAGAGTGCCACTATTCTCAAAAGGAGTCGATCGAAGAAACGATGCGATGTTAATGAAAAATGATGAACAACCAAAGGAAACAAACAGCGCGAACAAAAAGGACTTTTCTATATTCTTCTGGTATTTTTTTTATTTTACTAACAAAATTCTTTCAAGTAAGTTTTCTTTTTTTCTGACATGTCTTTCCTAGCAAAGTTAATAAGCCTTCGGGCAGCATAATTAGGACTTTATTTATGCAGCCTTTCCGTGTGTCCATCGGAACTTAAATTCAGTCTATGAAGTGAACTTTGAACCTGAACTTTCTGCCGAACCCATTTTACCTTTTTTTCTTTTTCTTCAATAAATTATTGGTTGTTTATAATAGCTTGTTTTTTTTCTTACTGTTTATTTAATTGTCTAGTTATTGCCCGAGGTCCTTACGTGTATCGATTTTGGCCTGTACTTGGTTAAAATTGCGATATTCTGCATAAATAAACTCTAGGTCTCTGTGTTCTATTCTGTGTCTATGTTTAAACACAGAGGCGTTCGGCCCTAATGGTATCTACGCTCTGTCTTACTAAGAATAGTGAGCGAGACCATTTCTTTCTGTCTATCGTTTGGGAGTGGTTCTATAAGCGCTATTTATTGTACTGAAAAGGTAGTCGTTTGTGCCCAAACTGTATATAGACTTATCAAGGTTCACTGGACTGAAGAAGCTGCTTTTATAGTCAATTAATGATTTTCTGTTTTATCTTCGTCGCTGCTTTGAGTTCATTGTGTAATTTGTCTTGCGCGCGTGCGTGTCGCCATTTTATTGTCTCCACGTGGTGAGTCAGCCATCTTGTCTTGTTCAGTTTAAGTTGGCGGGAAAATTTGGCGCCAAGTGTAGGTGTCACTGTCTGTAGTAACCCCCCCCTCTCTTAGTACATGTAGAAAGGAGTCGGTGGGGAGGGATTTGAAAAATGGCGAGTTTAACAGCAGATGTCTTGTTGAAAAAAATAAAATACGCTAAAGATAAAATATTAGTCGTATTTGAAGTGTTAAAATCTTCTAGTGAGATAGAAGAATCTAAATATATTTTGTGTAAAGAACAGATTGATGAATATCTGAAAGACGTAGTTCGGTTGGAGGAACAAGTTATAGATGCTTATCTCTCTGATGGTGTAGACGATGAGTTAGTGGAAAATTTTAATAAGGGAGCTGCCTTATTTAAAATACAAGTGATAGAAAAATTAACTACGTTTAAGCCTTGTAAAAAAGACGTTGACGAGAATTCCAGAATTAGTAAGGGGATAAAAGGCATCGATTTAACCCCTAAAATAGTTTGTCCCAAGTTTAGCGATAGGGATCTGGAAACGGATAAGTTAGCTTATCTAAACTTCCATAGAGAATTTTTGAATTGTGTAGCTAATCTTGATAGTGACGCATTAAGATTAGTGATATTGAAAAACCATCTTTCTGGTTATGCCTTTCATGTGATAAAACATCTGTCTGTATCAGATGAAAATTATCGAGTAGCTTTGGACTTGCTATCGAAAGAGTTCTTAGACGAAAAGTGTATCGTCGACTCTATATTTTCGTCCATGTTGAATGAAAATCGCATGTATAATAATAATGTCGTAAAGAAATTCCTGACTAAGATGAAGACCCAATTGTACGAGTTAAAGAACTCGTTCGGTTTGGATTTCTTTGAAAGTGATTCTCCGGGAAATCGTTTGTTAAGTCACATTGTATTCAATAAACTGACAACTTCCTTTAGGTCAGAATTAATACATAAGGTGAACGGAAATTATCCTTCTTTGAACCAAATTCTGGAGAATAGTGTTGAGATATTTAAAACACTGGAATTTTGTGAACACGATTCGAGATATCGTAAAGTTGATTCCTTCAAGGAAAAGAGTAAATTCAGGCCTTTCGAACCTGAAAAGAAACCTTCCACGTTGAAAAATTTTCATGTTAAAACATATAAGGTTAAGTTTAAGTGTTGTTTTTGTAGAAACGATTATCATCTGTCTCGTGACTGTAATAAGTTTCCCTCTTACGAAGAAAGACTTAAAAGATGTAGCGAATTAAAGTTATGTGCTAGGTGTACTAGCTCTTATCATCTGAAGAATTTATGTCCTTATGAAAAAAACGATAAGATTACGTGTTGGTCGTGCGAACAGTCGGGACACTTGTCCGCCTTGTGTCCGAGTTCTCTCAAACCTGTGGTGAAGTCAAATATTTGCAGGTTGAAGAGTAGTTCTTCATTGTTGCCTGTGATAGGTATCACAGTTGAAGTAGGTGGCGAATTTCACACCGTAAATTGTCTGCTAGACACTGGTAGTGAACGGTCCTATATGGGTAAAAGATTTTCTGATAGATTTATGAAAGAAGAGTTGTCTTCCTTGCATCGTCGAAAATACGTAATAAAGACCTTTATTGGTAGCCAAGAGAAAGACTTGAATGAAGTGACATTGAAGGTGTCCTTTCCCGATGTTGCGAGAAGTATAAATTTTCTGATGGATGAACAGTTGGATTTGTCCTTCAAAATGAAAGGGTTGGAGGAGGTGATCAGTAATTTGAAGAAAAGCGACGTTAAACTTGCTGCTGATTTCTCCGAATTGAGAAGTGATGTTCTTGAAATATACGGTCTGATAGGGATTGATGTGATTAGATTTCTGGGACCCTTAAGATTAACAAAGATTAAAAATGGTTCTGCTTTTGAGTCCTCGCTAGGTATGATATTATTTGGCGACCCCTCTGATTTTGAACCACATATGGAGATTGGTTTAAATTATAATCAAGTCATCGGTGAACATGCTTCTTGTGATGTGACCCATGTTTACTTTGCTCTAGAACCTAAGTCCAACCATCTGGATCCTTGGAATGGTCTTGATGGAGCTTCCGTGGACAGAGGTATTGAACAAATGTTCAAATTGGAATCATTAGGGATAGTTAATGAAGTTAGTAGTGATTACGACAGAAAGAAAATAGAAGAATTCAGCTCCTCTATTGAATACAGAGATAATAATTACTACATAGGTTTGTCGTGGGACTTAGATAAATTAAAGAAAGTACCCTCTAACCATAGAGTATCGTTAGCTGTCCTAGATAAAGTAGTGGACAGATTATCCTCTCAGAACTTATATTCTGAGTATTGCAAAGTCTTCCTAGACCAGGAATGTGAGGGTGTGATTGAAAGAATCCATCCGACTCCTTCGGAGTTCTACAAGTATACGTGGATACCGCACCGGCCAGTCTTTAAAAATGATGTGCAGTGCACGACTAAGATTAGGCCTGTTTTCAATTGCTCGTTGAGGGTAAATAATAAACCTTCTCTCAACGATTGTGCTTATAGTGGCATAAATCTGTATACTGACATGTTGGAACTTCTGTTCAAGTTTAGAACAGATAATTATGTATTATTGGCTGACATCAGAAAGGCGTTTCTGATGATTAGACTAAAGAATAACTTTGACAAAAATAGATTCTGCTTCTTTTTAAAAATAAAAGATGAATTAGTGTGTTTTCGATACAAAACTCTGATATTCGGGTTTGTGTCTAGTCCCTTCATCTTAAGTTACGTAGTGAAGCACCACGTTGAGAAGCACTCATCGGGACCTTGTAGAGACATGTTGTTAAAAAACTTTTACGTAGATAATCTAGTGAAAACACATGGGTCTCCTGATGAATTGTTGAAACTCTATACCGAGGCTGTGAATGTCATGGAAAAAGGAAGCTTCTTATTGAAAACGTGCTGTAGTAACAGTAAATTGGTGTCTGCTCGCATTCGAGCGGATAACAATTACTCTTCTCATGGAGTGCCCTGTGAGAAAGTACTGGGGTATTGGTATGACCCTGAGTCAGACGAAATTGGTATCTCCAAAGGTGAAGTTAAAAAGTCAGTCTCCACAAAAAGAGATATGCTATCCGTTAGTTCGTCTGTATTCGATCCGTTAGGTTTAGTATTGCCTATAACTATAAAAGGAAAAATTATATTAAGTCAAGTTTGGAAATCAGGAGTGGCATGGGATCAGGTAGTTCCTGATAGCTTGTTGTCTGTTTGGAATAGTTTTCAGGCAAATCTCCGAGATGTTCAAAAAATTGGTTTTGAAAGATGTTCAGTACAAACCAATTCGCCTGTTACCTTGATCGTGTTTTGTGATGCTTCGAATCTTGCTTATGGCATAGTCGAATATATGTATCAGGGAGGAGAGGCCAGGCTATTTTATGCGAAAGCCAAAGTGGCTCCTTCTGTTAAAAGAACTCTTCCTACGTTGGAATTACTAGCTGTATATCTGGGGATTAAGCATCTCCTTATTTTGATTGAAATGTTTCCCAAGCTGTTTGAGGAAATTATCATTGCTGTAGATGCACAGGTAGTGCTATCTTGGTTGTTGTCTGAATCTGTACACACTAAGTGCCAGTTCACTAAAAATCGTTTGAAGGATATAAAATTCATGATGAATGAGATAAGTTGTAAGGGTTATACCTTAAAGTTCAAGTATGTAAGTACTAGTGAAAACCCTGCAGATTTGTTAACTAGAGGCGTTTCCTTTAGTAAGTTTAAAAAGGATAAAAACTTTTGGATTAGAGGTCCAGTATGGTTACAGACAGAAAAGTTGAAGTGGCCTGACTATAAGTTGGATTGCATTAGTGACAAATGCAAGACCTTGGTAACTGCTTATACTGGCTTGAATGGGGATTCTAACTCATGTGTGGTTGAGTTAGAAAGATTCTCTTCTCTCAAAAGGTTGATAAGTACCTTAGAGATTGTGTTTAAATTTATTGCCAAGTTAAAGGGCGATAAGCGTGATGTCAATTTTACATCTGAGGCAAAGTCCTATTTGATTAAGGTTACTCAGAGTGAGTTTTTCGCTGAAGAAATAAGTTTTCTGAAAAGTAAAGTTGAAAGTAATATTCCCTTGTTGGTGAATAAGTTGAACCTAATTTTGGATGACAACAATTTGTTACGTTGTCGGGGACGTATAGAAAACTCTGAATATTTTTCCGAAGAAGTGAAAAGTCCTGTTCTGCTGCCTAAAATGTGTCACCTAACCAGTTTGTTGGTGATGGAGTGTCACATAAAATGCAAGCATTTGGGGATTGCTGCTACGCTTGATAAGGTGCGCAATTCTGGGTTTTGGTTACCCAAGGCCAGGCAGGCCGTCAAGATTGTTCTTGCTAGTTGTATGGTATGCAAGAAGTTTAACTCCTTGTCTTTTCGTTATCCTAAGATGACAAACCTACCCAAGCATCGAGTTAATCTTATCAGACCTTTCTACCATACGGGGATAGACTTCACGGGTCACCTGTGGGTAGAGGACGGTAGTAAAGTAAAAAAGATGTACATATTGCTATTCACTTGTCTTAGTGTGCGTTCTATACATATGGAGTTGGTTGAAGAAATGAGTACTCAATCGGTAGTGTTAGCCTTTTTGAGGTTCTTCAATGTATATGGTGTGCCATCACACATATACTCAGACAATGCTTTATCCTTTGTTGCTGGGTGCGACTTAGTAAAAGAAGTTCTTCTCTCTGATGGATTCAGAGGAGATTTGGAAATGTGTAATATAAAACACTGCAGGATTCCTTCGTATTCTGCTTGGTTCGGAGCAATATGGGAAAGGTTGATAAAAACTGTCAAGTGTTGTCTATTCAAAACAATTGGTCGCAAGAGGTTGGATTACTTTCAACTGCTAACCATTTTGTCTGACATACAAAGAGCGGTAAATGATAGGCCTTTGACTTATCGTTGTAGCGATGATGCTTCCCTGGAAGTCATCTCTCCTAGTGCCTTTATGCGTTTTTCTCCTGGGAAAACCGTGTTCTTGAACCTTGAAAACGATTCTTGTTTAGAAGTGCCCCCGAATCGAGTGGATTTGATCGAGAGTTTGAAAGGTAGAGAATGCCTTTTGATCAGATTCAAGTCATTGTGGTATGAGCAATATTTACTGAGTCTGAGGGAATTGTCTAAGGATTTGCATCAAGCGGAATTTAGTAACAAAATTAAGGTAGATGATATAGTCCTAGTTAGGAATCTCGTTAAACCTAGGCCCTATTGGAAGCTAGGTAGAGTTGTTAAGCTCACTCAGGGGTCTGACGGAATTGTTCGCTCTGCCTTGATAAAGAAGGGAGAGACATGTAGTGAGCATTCTATTAAGCATTTGTATCCTATGGAGCTATCTATATCTCATTCGTACCAAGTGAGACCTGGGAAAAATAAGGATTCGTGCAGTGATGATGATGGAGCTGAGAATTCTAAACCTAAGAGAGGTAGAAAATGTGTTAAGAATAAGAATCCTGACTATGTTTACTATTAGACTGTAAGTGAGCGATCTTTTTCTTTTTCTTTTTTTGTTCGGGAGAGTGTCAGAAATTTATTTTCTTCTTCTTCTTCTTCCTCTTCTTTTCTTTTCTTCTTCTTCTAAAACCCCCTTTTTTAAGAACTTGTAATGAATGACTGCTGCTGATGACACGTGTCGGAAGCGTGGGCGTTTGACGCCGGAAGCCGTTGAAATAACCGCGAAATTCAAGTTAGTTGCTGAAACGATCTCGAGTTGAAGAGGTCGCTCGACTCAACTCGGACATGAAGAAGTCCTAAAAACAAGAATGTTAAAACAGGAATATGTAGAGAGCATGCCTGTAAAAATCTTCAATGAAGTTGGAGTTTCAACTAGTGTTCGAGGTTGAATATTTACGTTGGACGGAGAAGTCCACTGAAGTCTAAAAACAGAAACAAGGAAGATATTCATTTGAAAGGCAAATGTGCCTTTGGAAAAGACAAAACGAAGTGTGTTCCGAAAGATGTCTCCAAATGAGAGTTGACGTGAAAGAGTGCCACTATTCTCAAAAGGAGTCGATCGAAGAAAGTGAGTTTCGAAAGATGTCTCCAAATGAGAGTTGACGTGAAAGAGTGCCACTATTCTCAAAAGGAGTCGATCGAAGAAACGATGCGATGTTAATGAAAAAAGATGAACAACCAAAGGAAACAAACAGCGCGAACAAAAAGGACTTTTCTATATTCTTCTGGTATTTTTTTTATTTTACTAACAAAATTCTTTCAAGTAAGTTTTCTTTTTTTCTGACATGTCTTTCCTAGCAAAGTTAATAAGCCTTCGGGCAGCATAATTAGGACTTTATTTATGCAGCCTTTCCGTGTGTCCATCGGAACTTAAATTCAGTCTATGAAGTGAACTTTGAACCTGAACTTTCTGCCGAACCCATTTTACCTTTTTTCTTTTTCTTCAATAAATTATTGGTTGTTTATAATAGCTTGTTTTTTTTCTTACTGTTTATTTAATTGTCTAGTTATTGCCCGAGGTCCTTACGTGTATCGATTTTGGCCTGTACTTGGTTAAAATTGCGATAAATAGTCATATTCTAATAGCTAATAGTCATATTCTACTAGCTAATAGTAAATTCTACTAGTTACTGGTCATATTCTACTAGCTAATAGTAAAATTCTACTAGCTAATAGTCATATTCTACTAGTTAATAGTCATATTTTACTAGCTTATAGTAAGATTCTTCTAGCTAATAGTCAAATTCTACTAGCTAATAGTAAAATTATACTAGCTAATAGTTAAATTCTTCTAGCTAATAGTAATATTCTACTAGGTAATAGTCAGATTCTACTAGCTAATAGTCATATTTTACTAGCTTATAGTAAAATTCTACTAGCTAATAGTTTTATTCTACTTGCTAATAGTCAAATTCCACTTGCTAATAGTCATATTCTACTAGCTAATAGTCAAATTCTACTAGCTAATAGTCATATTCTACAAGCAAATAGTCAAATTCTATTAGCTTATAGCCATATTCTACTAGCTAATTGTCAAGTTGAATCACCGAACGGAACAGTTTTTCACATCGTTTATGATTTATTATGAACATTAAAATCACTACATATACCCTATGAAACCATACATCTAGAATCCTTATTCCAATTGATATCAAAATCCATGAAATGATTTTGATTTTAGAAAAAATGTCTCATGTGTTGGGCTTAAGTTCAAGTAATTTCAAGGAAATACCGACATTCAAGAATCTTGCTTAGTTAGTGTTTAATAACTATGGATCCAATGTGATGCAAATAACAAAAATTTGAATTTCTAAATTAGAAATTTTGCCCATTTTATACCCTTAACAACTGTTAAGAATAGTCTTAAGCATCTGAGATTTTGGAAATATTTTTAATTGATATCTATGAACCATAGTCAAGATTTCATAAAAATCGGACTATCATAATTTTCACTGTGGGATTCCAGACCTCCTCTGCCCCTTTGCAAATTTCCCTGACTTCGTATGCAACCACTGGACCTTACTACTCTGGTGTGTGTATGGGAAAGATAATAAAAACCTGCAGCTTTGCAGATCTAATGAATAGCTAAATACTTCGTGCAGATCAGACAATCCTTTAGACCGCTTCCAGTGACCCCAACGTCATTTACACTGCTCTCAGCGACCCCAACATCCGAGGCAACACGCACACATTTTAAGACAGGCGAAAATCTCGCCATCATACAGCTCGACGTCGAAGGCCTCACCACCGCTAAGCTTGGCATCCTAGAGAAGCTTGCCCAAAACAACAAGGCAACCGTCTTGCTCTTGCAGGGGACTCGCAAGGAAAATGACACCATCCTGAAGCTCCGTGGGTACACACCAGCCGGTCACACCAAGAGCAGAAATCACGGCCTGGCAACCTTCAACAGAGACGACGTACACTGGTCACCAATGCTGAGGTTGAGTGGACCGCCACTAAAGTGCAGGAGACGACTATCGTAAATGTCTACAAGCCACCACTAAGCAGACTACAACCAGGCTCGCTGCCAGATGCCCCAGCCCCTGCTGTGTATGCAGGTTACTTCAATTGCTGGAACACTGACTGTGGCTATAAGATCATCAACCCAGACGGCGCGTACCTGGCAGACTGGGCATCCACAGTAGACGCCGTGCTCCTGTTCGACCCGAAGGAGCCCCACTAATTTGCCTTCAGGCGCTGGAATACCGAGACCAACCCTTACCTGGCCTTTGCCAAAGTCATCGGGAAAGAGCCACTCCCTGTACGGCGCGCCTTGGACCGATTCGCCCGCTCACAACATCGTCCGTCACTTATCACAATACTATCGCTCGTCCAACCGACGGACGGGAAACCAGTTCGAAGGTGAAAATCCGCAAGGCCAACTGGTCGTAATTCACGTGCAGCACCAACACTGTAGCCGAACTATTGACAGTGCATACCACGTCCAATATAGACGAGGCATACAAAGCAAGAAACACGTCCCACGGGGAGTCCGAAAGGACTATGTACTTTACTGGGACGAAGAGTTCGAGAAACTCCTGCACGCCCACAACGAGGTCAAAACCAAGGCCGAGATCAAATCGGCTATCAAACACCTGAAGCCACACAAAGCAGCTGGGACCGACAACATCCATCCTGAGTTCATCCTTCACCAGGGTAGCAAGACCACAGAGTGGCTTCGATCTTTTTGTTCCCTCTGCTCCCATACGTCCAAGCTCCCGAAGATATGGCGACGAGTCAAGGTCATCGCTCTCCCGAAGCCACACAAGCCGTTGGAGTAGCCAAAGGGATATCGCCCCATCGCTCTCCTCTGCGTGCCATACAAGATCATGGAGCGTCTCCTCTATTCGCGCCTTGATCCAGTGATCGACCCAATACTGCCAAAAGAGCAAGCTGTCTTCCGCCACGGAAGGTCGACTGTAGACCAGGTAACCCTTCTCACTCAAGATATCGAGGATTCTTTCTGATGAGAAGTGAGAAGGCAGGAGTCGTTCTCCTCGATCTCACAGCAGCGTACGATACTGTCTGGCTCGGTGGACTCCAACTAAAGCTCCTACAGACGATCCCGGACCGACACATGGCGGACTTCATCATGGAAATGCTGACCAACCGCAGCTTCACCCTTCACACCAGCAACGGCCAACACAGCAGGCCCCGACGGCTACAAAATGGTATCCCACAAGGTGCCGTACTTGCCCCAATGCTGTTTAACATTTACATCTACGACCTCCCAGATACGCTGTCCAAGAAATATGGATACGCTGACGACCTAGCCATCCTTCTGTCCCACAAGAGCTGGGAGACGATCGAACTGGGGCTTACGACTGATATGAACACCCTGTCAAGCTACCTGACCAACTGGCACCTTAAGCTCTCCGTGGCCAAGCCCACATCCACCGCATACCATCTAAAAAAACGAGAGTCAATCCACGAGCTTAACATCATAGTTGACAACAAAAGACTCCAGTTCCAGGCTGCCCCAACGTACCTCGGGGTCAAGCTTGATCGCACGCTGACGTTCCGCCAACACTTGGAAAACCTGTCTGCCAAGACATCGGCCCGTGTCGCCCTAATACACCGCCTAGCTGGTACCACCTGGGGTGCCTCAACCAAGACACTGCGCATATCTACCCAGGCATTGGTCTTCTCCGCCACCGAGTACTGCTCCCCAGCCTGGTGCAGGAACTCCCACACCAAGAAGCTGGACGTAACGCTCAACACCGCCAGTCTTTGGCTGCTTGCGCGCCACACCAATCAACCAATTACCGATACTCGCTGGCATCGCACCACCAACCCTGCGCCGTGAGGCGGCTGTCTTTGCACTGTCAAGAAAGGCCACCATCGATGAGGACCACCTTCTCCACAAGCTCGCCACAGAGACCCCTTCACGAGCTCGCCTAAAGTCATGACGCCCATTCTCGGAGCACGCCCACCAGCTCCTGCTTTCAACACCCGGTGACGTCACAAAACGAATCTGGCTGAAACGACACTTGACGGAGGAATGGCAGGCAGCAGATAAATCAAGGTTGCACTGATTTATGGAGGACCCGGACAACCTACCAGGCATGGACCTCCCTCGCCGGCAGTGGACAATGTTCAACCGCCTCAGGACAGGTGTCGGCCGTTTCGCCGCGACCATGGAAGGATGGGGACTCGGCTGTCTGCGACTGTGGTCACTCTGAACAGACAGTAGACCAGATCATCGAGTCATGCCTTAAATATCGACCACCTAACGGCGAAGCTGGCATAGCTGTGATACACAACAAAACATAAGCATGGCTTTTCTCAACCGAGCTGGTGATCTAACAACGAGATGCTGTGAAGCAAGCGAAAGAAGAAGAAGAAGAAGAAGAAGACAATCCTTAAACAGTGGTCTCTGTGCAAAAGTAACATTTTAAAACCTGTATAGCACACCCGGTATTTCAAAGGTGCTTTATGTCAACTGTTTCAATTCTGTCGATTAATTGTGGAACTTATATGTTACCAGACGGACAGACAGACAGAAATACTCAATTATAATATAGACTAGCAAATGAATGCTGCCCCCAGTCGCATTTTTTTTGCTAGGTACCGCCCCCACCCCTTTTCTCTTGCTGTCCACAAGGGATTGCTTCTATTTACTTGTCTAGAATCATAAAATTGTACTCCTTAACGGTAGTCTATTTTGCTAGGCTGCCGCGTTTTTGGGTAGCGAGACATTCGGACCAAAAAATATATTTAGTTAAAAAAAAAAAAAATTTCTACCAATATTTTTTGTTTATAAAGGAAACAAATTTTTTGGGGGATGGGATTGAAATTCCCCTCCCCCTTAAAAAAATTGAGGGCGAACGCAGGCCCAAACTATATCGAAGAACCAGTTTTGATACGTAGCCTCGTTTTAAGATGATTCATTGCTAAGTAAAAGAAATGAAAAAACACATTCTATAACGTAAGTAGTTAAATCAAAATGTTGTTTTGAACTTGTTCCGGTGGCGCAGTCGCTAGCGTATCGGACAAATTCGTCCTAATTACCATATGACGTTAAGCTTACGAGTTTAAATGACGACCTCGGCGTCGAAATTATTTATTGTTTATTTAGTTGTTAATATGTGCCATAATGTATTTCTTATGTTTCTGATTTGGAAATTAATTAAATAGTAATTACCCGCCCCTCCCGTTTACAAAAATCTTTGCCGACGGATTCACAGACAGACAGACAGAGAACCTCTGCGTTATATTATAAGTGGACTAGCGAAAATAGACTCCCTAACGGTCGTCTATTTTTGCTAGGCTGCCGCGTCGGAAATCAACGCTCACCAGTAAACCGATGGAATCATCTTAAAACGAGGCTACGTATCAAAACTGGTTCTTCAATATAGTTTGGGCCTGCGTTCGCGCTCGATTTTTTTTAAGGGGGAGGGGAGTTTTAACCCCATCTCCCCAAAAATTTGTTTCCTCAGTCATATTTCTTGGGTGGGTAGACATCGATTTTCTTTGTTTCTAACCAATAATATTTTTAGTTTAAAAACAAATAAAATTTTTTAAAAACATTTTTTTACCCACCCACATGAATACTAATATTTTCAGTTTAAAAAAAAAGGTCGCCCCCCCCCCAATTTATTTTTGCTCTTCTCCGTAATGGTAATATTTTAAGTTAGAAAAAGAAAAAAAAGAAAATTTTTTTCACCCTTCTTCATAAATTGTAATAATTTCAGTTAGGAAAAGAAAAAAAAAAAATCCCCCCCCCCAATTTCTTTTTAGCCCCCCCCCCCCCCAACAAAAACAAAATTTTTTGTTACCCTTCCCCATGAATAGTAATATTTTCAGTTAGAAAAAGTTAAAAAGAAAAAAAAAAATTTTTTACCCCCCCCCCAATTTTTTTTTTACCCTTCCCCATGAAAAGTAATGTTTTCAGTTAAAGAAAGAAAAAAAAATATTTTTTACCCCCCCAAAATTTTTTTGTTACCCTTCCCCATGAATAGTAATATTTTCAGTTAGAAAAAAAAAAAAAATTTTTACCCCCCAACCCAAACAAAAAAAAATTTTTTGTGTTGCCCTTCCCCATGAATAGTAATATTTTCAGTTAGAAAAAAAAAAATTTTTTTTACCCCCCAAAATTTTTTTTTACCCCCAAAAAAAACAACATTTTTTGTTACCCTTCCCCATAAATAGTAATATTTTACGTAAAAAAAGAAAAAAAAAAAAAATTTACCCCCCCCCCAAATTTTTTTTTAACCCTTCCCCATGAATAGTAATGTTTTTAGTTAAAAAAAAAAAAAAAAAAAAAATTTACCAACCCCCAAAAAAATCTCTGAAATTACGTTTACAAAAATTCCCCAGGACGGACAGACAGACATCGTGACAGAGAAAGTGTTCGTTATATTATAAGTGGACTAGCGAAAATAGACTCCCTAACGGTCGTCTATTTTTGCTAGGCTGCCACGTTCTTGGGTGGTGAGACCAAGAAAAACAAATTTATCTCCGAATACTTTTTTTGTTTAAAAAGGAAAAAAAAAATTTTTTTTTTTTAATTTTTGGCGGGAAATTTTTTTTTTTTTTGGCGGGAAAAAATTTTTTTGTTACCCTTCCCCATAAATAGTAATATTTTACGTAAAAAAAGAAAAAAAAAAAAATTTTACCCCCCCCCCAAATTTTTTTTTAACCCTTCCCCATGAATAGTAATGTTTTTAGTTAAAAAAAAAAAAAAAAAAAAATTTACCAACCCCCAAAAAAATCTCTGAAATTACGTTTACAAAAATTCCCCAGGACGGACAGACAGACATCGTGACAGAGAAAGTGTTCGTTATATTATAAGTGGACTAGCGAAAATAGACTCCCTAACGGTCGTCTATTTTTGCTAGGCTGCCACGTTCTTGGGTGGTGAGACCAAGAAAAACAAATTTATCTCCGAATACTTTTTTTGTTTAAAAAGGAAAAAAAAAATTTTTTTTTTTTAATTTTTGGCGGGAAATTTTTTTTTTTTTTGGCGGGAAAAAATTTTTTTGTTACCCTTCCCCATAAATAGTAATATTTTACGTAAAAAAAGAAAAAAAAAAAAATTTTTACCCCCCCCCCAAATTTTTTTTTAACCCTTCCCCATGAATAGTAATGTTTTTAGTTAAAAAAAAAAAAAAAAAAAATTTACCACCCCCCCAAAAAAATCTCTGAAATTACGTTTACAAAAATTCCCCAGGACGGACAGACAGACATCGTGACAGAGAAAGTGTTCGTTATATTATAAGTGGACTAGCGAAAATAGACTCCCTAACGGTATGCTATTTTTGCTAGGCTGCCGCGTTCTTGGGTGGTCAGACAAAAGAATGACAAAAATTTGTCTCCGAATAATGTCTTTGTTTAAAAAGGAAAAAAAAAAATTTTTTCTTTTTTTTTTTATTCGGAAAATTTTTTTTTTTTTTTTTGGCGGGAAAAATTTTTTTTTTTTCGCGCCAAAATTTTTTTTTTTTTCGCGCCAAAAAAAATGAAAAAAAAAAATTGGGGGGGGGTGACTTTCATCCCCCCCTAAAACAATCGAGTGCGAACGCAGACCCAATGTATTTCCAATGAACAGTTATACGATCATCCATTTGTAACTGGAAGAAGTTGAAAAAAAAACGGATTCTTTATCAGTTAAAATTAAATAGGATTTTATCACTTGTCATGTTGGAGTTGAGCTTAGCGCGTTCGGCAGTTAGCGTCAAGGTTGCGAGTTCGAATCGTAGTCTCGGCGGTTAAATTATTTATTGTTTATTTCTGAAATTACGTTTACAAAAATTCTCGACGACGGACAGACAGACATCCTGACATCGTGACAGAGAAAGTGCTCGTTATATTATAAGTGGACTAGCCAAAATAGACTCCCTAACGGTCGTCTATTTTTGCTAGGCTGCCGCGTTCTTGGGTGGTTAGACAAAAGAAATGAAAACAATTTGTCTCCGAATACTTTTTTTGTTTAAAAAGGAGAAAAAAATTTTTTTTTTTTTTTTTTTTTATTAGGCGGAAATTTTTTTTTTTTTTTTGGCGGGAAAATTTTTTTTTTTTTCGCGCCAAAATTTTTTTTTTTTTGGCGCCAAAAAAAAATGAAAAAAAAAATTGGGGGGGGGGGGGATTTTCATTCCCCCCCCCTAAAACAATCGAGTGCGAACGCAGACCCAATGTATTTCCAATGAACAGTTATACGATCATCCATTTGTAACTGGAAGAAGTTGAAAAAAAAACGGATTCTTTATCATTTAAAATTAAGACGTTTATATCACTCGTCGTTGTGGAGCAGATGATAGCGCGTTCGGCAGTTAGCGTCAAGGTTGTGAGTTCGAATCGTAGTCTCGGCGCTTAAATTATTTATTGTTTATTTCTGAAATTACGTTTACAAAAATTCTCGACGACGGACAGACAGACATCCTGACATCGTGACAGAGAAAGTGCTCGTTATATTATAAGTGGACTAGCGAAAATAGACTCCCTAACGGTCGTCTATTTTTGCTAGGCTGCCGCGTTCTTGGGTGGTCAGACAAAAGAATGACAAAAATTTGTCTCCGAATAATGTTTTTGTTTAAAAAGGAAAAAAAAAATTTTTTTTTTTTTTTTTTATTAGGCGGAAAAAATTTTTTTTTTTTTTTTGGCGGGAAAATTTTTTTTTTTTCGCGCCAAAAAAAAATGAAAAAAAAAAATTGGGGGGGGGGGGGGGTTTCATTTCCCCCCCCCCCAAAAAAAACAATCGAGTGCGAACGCAGACCCAATGTATTTCCAATGAACAGTTATACGATCATCCATTTGTAACTGGAAGAAGTTGAAAAAAAAACGGATTCTTTATCATTTAAAATTAAGACGTTTATATCACTTGTCGTCGTGGAGCAGATGATAGGGCGTTCGGCAGTTAGCGTCAAGGTTGCGAGTTCGAATCGTAGTCTCGGCGCTTAAATTATTTATTGTTTATTTCTGAAATTACGTTTACAAAAATTCCCCAGGACGGACAGACAGACAGAAAGACAGACAGACAGACTGACAGACAGACAGAGAGGTGCTCGTTATATTATAAGTGGACTAGCGAAAATAGACTCCCTAACGGTCGTCTATTTTTGCTAGGCTGCCGCGTTCTTGGGTGGTCAGACAAAAGAAGGACAAAAATTTGTCTCCGAATAATGTTTTTGTTTAAAAAGGAAAAAAAAAATTTTTTTTTTTTTTTTATTAGGCGGAAAAAATTTTTTTTTTTTTTGGCGGGAAAATTTTTTTTTTTTTCGCGCCAAAATTTTTTTTTTTTTCGCGCCAAAAAAAAATGAAAAAAAAAATTGGGGGGGGGGAATTTTCATACCCCTCCCTAAAACAATCGAGTGCGAACGCAGACCCAATGTATTTCCAATGAACAGTTATACGATCATCCATTTGTAACTGGAAGAAGTTGAAAAAAAAACGGATTCTTTATCATTTAAAATTAAGACGTTTATATCACTTGTCGTTGTGGAGCAGATGATAGCGCGTTCGGCAGTTAGCGTCAAGGTTGCGAGTTCGAATCGTAGTCTCGGCGCTTAAATTATTTATTGTTTATTTCTGAAATTACGTTTACAAAAATTCCCCAGGACGGACAGACAGACAGAAAGACAGACAGACAGACAGAGAGGTGCTCGTTATATTATAAGTGGACTAGCCAAAATAGCCTCCCTACGGTCGTCTATTTTTGCTAGGCTGCCGCGTCGGAAATGAACGCTCACCAGTAAACCGATGGAGACTCAGTCATATTTCTTGGGTGGGTAGACATCGATTTTCTGTTTCTAACCAAGAATATTTTTAGTTTAAAAACAAATAAAACATGTTTAAAACATTTTTTTACCCACTCTCTCTAAAAGTTTTTTTCACCCTCCCCCAAGAATACTAATATTTTCAGTTTAAAAAAAAGGTCGCCCCCCCCCCAAATTTATTTTTTGCCCTTATCCGTAATAGTTATATTTTCAGTTAAAAAAAGAGAAAAAAAAAGAAATAATATCTACCCTTCCCCTATGAATAGTAATTGTATTTAAGTGAATAAAATAAATAAATAAAGAAATTTTTTACCCCCCCCAAAAAAATTTTTTTTAGTTACCTTCCCCATGAATAGTAATATTTTCAGTTAGAAAAAGGAAAAAAACATTTCCCCCCCTCCCCCCCCAAATGTTTTTTTGTTACCCTTCCCCATCAATAGTAATATTTTCAGTTAGAAAAAGAAAAAAAAAAAAAAAAATGTTTACCCCGCCCCCGTCACCCAAAAAAAAAAAATTTTTTTGTTACCCTTCCCCATGAGTAGTAATATTTTCAGTAAGAAAAAAATTAAAAAAAAAAAAATTTCCCCCCCCCCACCCAAAAAAAAATTTTTTTTTGTTACCCTTCCCCATGAGTAGTATCATTTTCAGTTAGAAAAAGAAAAAAAAAAAAAAAAATTTTACCCCCCCCCACACCCCAAAAAAAAAAATTTTTTTGTTACCCTTCCCCATGAGTAGTAATATTTTCAGTTAGAAAAAAAAAAAAAAAAAAAAATTTTACCCCCCCCACCCGAAAAAAAAAAAAAATTTTGTTACCCTTCCCCATGAATTGGAATGTTTTCAGTTGAAAAAGAAAAAAAAAAAATTTTACCCCCCCCCCCCCAAAATTTTTTTTTTTGTTACCCTTCCCCATGAATAGTAATATTGTAAGTGAGAAAAAGAAAAAGAAAAAAACATTTTTTTACCCCATGCATAGTTAAAATAATGTAACCAAATTAGTAGGCGCCTCGGTCATATCAAAGAACTAATGTTTAAATATGCTATTGAAGGCGCCTACGTCATATCAAAGAACCAGTTTTGTCATTTTTCTAAAACGGTTACCCATTTAGTAATGGCCGAGATATTTGTTGCTTAACTTCCTATTCACAATAAAACACCTTTGCTTATAAACGTAATGAATGTAAAGACTGATAATGTGAAAAGATCCTCTCAAAATGACGTCACTTCCGGTCCAACCGGAAAGATGATTCAGCAATTTAGGTTTCCTAAATGGTCAGCGATTTATGAATGGCTCGGATATTGCCTTGTTTACTTTTAACTTATAGTAAAAAACATTCTCGGTACAACGTAATGTAAATAATGAATGAAAACTGTGAAAAAATCCTCTCACGATGACGTCACTACCGGATAAACCGGAAGTATGAGTCAGCAATTTAGTTTTCCTGAATGGTCACCGATTTACTAATAGCTCGGATATGCCTTGTTTACTTTTAACATTTAGTAGAAAACATTCTCTTAACAACGTAATGTAAATAATGAATGAAAACTGGGAAAAAAATCCTCTCACAATGACGTCACTAAAGAGGGGAGGAGAAGCCTGGGAGGGTGGACCTCCTAGAAATGCAAAGGACAGACCCGTAGACCGGCGTAAATGAAGACCCGAAGGCCAAGACAATACCAGTCGAGACCCGAAGGCCAATACAATACCAGTCTATGTGGTTCAGTATTCATCGGAACAGATACTACACTTTGATCTTAGCCAAAAGGCCGAGAAAGACTTGAAATTTTAACAATAATCCCCATTGGAAGTATGGTTGAGAAAACACGCTGGTTGATGAAGAAAATGGGTTTAATTAATTGTATTAATAATTTTTCTTAATATCACCTTATCGGAACGTCTTGTGAATACATATGGAAACTTGATAATAGCAGTTATAAGTGTATATTTGTAAATCTGAATTTAATGGAAGGTTAAAAGGAATGTATTATGTAAATGAGGAAGCCCGTCTAATGTCTAAACGACGTTTATTAAGGGTATAAAAGGCTGTTGAAATCTATTAATTTTAGTATGATTCTTGCCACGTTTTCACTTCTAATCGCCGCCTCGACTTGAAATTTCGTTCTACTCCAATCTAATAAGGTTCTTTAATGTTATCTAATGTAAATTTAATTAATTAATAATAGTTTCTTAATTCTAAAGGTATACAAATATTATGAACGCTGACTCGAAAAGCTTAATTAATTAAATGTTAATTACTCGAGACCCCCCTCCCCTCTCTCTTCTGTTTACAAAAATTCCCCAGGACGGACAGACAGACAGACAGACAGACAGACATCCTGACAGAGAAGTGCTCGTTATATTATAAGTGGACTAGCGAAAATAGACTCCCTAACGGTCGTCTATTTTTGCTAGGCTGCCGCGTTCTTGGGTGGTCAGACAAAATAATGACAAAAATTTGTCTCCGAATAATGTTTTTGTTTAAAAAGGAAAAAAAAAATTTTTTTTTTTTTTTTTATTAGGCGGAAAAAAAAATTTTTTTTTTTTGGCGGGAAATTTTTTTTTTTTTTCGCGCCAAAATTTTTTTTTTTTTCGCGCCAAAAAAAAAAATGAAAAAAAAAAATTGGGGGGGGGGGGGATTTTCATTCCCCCCCCCCCCCAAACAATCGAGTGCGAACGCAGACCCAATGTATTTCCAATGAACAGTTATACGATCATCCATTTGTAACTGGAAGAAGTTGAAAAAAAAACGGATTCTTTATCATTTAAAATTAAGACGTTTATATCACTTGTCGTCGTGGAGCAGATGATAGGGCGTTCGGCAGTTAGCGTCAAGGTTGCGAGTTCGAATCGTAGTCTCGGCGCTTAAATTATTTATTGTTTATTTCTGAAATTACGTTTACAAAAATTCCCCAGGACGGACAGACAGACAGAAAGACTGACAGACAGACTGACAGACAGACAGAGAGGTGCTCGTTATATTATAAGTGGACTAGCCAAAATAGCCTCCCTACGGTCGTCTATTTTTGCTAGGCTGCCGCGTCGGAAATGAACGCTCACCAGTAAACCGATGGAGACTCAGTCATATTTCGTGGGTGGGTAGACATCGATTTTCTATGTTTCTAACCAAGAATATTTTTAGTTTAAAAACAAATAAAACATGTTTAAAACATTTTTTTACCCACTCTCTCTAAAAGTTTTTTTCACCCTCCCCAAGAATACTAATATTTTCAGTTTAAAAAAAAGGTCGCCCCCCTCCCCCAAATTTATTTTTTGCCCTTATCCGTAATAGTTATATTTTCAGTTAAAAAAAGAGAAAAAAAAAGAAATAATATCTACCCTTCCCCTATGAATAGGAATTGTATTTAAGTTTAAAAAAAAAATAAAGAAAGAAATTTTTTCCCCCCCCCCAAAAAAATTTTTTTTAGTTACCTTCTCCATGAATAGTAATAGTTTCAGTTAGAAAAAGGAAAAAAACATTTCCCCCCTCCCCCCCCAAAATGTTTTTTTGTTACCCTTCCCCATGAATAGTAATATTTTCAGTTAGAAAAAGAGAAAAAAAATAAGAAAATTTTACCCCCCCCACCCCCCACCCCAAAAATTTTTTTGTTACCCTTCCCCATGAGTAGTAATATTTTCAGTAAGAAAAAGAAAAAAAAAAAAAAAAATTTACCCCCCCCCCCAAAATTTTTTTGTTACCCTTCCCCATGGATTGGGATGTTTTCAGTTCAAAAAAAAAACAAAAAAATTTTACCCCCCCCCCAAAAAAAAAAATTTTTTTGTTACCCTTCCCCATGAATAGTAATATTTTCAGTTAGAAAAAGAAAAAAAAAAAAAAATTTTTTACCCCCCCCACCCCAAAACAAATTTTTTTTTGTTACCCTTCCCCATGAGTAGTAATATTTTCAGTAAAAAAAAAAAAAAAAAAAAAAAAAAAAAATTTCCGCCCCCCCACCCAAAAAAAAAATTTTTTTTGTTACCCTTCCCCATGAGTAGTAATATTTTCAGTTAGAAAAAGAAAAAGAAAAAAAATTTTTACCCCCCCCCCCGCGTCCGGAAAAAAAAAAAATTTTGTTACCCTTCCCCATGAGTAGTAATATTTTCAGTTAGAAAAAGAAAAAAAAAAAAAATTTTACCCACCCCCCCACCCGAAAAAAAAAAAATTTTTGTTACCCTTCCCCATGAATTGGAATGTTTTCAGTTGTAAAAAAAAAAAAAAATTTTACCCCCCCCAAAAAAAATTTTTTTTTTGTTACCCTTCCCCATGAATAGTAATAATGTAACCAAATTAGTAGGCGCCTCGGTCATATCAAAGAACTAATGTTTAAATATGCTATTGAAGGCGCCTACGTCATATCAAAGAACCAGTTTTGTTATTTTTCCAAAACGGTTACCCATTTAGTAATGGCCGAGATATTTGTTGCTTAACTTCCTATTTACCATAAAACACCTTTGCTTATAAACGTAATGAATGTAAAGACTGATAATGTGAAAAGATCCTCTCAAAATGACGTCACTTCCGCTCTAACCGGAAAGATGATTCAGCAATTTAGTTTTCCTAAATGGTCATCGATTTACTAATGGCTCGTATATGCCTTGTTTACTTGTAATTTATAGTAAAAAACATTCTCTTAACAACGTAATGTAAATAATGAATGAAAACTGTGAAAAAATCCTCTCACGATGACGTCACTACCGGATAAACCGGAAGTATGAGTCAGCAATTTAGTTTTCCTGAATGGTCACCGATTTACTAATAGCTCGGATATGCCTTGTTTACTTTTAACATTTAGTAGAAAACATTCTCTTAACAATGTAATGTAAATAATGAATGAAAACTGGGGAAAAAATCCTCTCACAATGACGTCACTAAAGAGGGGAGGAGAAGCCTGGGAGGGTGGACCTCCTAGAAATGCAAAGGACAGACTCGTAGACCGGCGTAAATGAAGACCCGAAGGCCAAGACAATACCAGTGAAGACCCGAAAGCCAAGACAATACCAGTCTATGTGGTTCAGTATTCATCGGAACAGATACTACACTTTGATCTTAGCCAAAAGGCCGAGAAAGACTTGAAATTTTAACAATAATCGCCATTGGAAGTATGGTTGAGAAAACACGCTGGTTGATGAAGAAAATTGGTTTAATTAATTGTATTAATAATTTTTCTTAATATCACCTTATCGGAACGTATTGTGAATACATATGGAAACTTGATAATAGCAGTTATAAGTGTATATTTGTAAATCTGAATTTAATGGAAGGTTAAAAGGAATGTATTATGTAAATGAGGAAGCCCGTCCAATGTCTAAACGACGTTTATGAAGGGTATAAAAGGCTGTTGAAATCTATTAATTTAAGTATGATTCTTGCCACGTTTTCACTTCTAATCGCTTCCTCGTCTTGAAATTTCGTTCTTCTCCAATCTAATAATGTTATTTAATGTTATCTAATGTAAATTTAATTAATTAATAATAGTTTCCTAATTCTACAGGTATACAAATATTATGAACGCCTACTTGAAAAGCTTAATTAATTAAATCTTAATTACCCGAGACCCCCCCCCTCTCTTCTGTTTACAAAAATTCCCCAGGACGGACAGACAGACAGACAGACAGACAGACAGACAGAGAAGTGCTCGTTATATTATAAGTGGACTTATAAGTGGACTAGCCAAAATAGCCTCCCTACGGTCGTCTATTTTTGCTAGGCTGCCGCGTCGGAAATGAACGCTCACCAGTAAACCGATGGAGACTCAGTCATATTTCGTGGGTGGGTAGACATCGATTTTCTATATTTCTAACCAAGAATATTTTTAGTTTAAAAACAAATAAAACATGTTTAAAACATTTGTTTACCCACTCCATCTAAAAGTTTTTTTCACCCTCCCCCAAGAATACTAATATTTTCAGTTTAAAAAAAAGGTCGCCCCCCCCAATTTATTTTTTGCCCTTATCCGTAATAGTAATATTTTCAGTTAGAAAAAGAGAAAGAAAAAGAAACAATATCTACCCCCCCTAAATTTCTTTTTGTACTCTTCCCCATGAATAGTTATATTTTCAGTTAGAAACAGAAAAAAATAAAAATTTTTTAACGCTCCCACCCAAAAAAAAGAAAAGATATTTGTCACCCTTCCCCATGAATAGTAATATTTTCAGTTAGAAAAAGAAAAAAAAGAAAAGTTTTTACCCCCCGCCCACCAAATTTTTTTATTTTACCCTTCCCCATGAATAGGAATTGTATTTAAGTTAAAAAAAAAAATAAAAAAATTTTTACTCCCCCACTAAAAAATTTTTTTTAGTTACCTTTCCCCATGAATAGTAATATTTTCAGTTAGAAAAAGGAAAAAAACATTTCCCCCCATCCCCCCCCCAAATTTTTTTTTGTTACCCTTTCCCATGAATAGTAATATTTTCAGTTAGAAAAAGAGAAAAAAAAAAAAATTTTTGTACCCCCCCCCAAAAAAATTTTTTTTGTTACCCTTCCCCATGAGTAGTCATATTTTCAGTAAGAAAAAAAAAACAAAAAAAAAAAATTTTATCCCCCTTTCACCCCCCCCCCCAAAAAAAAATTTTTGTTACCCTTCCCCATGAATTGGGATGTTTTCAGTTCAAAAAAAAAAAAAAAAATTTTACCCCACCCCCCAAAAAAATTTTTTATTGTTACCCTTCCCCATGAATAGTAATATTTTCAGTTAGGAAAAGTAAAAAAAAAAAAAAAATTTTACCCCCCCCCACCCCAAAAAAAATTTTTTTTTGTTACCCTTCCCCATGAGTAGTAATGTTTTCAGTAAGAAAAAGAAAAAAAAAAAAAAAATTCCCCCCCCCAGCCCAAAAAAAATAAAATTTTGTTACCCTTCCCCATGAGTAATAATATTTTCAGTTAGAAAAAGAAAAAAAAAAAAAAAAAATTTTAACCCCCCCCCACCCGAAAAAAAAAAAATTTTGTTACCCTTCCCCATGAGTAGTAATATTTTCAGTTAGAAAAAGAAAAAAAAAAAAAAAAAATTTACCCCCCCCCCACCCGGAAAAAAAAAAAATTTTGTTACCCTTTCCCATGAGTAGTAATATTTTCAGTTAGAAAAAGAAAAAAAAAAAAAATTTTACCCACCCCACCCACCCTAAAACAAAAAATTTTTTGTTACCCTTCCCCATGAATTGGAATGTTTTCAGTTGAAGAAAAAAAAAAAAAAAATTTTACCCCCCCCCCCCCCAAAAATTTTTTTTTTGTTACCCTTCCCCATGAATAGTAATAATGTAACCAAATTAGTAGGCGCCTCGGTCATATCAAAGAACTAATGTTTAAATATGCTATTGAAGGCGCCTACGTCATATCAAAGAACCAGTTTTGTTATTTTTCCAAAACGGTTACCCATTTAGTAATGGCCGAGATATTTGTTGCTTAACTTCCTATTTACAATAAAATCCCTTTGCTTATAAACGTAATGAATGTAAAGACTGATAATGTGAAAAGATCCTCTCAAAATGACGTCACTTCCTGTCTAACCGGAAAGATGAGTCAGCAATTTAGTTTTTCTAAAATGGTCATCGATTTACTAATGGCTCGTATATGCCTTGTTTACTTGTAATTTATAGTAAAAAACATTCTCTTAACAACGTAATGTAAATAATGAATGAAAACTGTGAAAAAATCCTCTCACGATGACGTCACTACCGGATAAACCGGAAGTATGAGTCAGCAATTTAGTTTTCCTGAATGGTCACCGATTTACTAATAGCTCGGATATGCCTTGTTTACTTTTAACATTTAGTAGAAAACATTCGCTTAACAATGTAATGTAAATAATGAATGAAAACTGTGAAAAAAATCCTCTCACAATGACGTCACTAAAGAGGGGAGGAGAAGCCTGGGAGGGTGGACCTCCTAGAAATGCAAAGGACAGACCCGGATATGCCTTGTTTACTTGTAATTTATAGTAAAAAACATTCTCTTAACAACGTAATGTAAATAATGAATGAAAACTGTGAAAAAATCCTCTCACGATGACGTCACTTCCGGATTAACCAGAAGGATTCTCACAATGACGTCACTAAGGGGAGGAGAAGCCTGGGAGGGTGGACCTCCTAGAACTGCAAAGGACAGACCCGTAGACCGGCGTAAATGAAGACCCGAAGGCCAAGACAATAGCAGTGAAGACCCGAAAGCCAAGACAATACCAGTCTATGTGGTTCAGTATTCATCGGAACAGATACTACACTTTGATCTTAGCCAAAAGGCCGAGAAAGACTTGAAATTTTCACAATAATCGCGATTGCAAGTATGGTTGGGAAAACACGCTGGTTGATGAAGAAAATGGCTGTAATTAATAGTATTAATAATTTTTATTAATATCCCCTTATCGGAACGTATTTTGAATACATATGGAAACTTGATAATAGCAGTTATAAGTGTATATTTGTAAATCTGAATTTAATGGAAGGTTAAAAGGAATGTATTATGTAAATGAGGAAGCCCGTCTAATGTCTAAACGACATTTATTAAGGGTATAAAAGGCCGTTGAAATCTATTAATTTTAGTATGTTTCTTGCCACGTTTTCACTTCTAATCGCCGCCTCGACTTGAAATTTCGTTCTACTCCAATCTAGTAAGGTTATTTAAAGTTATCTAATGTAAATTTAATTAATTAATAATAGTTTCCTAATTCTACAGGTATACAAATATTATGAACGCTGACTCGAAAAGCTTAATTAAGTAAATGTTAATTACTCTAGACCCCCCCCTCTCTTCTGTTTACAAAAATTTCCCAGGACGGACAGACAGACAGACAGACAGACAGACAGACAGAGTGCTCGTTATATTATAAGTGGACTAGCGAAAATAGACTCCCTAACGGTCGTCTATTTTTGCTAGGCTGCCGCGTTCTTGGGTGGTTAGACAAAAGAAATGAAAAAAAATTGTCTCCGAATACTTTTTTTGTTTAAAAAGGAAAAAAAAAAATTTTTTTTTTTTTTCTTTATTAGGCGGAAAAATTTTTTTTTTTTTTTTTCGCGCCAAAATTTTTTTTTTTTTTCGCGCCAAAAAAAAAAAATGAAAAAAAAAAATGGGGGGGGGGGGTAATTTACCCCCCCCCCCCCCCCGTGAAAAAATCGAGAGCGAACGCAGACCCAATCGTATTCGGGAAGAACAGATCGAGCGCGAACGCAGACCCAATCGTATTCTGGAAGAACAGATCGAGCGCGGACGCAGACCCCAAAGCATAAAAAGAACCAATTACTATACGATCATCTATTGCTAAATGAGAGATGTGAAAAGAAAGCGATTTGTTCAAGTATTAGGATTAAGAAACTTTTTCCAACTCTGTGCCTTTAGCTCAGGCGGTAGCGCGTTTGGCTGGTAGCGTCAAGGTTGCGAGTTCGAATCGCGACTTTGACGCCGAAAATTATTTATTGTTTATTTAGTCTTTAATATGTAGCCCAATGTGTTTGTTTATGTTTCCGACTTTGAAATTAATTAAATAGTAATTATTTCGGCCCCCCCCCCCCGTCTGTTTACAAAAATTCCCCAGGACGGACAGACAGACAGACATCCTGACAGAGAAGTGCTCGTTATATTATAAGTGGACTAGCCAAAATAGACTCCCTACGGTCGTCTATTTTTGCTAGGCTGCCGCGTCGGAAATGAACGCTCACCAGTAAACCGATGGAGACTCAGTCATATTTCGTGGGTGGGTAGACATCGATTTTCTATGTTTCTAACTAAGAATATTTTTAGTTTAAAAACAAATAAAACATGTTTAAAACATTTTTTTACCCACTCTCTCCAAAAGTTTTTTTCACCCTCCCCCAAGAATACTAATATTTTCAGTTTAAAAAAAAGGTAGCCCCCCCCTAAAAAATTTATTTTTTGCTCTTATCCGTAATAGTAATATTTTCAGTTAGAAAAAGAGAGAAAAAAAAGTAATAATATCTACCCCCCCCCCCAAATTTCTTTTTGTACTCTTCCCCATGAATAGTTATATTTTCAGTTAGAAACCGGAAAAAAAGAAAAAAATTTTAACCCCCCCACCCCAAAAAAAGAAAAGATATTTGTCACTCTTCCCCATGAATAGTAATATTTCAGTTAGAAAAAAAAAAAAGTTTTTACCCCCCCTCCCACCAAAATTTTTTATTTTACTCTTCCCATGAATAGGAATTGTATTTAAGTAAAAAAATAAATAAATAAAAAATTTTTTTACCCCCCCCATAAAAAAAATTTTTTTTAGTTACCTTTCCCCATGAATAGTAATATTTTCAGTTAGAAAAAGGAAAAAAAACATTTCCCCCCCCCCCCAAATTTTTTTTTGTTACCCTTCCCCATGAATAGTAATATTTTCAGTTAGAAAAAGAGAAAAAAAAAATTGTTTTTTACCCCCCCACCCCCCCCCAAAATTTTTTTGTTACCCTTCCCCATGAGTAGTAATATTTTCAGTAAGAAAAAAAAAAAAAAAAAAAATTTTCCCCTCTCACCCAAAAAAAAAATTTTTTTTGTTACCCTTCCCCATGAGTAGTAATATTTTCAGTTAGAAAAAGGAAAAAAAAAAAAATTTTTTTACCCCCCCACCCGAAAAAAAAAAAAATTTTGTTACCCTTCCCCATGAGTAGTAATATTTTCAGTTAGAAAAAGAAAAAAAAAAAAAAAATTTTACCCCCCCCCCACCCGAAAAAAAAAAAAATTTTGTTACCCTTCCCCATGAATTGGAATGTTTTCAGTTGAAAAAAAAAAAAAAAAAATTTTACCCCCCCCCTAAAAAAATTTTTTTTTTGTTACCCTTCCCCATGAATAGTAATATTGTAAGTGAGAAAAAGAAAAAGAAAAAAACATTTTTTTACCCCATGCATAGTTAAAATAATGTAACCAAATTAGTAGACGCCTCGGTCATATCAAAGAACTAATGTTTAAATATGCTATTGAAGGCGCCTACGTCATATCAAAGAACCAGTTTTGTTATTTTTCCAAAACGGTTACCCATTTAGTAATGGCCGAGATATTTGTTGCTTAACTTCCTATTTACAATAAAACACCTTTGCTTATAAACGTAATGAATGTAAAGACTGATAATGTGAAAAGATCCTCTCAAAATGACGTCACTTCCGTTCCAACCGGAAAGATGATTCAGCAATTTAGGTTTCCTAAATGGTCACCGATTTATGAATGGCTCGGATATGCCTTGTTTACTTTTAACTTATAGTAAAAAACATTCTCGGTACAACGTAATGTAAATAATGAATGAAAACTGTGAAAAAATCCTCTCCCGATGACGTCACTACCGGATAAACCGGAAGTATGAGTCAGCAATTTAGTTTTCCTGAATGGTCACCGATTTACTAATAGCTCGGATATGCCTTGTTTACTTTTAACATTTAGTAGAAAACATTCTCTTAACAATGTAATGTAAATAATGAATGAAAACTGTGAAAAAAATCCTCTCACAATGACGTCACTAAAGAGGGGAGGAGAAGCCTGGGAGGGTGGACCTCCTAGAAATGCAAAGGACAGACTCGTAGACCGGCGTAAATGAAGACCCGAAGGCAAAGACAATACCAGTGAAGACCCGAAAGCCAAGCCAAGACAATACCAGTCTATGTGGTTCAGTATTCATCGGAACAGATACTACACTTTGATCTTAGCCAAAAGGCCGAGAAAGACTTGAAATTTTAACAATAATCGCCATTGGAAGTATGGTTCAGAAAACACGCTGGTTGATGAAGAAAATGGGTTTAATTAATTGTATTAATAATTTTTATTAATATCACCTAATCGGAACGTATTGTGAATACATATGGAAACTTGATAATAGCAGTTATAAGTGTATATTTGTAAATCTGAATTTAATGGAAGGTTAAAAGAAATGTATTATGTAAATGAGGAAGCCCGTCTAATGTCTAAACGACGTTTAGTAAGGGTATAAAAGGCCGTTGAAATCTCTTAATTTTAGTATGATTCTTGCCACGTTTACACTTCTAATCGCAGCCTCGTCTTGAAATTTCGTTCTTCTCTAATCTAATAATGTTATTTAATGTTATCTAATGTAAATTTAATTAATTAATAATAGTTTCCTAATTCTACATGTATACAAATATTATGAACGCTGACTTGAAAAGCTTAATTAATTAAATCTTAATTACTCTCTTGTTTACAAAAATTCCCCAGGACGGACAGACAGACAGACATCCTGACAGAGAAGTGCTCGTTATATTATAAGTGGACTAGCGAAAATAGACTCCCTAACGGTCGTCTATTTTTGCTAGGCTGCCGCGTTCTTGGGTGGTCAGACAAAAGAATGACAAAAATTTGTCTCCGAATAATGTTTTTGTTTAAAAAGGAAAAAAAAAATTTTTTTTTTTTTTTTTATTAGGCGGAAAAAAATTTTTTTTTTTTTTGGCGGGAAAATTTTTTTTTTTTCGCGCCAAAATTTTTTTTTTTTCGCGCCAAAAAAAAATGAAAAAAAAAAATTGGGGGGGGGGGGATTTTCATTCCCCCCCCCCCTAAAACAATCGAGTGCGAACGCAGACCCAATGTATTTCCAATGAACAGTTATACGATCATCCATTTGTAACTGGAAGAATTTGAAAAAAAAACGGATTCTTTATCATTTAAAATTAAGACGTTTATATCACTCGGCGTTGTGGAGCAGATGATAGCGCGTTCGGCAGTTAGCGTCAAGGTTGCGAGTTCGAATCGTAGTCTCGGCGCTTAAATTATTTATTGTTTATTTCTGAAATTACGTTTACAAAAATTCTCGACGACGGACAGACAGACAGACATCCTGACAGAGAAGGTGCTCGTTATATTATAAGTGGACTAGCGAAAATAGACTCCCTAACGGTCGTCTATTTTTGCTAGGCTGCCACGTTCTTGGGTGGTGAGACAAAGAAAAACAAATTTATCTCCGAATACTTTTTTTGTTTAAAAAGGAAAAAAAAATTTTTTTTTTTTAAATTTTTGGCGGGAAATTTTTTTTTTTTTTGGCGGGAAAAAATTTTTTTTTTTCGCGCAAAAAAAAGGGGGGGTACTTCCCCACCCTCGACCCCTTCCTTCCTAAAACAATCGAGAGCGAACGCAGACCCCAATGCATTTCCAATGAACAGTTACACGATCATTCATTTGTAACTGGAAGTTGAAAAAAAAAACGAATTCTTTATCATTTAAAATTAATATGATTACATCACTTGTCTTGGTAGTGCAGAGGTTAGTGCGTCCGGCTGTCATCGTCAAGTTTGCGAGGTCAAATCGTAGCCTGGCGCTTAAATTATTTATTGTTTATTTCTGAAATTACGTTTACAAAAAATTCCCTAGGACGGACAGACAGACATCCTGATAGAATGACAGATAAAATGTTCGTTATATTATAAGTGGACTAGCGAAAATAGACACCCTAACGGTCGTCTTTTTTTTGTTACCGCGTTCTTGGGTGGTGAGACATTTTTAGTTAAAAAAAAAAAATTTGTCTCCGAATATTTTTTGTTTAAAAAGGTAAAAAAAACTAATTTTTTTTAATGGGGGGGGGGGGGGTTGAAATCCCCCCCTTAAAAAAATCGAGCGCGAACGCAGACCCCTAACTATATCGAAGAACCAGTTTTGATACGTAACCTCGTTTTAAGATGATTCATTGCTAAGAACATAATACTTTAGGTTAGCGTATTATTATAAAGATTTTGTGTCTTTTTTATTCATCCACGCAGACCAGCCATCACACAGATTTAAATCTAAGATGGCGATCATGGACACGGTCTCACATGGGGTTCAGAAACAGCCCTATACACTTCCGGGCAAACGTGTATCCAATATGGTCAGCTGGTGATCGTGGTTATTATTTACCCCCTCGTCAGACACAAGGTCAGGTAGGGTTTTAAAATGCCAGCGCACTAGTGGAAGTACACGTTGGCCTACAAAAACTGCCTGAGCAGCCCAATCGGTATTCTTCGGTAGAGATGTCTCAGGCGATTAGACATTAACTAATACTAACATTTTTATTAGAGCTCTAGTCTTGCACTATCGAGCCCGACAGCGACAAAGTAATTGTCGGACTGATTGTCGGGGACGTATTCTCGACTGATATAAACGACATGGCGGTCGTTATTCATCAAAACTTAAGCAATGCGATAGATTAATAATAAGTCTGGACAGGTGAACGATGAAAGTCCACCCGACATCAGTAAATAAAATAATGTACCCCTTCGAAAGCATAAGAGTAACCGAAACGTTGCGAATATAAAGAACACGTTTGTGAATGAGGTTAATTACAGTTTTGCATGTCAGAAATGTCCACCGGACATTAAATCATAAACGGGGAAATCAGCTGACAGGAAAAAGTTAATAAAAAAAACATTATAACAATGATATACCCACACATGCATACCCCCCACAGCACATGAAACCCTTCAAACTTTCCCTTCACTATGTATATAGTAAATTATCCACGTATACGTAGATACTTCACTATAAGCTGTATTTTAACCCTAACCATAACCCTAACCTGGCGAGACTACAATCTACGCCAGAAAAAGGCGGTCGAGGTTCGTAGATATTTTTTTAAACAACTGCATGTGTTTTAAGAAATGGGCTCGTTTGAAACACATGGGTGAATTTTCATCGATATTCGCATTTCATATCTGACTGATGAAGCAGGAACGGGCTCCAAAATTTATCAAATCTTTAAAAAAATAAAAAATAAAATAACAAAATAAAAAAAACAATGTTTCTAAATGTCCAATCAAATATTGAACAGAAACTAATAAACAACGGTTTTAGTTTTCGGTATTTATTTAATTGTTTCTCTTTTTATTTTCTTAAAGGAACGAGAGTTTATATATATATATATATATATATATATATATATATATATATATATATATAGGATCAAAATAAACCAAAGTGAAAACTTTTAGTAGATGGAACCTATTGTGAAAAGGATTAGCTCAATATACGAGATAGAGCAATAGTAGAGATAGAAGAAAAAAGAGTGATAAATATGCGACGATTGTCCAAATTTATTTCAAATTTCAATTGTTCAATGCAAGGT
>OY744539.1:90166499-90216499 GCA_963556195.1 Sepiola atlantica | reverse complement strand
GAAATTTAAAATTCCAAAATTTGGGATGTCACGTGGTATGGACCGTTAAAAATCAAAATGTTAAAATTAAAATCAAAATCAAAATGAAATAATAATTTAAAAATATTAATATAAAAGATTATATATAAAATATAAAATATAAAATATGAAATATAAAATAAAATAAAATAAAATAATATAATGAAATAAAAAAGTGAAAAGAGAGAGAGATATAATAAAAGGGGTAGAATAAAAAGATAGATATATAGATTGAAATAAAATGAAATCGTCTGCGATCCAGACGGAAGTAGGGGAAGGGTATGTACATGCAATAGAACGTGTCAAAAAACCGTCGAAAGTTTTTCTTCTACTTGGGCAAACCGCATATTCTCAAATCAGCTGTAATCAGTAGTAGCATATATGTGTGTGCGTGCGGACGTGTGTGTGTTGGGGGCAGGGGTCGTAAACACATTGGGTCACTAATTTTGTATTTATCTTCCACTGTTTTATTTTCCTTTAAACTTATCAAATTACTATTAATTAATTAATAAATCAAACAAATTAACTAGCAGATTAATTAAGTTTACACAATTAAGTGGTAATAATAATAATAATAATAATAATAATAATAATAATAATAATAATAATAATAATAATAATAATAATATCGGTAATAATTTAGAAATGCTAAATGTTGCTATTGGTAAGTATTAATAATAATAATAATAATAATAATAATAATAATAATAATAATAATAATAATAATAATAGTAATAGTAATAATAATAATAATAATAATAATAATAATAATAATAATAATAATAATAATAATAATAATAATAATAATAATAATAATAATAATCAATAATAATAATAATAATAAGAGGAGGGGGAGGGGTGAAGAGTAGGCGCAGACCACTGATGAATATATATAAGAAGGAAGGCTAGTCTTAACGAAGCCACCATTTGTGTGGAAGACAGATTTGAGAGCGTACCACCGACATGGAATTTCGTGACTAAAATTTTCAACTGAAAGCTTATTGGATGTCATTTATGAAAAAAAAAAGCAAACAAAAAAAGCTAATTACTTAATTTATTTCTATTTCCTGAGTTAAATAATCTTTTCTTCCAGGCTATTTCGTTGCTTTTACCGAAAATCCCAACTTTGTCTTTCTTTTTTTTCCTTAATATTCTCCAAATCTTAATGTGTCTTACATGAATGCTCTCATCTCTGTGGTTTACTTAAATGTGTCTAAATGTCGATATATACTGTCTATTGATTTCTGGCTGCATAAATTATTAATTCCATGCTGGCCTAAAGTTTTTGTCTGTCTCTCAATTCTCTATTTGTACTTACTTGCGAGAGGGAAACCTATCTTCAACTTTCTGTCCCCTTTTCGTGTACAATGAACTTCTGTCCTTATATATTCATATATATATATATATATATATATATATATATATATATATATATATATATTGTGTGTGTGGTAGTGCACAATATCAGTCATTAAAATGAATGAGACAATCACTATCCCTGTGACAGGACCACAGGCAGAATAAGCCTGGGCCTGGTGTCGCCACACACACCAAAAATATGAATAATGCACAATAATATCAATACAAGCCGTGGGACTCAGGAGAAAGACATGAGTGTCATGATGGGCAGGTGCTCCCTCGTTAGCCAATATGGGGGACCCGGTCCGCATCCTGCGAATGTTTGCCCTTCTCATTTCAGAAACAAGACAACGGAAAAGAACCAGGTAAGTAACCTCTCTGATTCCAGGTATGACAAGGACACAGACCAAAGACAGGAAAACCAGAGCAAAAACAGCAAACTTAAAAGATATAGAAAGAAATGGACCACGAAAGAGAACAGACTGGTTATGGAGTGCTATTATGAAAGCTGCTACCCTAGAGAAAGAGGCTACCGAAAACGAATGAAACATCTCTGGGACATTGCTAGTGACTACCATACAACGGAACAAAGGATAGCAGATCAAGCAAGACAGATCCTCAGGCGAGGATGGTTCTCGGAGATGGAACTGACGGAAATCAGACAGAAGGTTAATGGCGAAACGGAGCAAGAAACACCACCGAAGGAGAGACCACAGAAGAGGACGGGCAAAACATACACACTGAAACTGAAGAGATTGAAGAATACGGAATCACAGAACCAGATGAGATAGAAGACTGCGGAACCACAGAACCTGCTGAGATAGAACTCGACGAAAAAGAAGCAAGTAAAGTGGAGAACATTAGACGATACATGTTAGAAAACAAAACAAAACTCCCATATCTCAGGAATGAAGTAGCGAAGAAGTTAAATGCAGAAATAGAAAGAGTAAACAGACTCCTCACACACATCCCAACAGAAACTATTACAGACCTAAACAACCTGATATATGCAGGGGCAAAATCGGTAAGTATGAAACTAAGAAACGAAGAGAATGGACAAAAGAGAGGACCGACAAACCTGGATGGGAAATCAGACTGGAAACCCAGATCACCAAACTTCGGAAAGAAGCTAAAACCGTGCACCGAAGGAAGGAGGACATGAGACGATTAAGAAGCAAAAATCAGAAACGCAAGGAAAAACTAAATGAGAAACATGAAGAAATAAAACAAAAGATAGCAGCAATAGAAGGAAGACTGAGACGATACAGGTACAAATCAGAACAGAGCAAACAGAACAGGACCTTTAAAAACAATGAAAGCCAGTTTTACAAAAACGTAAATGGAGAAAAACAATGACAGAGTTACCGAACCCAACAGAAACAAAACAATTCTGGAGCAAGATATGGGAAGAACCAAAAAAGCACAACAAGAATGCCCAATGGTTGAAAAACATGAAAGATGAACTGCAGGAAATCGAACAAGGAACCGAAACAGAAATTAACAAAGAAACGATCAAGAAAACCCTAAGAAAAATGGCAAACTGGAGAGAACCAGGCCACGATGGAATACAGGCATACTGGTTTAAGAAATTCACGACCCTGCATGAAAGACTAGCGCAGAAACTGAATGGATGTATCCGCAAAACAGACGTACCAGAATGGATGACGGAAGGAAGAACAACATCAATACAAAAAGACCCCAAAAAGGGAACGACCCCCAGCAACTACAGACCGATAACATGTCTACCAATAATGTGGAAAATTCTCACAGCACAACTGAGAGAACAAATCTACCAATCTCTGGACAAACGTGGACTGCTCCCCGAGGAACAAAAATGATGCCGGAAAGGACAAAGAGGGGCACATGATCTACTATACATTGATCAGAAGACCCTGAAGGAGGTGAAGAGCTAACAAAGGAACATAGCCATGGCGTGGATTGACTACAAGAAAGCCTACGACAGAATCCCCCAAACATGGATAATTGAATGCCTAAAATATACAAGATACCAGACAGGATAATTAATCTCATGCAGAAAGCAATGGAAACATGGAGACTAAAACTGACAGCCGGAGGACAACACCTGTCTGAGATAAAAATACAAAGAGGCATTTTTCAAGGAGACTCTCTATCACCACTATTGTTTATAATAGCCATGATGCCACTCAACTACATACTCAGAAAGTGTGATGCCGGATACAGGTTTACGGATACAGAACAAATAATAAACCACCTGATGTACATGGATGACCTTAAACTGTTTGCAAAAAACAAAAAAGAACTGGAAAAGCTGATAAATACAACCAGGATATTCAGCCAGGATATCCAAATGGAGTTTGGAATAGAAAAATGTGCACTGCTAGAGATTAAAAGAGGAAAAGTGGAGACAACAGAAGGTATAGAACTCCCCAACCAAGAGGAAAATAAAATGTAAACAAAACGCTGGCATTTACCGTGTTACTTTTACTGATTTTTTTTACTAAAACGTTCTGAGTTTTTCATTTTCTTAATCTTATTAGCCATTATGTTTTAAAACACAAATTCACTGAATCAAATTATTTAATTAAAATAATAATTGATTTAAAAATTACTATTTAAAAACACACACACACATTATAATGAATTTAATTCAGATAAACTTTTTCTTTTCGAGAATTAAAAAAAACTATTCGTGTTTACTGTATTTGATTTATTAATACTTTTATTATAGTTACACCTTTTCTTCCGATTTGAAAAACATTCAATATTATGATTTTTTCACGACCTCAACTGTATTTATGATTTAAATTTCACCTTATACGCTGTTAAGCTTATATTTACAAACTGTTTTTATTGTTCCATGTTTTATTTATTAAAATAAAAGATGTGATTTTTTTTCTTTTCTGTCAACAAAAAAACTAACACATTGTACTGGAAAACTATACAACTGATTTTAGAATCAAATTGCTTAATTAAAAAAAGGTCATTAAACAAACACACACACACACACATTCTAATGAATTTAATTTAGGTAAACTTTTTTCCGAGAGCATTTACATAACTAATCGTGTTCACTGTATTTGATTTTTTGGTGCTTTTTCACTTTAAGACCCGCGCTACCTTTGACCCCGTCGTTAGGGTTAGGGTCAGAGTCAAAGTAGGGGTTAGAATAAGGGTTTAGAGTTAGGGTTAGGTTTTTCTTCTTTTTTGTCTTTTCTTAACTAAAAATATTTCTATGTATGCGGGAGGGTAAAATAAAATTTTGAGGGGGGTCTAAAAAAAAATTTTTTTTTTAACTAAAAATATTTCTATTTATGGGGGAGGGTAAAGCAAAACTTGGGGTGGGGTCGAATTTTTTTTTCTTCATTTCCAACTAAAAATATTCTTGGTCATAAATAAAGAAAATCAATGTCTAACCACCCAAGAAATATGACTAGGGCTCCATCGGTTTACGCGTGAGCGTTCATTTCTGATGCGGCAGCCTAGCAAAAATATGCAACCGGAGGGAGCATATATTTGCTAGTAATGATAACAATTGTAACCACAATAATCTTAATAATTATAATAATAATGATAATGATGATAATAAGAATAATAGTAGTTTTAATAATAATAATAATAATAATAATAATAATAATAATAATAATAATAATAATAATAATAATAATAATAATAATAATAATAATAATAATAATTTATAAAACTAATAATAATAGTAGAGGTGGTTAGGGTAATAATAGATATAATGGTGGCTATAAGTAGTAATTGTAGTAAAAACTGTAAAAAATAATAATAATAACAACAATCATAATTAATTAAAATAATGACAATAATGATAATATTATATATACACATGTACATATATATACATAGAGACAATCACATACACACACACAAACACATACATACATATATATATATACATACATATTCCTATGCCATTGGTTATAATGGTTTCGATGGCAATACTTAGTAATGGACTCTAATTATGATTCCCATTAAATAGAAGATTGAATATAATAATTATATCAAGTATAGTACAGAATATGGTATAAAGTTATGTTGTCAAATTACCGTTAGTGGATAGGTAAAGTTTTTTTATGAGGTAATATTAGCTTGGGAGGGGTTATATGTGAATTACTGAGATATGATCTATTCTGCCTACAGTTAATTGAGGTTTCTTGTTTTTTGTTTAGAAGTTTGCCTCTATCCTAAATCTAACTATTTCAAGTTTTACAGTTAGGCAAAGGTAACATGGTGAGTTCAGGGAACTGCAGGTGCTGGTTTTTCTAATGGTGTTCCAAATCACTGTTGGTGATTGATTATTGTGGGTTAATTCCTAATAATATAGAGAGAGTGAGGTTCTTTTGTGGTAGGTAGAGTTATTGAATGAGCATTTATGGCCGGTATATCTTTTTTTGAAGGTATTACAAGCCATACCTATATAGTATTTCTAGCATTTCTAAATTATTACCGATATTATTATTATTATTATTATTATTATTATTATTATTATTATTATTATTATTATTATTATTATTATTATTATTATTATTATTATTATTATTATTTTATATTATTTAATTATAATTATTATCATTATTTTTACCACTAATTGTGTAAACTTAATTAATTAATCTGCTAGTGAATTTGTTTGATTTATTAATTAATTAATGATAATTTGATAAGTTCAAAGGAAAATAAAACAGTGGGGGATAAATACAAAATTAGTGACTCATTGTGTTAACGACACCTGCCCCCAATACACACACACACGTCCGCACGCACACACACATATATGATGATGCTGATTACAGCGGATTTGAGAATATGCGGTTTGCCCAAGTAGAAGAAAAACTTTCGACGGTTTTTTGACACGTTCTATTGCATGTACATACCCTTCTCCTACTTCTGTCTGGATCGCAAACGATTTCATATCATTTCTTTCTATCTATCTATCTATCTATCTATCTATATATCTACCTTTTTATTCTACCCCTTTTATTATATCTCTCTCCTTTCACTTTATTTTTATTTTATTTCATTATATATTTTATATTTTATATTTTATATTTTATCTTTTATATTAATATATTTTAATTATTTTTTGATTTTGATTTTGATTTTAATTTTAACATTTTGATTTTTAACGGTCCCAACCACGTGACATCCCAAATTTTGAAATTTTAAATTTCTTGTCTTCTTTTTTTCTCCATTTCATTCTTTCCACATATAATCTAATGTTAAGATCGGATTCTAACTCTGCCTGATGAGATCTCAGTTTATAATAGCTGTTGATCGATAACATCGACATGCCAGTGTCTCAGATGTTGTGCATGTCTGTGTAAATAAAATAATCATATATATATAGAGAGAGAGAGAGAGAATATTTTTCATATAAATAATTTATTATTTTTACCTACATACACATGCGTTTCATGCTTACGCATCTTCAGTGTAAGTAGTTATAATTACTGCCGGTCGAAGGATTCGAACCCAATTACAAAGTCATCTTTGATTCTGCAGCCTGGTATTAAACCCCTAGGCCACCATCCATTAACACAGGAAAGAAGAGAATGTAAACTCTATATAACGTCAACTCGACGGGCATATACAGTAAGCTTACAGTAGCCGGAACATCGGAATTACGCATAGATTGGCGGCTTATTATGAATTCTCTTAGAGGCCCGATCCTTGGTTTAATCGGGGCGATAACAATAGTTTTTATATAAATATTTATTAATTTTACCTACAGACACATGTGTTTCATGCTTACGCAATCTTCAGTGTAGAAAGTGAAATATACATTTATATATATATATATATATATATATATATATATATATATATATATATAATTTATTTAGATACTGTATATTACATATTTCAGCAATATACCGCGGTTTCATCCAAAAGGGCAGATTTAGACATCTTTAGTAAATCTCCGTGCCCAGTGGAATCATCGGCACGGAGCACTGGGCACGGAGATTTACTTAAGATGTCTAAATCTGCCCTTTTTGGATGAAATCGCGGTACATTGCTGAAATATGTAATATACAGTATCTAAATAAATTATATTAGCTCTCTTATATGATCGAGCACTGTATTTGATTTTTTTTCATATACAACCTGACACACTATATATATATATATATATATATATATATATATATATATATATATATATATATATATATATATATATATATTCGGCAGCAAGTCATTTCTTATACACGCGTCGTTAAAGGCCACAAAGTTTTCTCTCTTCGCTATCTTTCTTGTTAATTTCTCGACGCGGCGAGCGATTCGTCGGTTTTATATATATATAACTAATAATAAAACTATAAATACGGCTCTTAGTAACAATAAGACACAGCCTCCTGAAGACGGTCGAGAAATCGAAAGCGCTAGAGGAATGGCCCACGATACAACGTTAGGTGCAATACTCCACCAATTAACACCAGAAAACCAACGAATCGCTCGCCGCGACGAGAAATTAGCACGAAAGATAGAGAAAACTCCGTGGCCTTTAACGACGCGTGTATAATATAGTCATCCACATACAGACTGTTTCGCAGCTCATCAGTGCGGCTAGACCAGTTAGTGCATCGGCATTGAAACTCAACGCTATCATACAACACTGACTGAATGTAAGAAATATCTCAATGTAAACATTGCAACTGCCGGGAGCTCGAATTGGTTTTACCTAATGAGCTATGCCTTAAAGCTAATAGCAGTTGGCGATATCCTTACAAATAAGCTCTACCCAGGGAGGGAGCTTTATATAGTCATCCACATACAGACTGTTTCGCTGTTTCACAGCTCATCAGTGCGGCTATATTGTTCGGATTAAAATAATCCTGAAATAAAGTTCAATTCTCCCACGTGAGAATCGGGTAACCATGTGCAGATAAATTCATCAAAGATAGATATAGGACGGAAGTCTGAAGAAGGAACACAAAACACAAGGGTGTAATTTCATATCAATTTAGTAAGAAAGAGAAAGTTGGATTGAGTATTTACAGTTTCAAAAGGTTCATTTAGGCCTTGGTAAATTATAGAGAGGATGGAAGAGAGGATGGTTTGCGAAAACGTGGTTCGCGTGAACTTATCTGTTTTAGAGTTCTGGTAACGGCGGGAGATCATTCTCTGTGATGCCGTCGTGGGCTGTATCACTGAGAAGACCGCCCGATGTGTTGTTGACTGGAGTGGAGTCGTTGAAAAAGAGGGCGGGAAGCCGTATACAAGGATTTTTAAGGGCTGGCTCACGTGACACCTATACTAAAAAGGGGTTGCAATGCCTGACAGCCAATCCGTGAGGCCCTTAAGGGACATGGCAACAGCCAATCAGTGAGGGGGGCTTTAACAAATTCCAACAATATATATAAATATACGTATATATTGTTTAAAGTAGAAGCGCCAGGAGCGTGTAGGAACATGAATGAAGCATATGTTTATGGATTTGTATGGTCTAGGTGTAATTGTGTAATTGTTTAAATTTACATTCTCTGTAAGTCCGTATTATTTGTATTGAATTTCTACTAATATTTGCTGCAACCGTTTGTGACGTCACTGCACGCTAAAAACAAAAGACTGTCACAAACAGACGGGTAAATACAAAACCCGCAATGTGAGTTGTTTATTGTTCTTGGTGATAAATATCTCGAAAAGTCAAAACCATTTTAGACAATAGACAAAAGACCCTCTTGTTTCAGTTGCGTCAAATTAACGTCCGCTTAACGTCTTTTACCAGAAAAGAAGGTTCAAACTTTCATAGAAAGTCTCTGTGTGGGGCTCCGCGGTACGGGGGGCCCTTTCTTGACCTCATCCTCGATCCGTCGGTCAAATGCCGGTGTAGGCCGAAGAAGTAATCGCAGTTTTTCAAAATAATATCGAGCCGCTCTAGAATGCTGCCTGGGTCAATTGACCTCGTACGGTCCAGGAGGATACTGCATCGGGAGTTAGTGGTGGATTCCGCTTAGGATCCGCTTGTGGAGCGACTGGGAAGGTCGATGAAGGAGATTTGCTCTTGGTGGAGTTGAGCTCTAGGCCAGAGATATCTAAAACATTTCTGACAATTGCTACAGAACACGCTACCCATCAATGACATGCTGTCTGAAGCCGATTTAAAGGACGACCCATTTGGTCCGCGCTGTAAGGAAGGGGAAGAAGAAACGTCGTGTAAGCCTTCTTCACTTGCAGTGAATTTTTTTAAGTATCGTCTTCGAGCAGTTAGTAGGGCTGGATGTAGCACGCGTCATCTATTATATAAAGGGGAAACGTCTGTTTGTTTGTGTGTTTGTTTGTTTGTATGTTTGTATGTCTGGAAAAGGCTTCCGACACACTTGACTGTAACCATAAAGTTGATATTTTCTGAATCCTCCACCTTCCGGATCATAATATTGACGATTTCGAAGAAAATTTTGAAGAAAATTTCGAAGAAAACATCCATGTCTTCATGCAGAACCGGCACTGAATTTCTCGGGGGGGGGGGGGCTAAAATTTCATCCTTCTTCCCCCACATATTCACGTTTACGCATGCACGCTGAACCCCAATTTCAAATGGTTTAAAGGACCTAATTTTCATGATCTGTCCGTTTGGGCACTTGGATAACGCCGAAGGACCACGAACTTGAGGTTAGTGGTTCGATCCCCCACCGACTGACAGATTTTTTTTTTATAACCGTGAGCTAAATATACATCGGAAAGACAGAGTTAATACTTACTTTTTCCCCGGGCAACAGGGAGAGGTGGGCGACTGGGAAAACAAAGTTTTGCCTATAGATGGGGAGAGGAAGATAGTCGGGCGAGGGAGAGGGGGTCCATCATCGGGTTAGGGTTAGGGGATGAGTAAGGCGACCGAGAAGATAGTACTTACTTTTCCCCGGGCAACAGGGAGAGGAGGTAGAGAAGGGGGTGAAGGAGAGGAGGGCGACCGGGGAAGACAAACATTTGCTGCAGAAAGCGGAGTCGCCTGTTGGGATACGGTGGGCGTAGAGAGGTGGGATGAAGGGGCGAGGGTGCGGGCAACAGGGAGGTGTCAGAGGAGAGGATAGTGAAGGGAGAGGACGCGGATATCCATTTACGAAGAAATGTTTGCTTTTTTATATAAAAATAAACATTAATTAATTAATTGATTGATTCATTTTTTTTCTTTTTAATCCAGAAGAAATATTTTCCAAAGGATGGTCGAAAACTATTAATAAATTATTTGTCGATAATACATTTATTCAGTGTCAGATATCCAATGAATTCCCTGAAAATTCGTGCAAAAACATCTGTCCCTCATCCCCCAAAAAACCCTCAGGGTTAAGAAAAAAAATCGAGTGGGTCAAATTCTTTGTGATACAATTATTTTAGTTCAAATTTTCTGGCTGCAGATTTGTCGGAAACACCCTTATAAGATCGCTATAAACCAATAAAATCCTATCACACAAAAGGAAATTGATTTATCTACAAGTTTCCCAATGTGTATCGTTTTTTATAACTTATCGGTGAGATACAAAAGAATGAAAATGTCCGTTTTTTATAGATTTTATCCGAGCGCAATATTATACTAAAAAAAAACTGACGAAAACAAATTGTGAATTGATTTTTTTTAACATAACTTTAGTATATATAAATTTAACCTCAGTAAGAATGGGGGGGGGGGGAGGACGTTGTCCCTCTCTTAGGTTTCAAACAAGAAATCAACTAACAAAGCCTCTGTATAACAACAACGGAAGGGGTTTATTCACACAGGTTACCTATACCGTTTCGTATTGGTAGAAAGAAACTTGGACAGTGTCCGGGAGAGGAAAAGGAAATTAAGAGTTCTTAGAGCTGCCAGCAACTATCTTCAGGCGAAGATAGTATTTGCTGTGAGCGTCCAGTGGAAAGGGGCAGGAGAGAGAGAGAGAGAGAAAGAGAGAGAGAGAGAGAAAGAAAGACAAACAAGAATAAATAATAAATTATATATATATATATATATATATATATATATATATATATATATATATATATATATATATATATTGAAAATCTTGGAAACTATCCACGTACGCCTCAAGAGGCCCTCCCTCTGCAAACAGAAGGAGTGTCTCTTGGGGTTGAGTGTGATTAGTCTCTAAGACACAACCTCCATTCCATATAACATCACGCTTATTTTATTCTAAATTCGAACTTTTTGTTTTTTCCCCTTCATAACATAACGCTAATTTCATTTTAAATATAAATGTTGTTTTTTTTATATTAAATCCCACGATATCAGTCTTGTAAAGTGTGGGCGAAACTAGTCGACTGGCAAATTTTTTTTTCTCAACCCCTAAATCCCCTAAATCTTTTAATTATGAAAAATTCAACACGTCTTCCCTTCTTTGCATTAATAAAGTTTTGTACCCCCCCCCCAAAATAATGATATATATATATATATATATAAGACAGAGAATAGATGAGAAAAGTGAATGTAGTTTGTCTATGTAAGTGAATGAAGATAGTATTTGCTGTGAGCGTCCACTTAACGGGGGCAGGAGAAAGAGTGAGTGAAAGAAGTGGTTGCTCCTTGCTTGCCGGGGTTTCTCTGGGGACCGCTTGTGATTCCCAAAGGGGCTGAAGTTGTTCTTCAGCCGACAGAAGGAATCCATGCGCCCTGCAGGCTGATTGGTTAGTGTGTGATCCGCACACTCAATGGGGGCATTTTTCGGAGGGAGAAAATAGGTCTGTTTATGACCGCTACATCACCCCCTGCTTAACCTAATGAATCAGTTTCGTTATTTTTAGGAAAAAGATTATGATAAGAAAATCTAAAAATATCGGACAAATTCTATATAAACGAACTTAATTCAACGCCATTTAATGAACCCTTTTCGATAGTTGAGCAGATGATTACTTGTTGTGCTGTGACTGCGTTCTTTCGGCTGATTTCGTTATTGGAATTGGGAATTTAGAACAGAATCGGTTATTGTATCGGAATCAGGACAAATATGGGATCGTCCCATCACTAGTCTCCACCATAATTGATATTCTACTCATGTTCCTACCTTTCCTAACACAATTTATATCAAAAGCCACGCTATGCACATGCAGTATTTGTTTACACTTTTATTCTATAGAAAATTTAACAATGGCCTTCTTGCATCCCCAAGAAATAAGTTCTTTGACTGTAAGTGAACTTCACCAACTTGAGTTTTCACAGCTGTCTCTCCATGAGAAAGTTGAAGTTAAGAAAAGAGGCCGTTCAACGTCTGACATTCAAATATCTCAGCCAGGCATTATGTATGGTAGCAACGGAAAAGTTGGCTTCGCGGCTGTAAAAATGCGCTGTTCTGCTTCCCGTGTTTGGTGTTTGGAGGTGATGTAACGTGGACAAAACATGGTTTTAGAACTATAAGCAAAATGAAAGATAGAACTTAAAAGCATGAGAAGTCAAAGAAGGTCGTTGACAATATGGTTTCAGTGTCAATTTTATGAACCGTAAATATTAAGGAGAAACTTAGTGAAGCACACAAACTTTCAATCAATCATCATAACATAAAGGTTAAGAAGAACCGTGAAATTTGATCCAAATTAATCGATTGTATTTTGATTTGTAGAAACTTTGAAACTCCCTTACGAGGACATGATGAAAAATATGATTCAATAAATCCAGGTGTAATTAGAGGATTAATAAATTTTGCATCTAAATTAGATCCAGATTTAAAGAATCACTTATAAACCAGTACAGTCTTCAAAGGTGTTTCTAAGACCATTCAGAATGACATAGTTGACTGCCTTCTACAAATATACCATGAGGAGATAAGGGCAGAAATTAGCAAAGCTTCCTTTGTAGCTGTCATGGCTGATGACGCAACAGATGTGTCTGAACACACACAAATGGTCATTGTTCTACGGTACGTTTTAGATGGAGAAATGTTGGCGATTATTCATTCCAGAAAATCAAACTGCTGATGGCATATCAAAACGTATTCTAGAACAATTAGGCATAATCCTTCAAGGAAATGACCCAAAAACTGATAGCTCAGACATTTGATGGTGCAAATGTCATGAAACGCAAAAAATCTGGAGTTCAAGCAAAAATAAAAGCAGTTTATTGTAATGCACATTTCATTCACTTTAATGCACATCAACTTAATTTAATAATGAGAAATGCAGCAAGCATTACACGAAATGCAAGATTATTTCTCAAGAAACATATGGATGTAAGCATTCCACGTCCATCCACTACAAGGTGGAACTTCAACATACGGACAATAAACAGAGTTCATGAAAATGTTCAACCTTAAAAAAACTGCCTTACTGAAATTCAGTGAACGTCACATGTAGATCAAAGCATTGCAGAAGCAACGAGAATTCTGAAATACTTGAATGATGCTAATTTCATGTTTTCGTTAAAGCTTTTTCGTCAGATTTTCCTCACGTTGAAATTATTTACAACCAAATGCAATCTCGAGAAATTGGTGTGTATAAAGTCAATGAATACATAACTCATTTCAAGACTGCTATTTTAGAAATAAGAAACTCAAAATACTGTGAGAATCCTTCACAGACTCTCAAGACAGAAGCTAAAGAAGTGTGTGAATGTATATGTGTTGATATAATGGACAGATATTCTTCCACTAAACATTTAGTAGCTGCTAAATTGTTCAACAAGAAAAGCTTCGCTAGTTTGAAGAAAGAACTGCCTACATAAGAGATACTAGTGACCATTGAAGCATATCCCATGATTGTCAAAGAAAAGTTTGAAACTGAGCTAGAACTATTCAATAGTAGGTCAGATATTCATGAATATTGCAAATTAATTGAGCTCTTGAAATTTATCTTGGAAAATAATTTAGATGATGTTTTGGGTAGAAATTTCGAAACTGATATAAAATCTCCTTGACAATTTCTATGACTACATCAGAAACAGAACGCTGCTTTTCGACCTTGAAAAGCAGAACAACTTGTTTAAGGAACACTATGAGTTCGGAAAGACTAAATACACTTGCTGTGCTTTCAATTAAAGAACAATTTCTAAGCAGTCATTCAAAACTCAAGGAGAAAATTATTAATCTTTTCTAGCAAAATAAAACAAGAAGAATAGAGTATATTTTTAAATAAATCAAGTAAATCAAAATATTTACTTCTATTTGGGATTTAATAATGTTTATGTATTTTTTATATGTATAATTCTTTTATATGTATGCATATGTATCATTTTGTATGTGTATGCATATGTATTATTTTTTTATATGTATGCATATGTATAATTTTTTATATATGTATGCATATGTATAATTTTTATATATACATATGTATAATTTTTTTATATATATGCATATGTATAATTTTTTATATATGTATGCATATGTATAATTTTTATATATACATATGTATAATTTTTTTATATATATGCATATGTATAATTTTTTATATATGTATGCATATGTATAATTTTTGTATGTGTATGCATATGTATTATTTATATATGTATGCATATGTATTATTTATATATGTATGCATATGTATAATTTTTTATATATGTATGCATATGTATAATTTTTATATATACATATGTATAATTTTTTTATATATATGCATATGTATAATTTTTTATATATGTATGCATATGTATAATTTTTGTATGTGTATGCATATGTATTATTTATATATGTATGCATATGTATTATTTATATATGTATGCATATGTATAATTTTTTATATATGTATGCATATGTATAATTTTTGTATGTGTATGCATATGTATTATTTATATATGTATGCATATGTATTATTTATATATGTATGCATATGTATAATTTTTTATATATGTATGCATATGTATAATTTTTTATATATGTATGCATATGTATAATATTTATATATGTATGCATATATACAATTTTTGTATGTGTATGCATATGTATTATTTATATATGTATGAATATGTATAATTTTTTATATACGTATGCATATGTATAATATTTATATATGTATGCATATGTATCATTTTTGTATGTGTATGCATATATATTATTTATATATGTATGCATATGTATATTTTTTTTATATATGTATGCATATGTACAATTTATATATATATATGTATATGTATACTTTTTTATATATATATGCATATGTATCATTTTTATATATATGCATATGTATAATATTTATATATGTATGCATATGTATAATTTTTTATATGTATGCATATGTATAATATTTATATATATATATGTATATGTATAATTTTTTATATATATGCATATGCATAATTTTTTATATATATGCATATGTATAATATTTATATATGTATGCATATGTATAATTTTTTCTTATGTATGCATATGTATAATATTTATATATATATGCATATATATAATTTTTTATATATATGCATATGTATAATATTTATATATATATGCATATGTATAATATTAAATTTATAATTCTTTTATATGTATGCATATGTATCATTTTGTTATATGTTTGTTGTCCTTTTACACAATATTAAAATAATGGGTAAAACTTGTCTGAAGCATCACCCCCACTAATCTTAGCCACGAGCCTCCACTGGTAGGCTACCATCGTTTAAATCAGGGTAGTGCAAAAAGAGGAGTATTTCAAAGTTATTGACATTTGTGCACGTCGTATTCGGTTGTGTTTATTAAACGATTTTCATAACTGAAACTTGGTGGACAAGTCCGGCATAGACTGAAGTTTATTTGTACGAAATATTGTTAGATTGTACAAATGATTGTGGATTTTTGTACAATACCATTGGAGCAATTTAGGAGGGGATCATCCTGTAATATGAATAATGCACTGCTTGACCAGTACTAGTGTTAAGTAGTAATGAGCACGTTGCTAGTGTTAAGTAGTAATGAGCACGTTGCTAGTGTTAAGTAGTAATGAGCACGTTGCTAGTGTTAAGTAGTAATGAGCACGTTGCTAGTGTTAAGTAGTAATGAGCACGTTGCTAGTGTTAAGTAGTAATGAGCACGTTGCTAGTGTTAAGTAGTAATGAGCACGTTGCTAGTGTTAAGTAGTAATGAGCACGTTGCTAGTGTTAAGTAGTAATGAGCACGTTGCTAGTGTTAAGTAGTAATGAGCACGTTGCTAGTATTAAGTAGTAATGAGCACGTTGCTAGTGTTAAGTAGTAATGAGCACGTTGCTAGTGTTAAGTAGTAATGAGCACGTTGCTAGTGTTAAGTAGTAATGAGCACGTTGCTAGTGTTAAGTAGTAATGAGCACGTTGCTAGTGTTAAGTAGTAATGAGCACGTTGCTAGTGTTAAGTAGTAATGAGCACGTTGCTAGTGTTAAGTAGTAATGAGCACGTTGCTAGTGTTAAGTAGTAATGAGCACGTTGCTAGTGTTAAGTAGTAATGAGCACGTTGCTAGTGTTAAGTAGTAATGAGCACGTTGCTAGTGTTAAGTAGTAATGAGCACGTTGCTAGTATATATCTGAAGATTTTTGCTTCCCAGGTTCACACATATACAGAATGTCGGGATCATGGGGTCAGCGAGTACGCACTCAAATGTCACCGCAATCTGGTAGCCAGAAGCGAACCTGACGTCACATAGCTCGAAGAGGGAGGTTTTCGGAGGAGTTAGGGTTAGGGTTAGGGTTATTGAGGCAAACACTACGAGTGGAGATGTCGTAACATTCATACGGGTGCCAAGCAGCTCCTAAAGATTCGTGGCCGGAACGCATCCACGCCGCTGGCAGAAGAGAAGGCAACGACGACAACAATAAAAGGTCCTTTCTTCGAACTTCTCTTTTCTTTGAGTTGTGTGCAACTTTAATTCCAGCGAGAATTTATCCTTAGAGACGAGTCTGGACTGACTGCCTCAGTCACGGGGGATTGCTGTAGGTAAACGTGCGGGTTAGGGGTTTTGAACGCCTACGTATCTTCTTTCGTTGTGACTTGTGTAACATTAGACCTCCCATTAGAGGCAAGGTAATGCAACAATAGAAGAGTTGGATGAGATTTCGAATATAAACTTACTGGATGTCATAGAGATGTGTCAAAGAAAGGAATATAAAAAGAAACTACAGTGGAAAACCTTTTGAAAGTTTCAATGTGGTTTTGAATTTCTTTTAGCAGCGTTTCGTTTTTGCTTAGCTGTCCGTTACTGCTTTCTGAATAATAATAGTGGATCTAAATTTCTAAATACGTGATAGTTCGTCCAACCAAGTTGACAGTTACTTCACTAACAACTTGGACGAATGATATACAAACGTTCGTATCGAGGCAGCCAAAATATGTGCCTGTTTTACAAGTTTTACAAATACTTCAATGGATTGTGCTCTGATGAGCTTGCTGCTCTGGTACCCCCCCCCCCCACGACGTAAATTCACTAGACCAACCCGACAATCTGCCAAATCCCATCCATTCACTGTGGAGGTCCCCAGATATCGAACAGCTTTCTACTCCAAAACCTTATTTCCTCGTGTTGCTGGACTCTGGAACTCCCTCCCTGTTCCCTGTTTTCCTGACGGTACTGACATGCAGAAATTTAAAACTAATGTAAACAAACATCTCGCTGCACAGCTCCGAATTTAGGTTGACCCCCCCCAAAACTGTCACACTTTTTCTCAGTAGCCCCTTACGTCTACAGTGGCGGCCTGCCTTGTTTGGGGTGAACTATGTTAAAAAAATGTCACAAATAGAATAATTAATAAGATTGACAATTTTTTCTGCAATGCATTTTGGTACAATTCTTTATTTTCTAAACTAGAATTAATACGCCCGTAAGGCCTATTAATTCTAGTACTTTAAATATGACGTCACGCTAAAGCAATGATTATTTTATCAAAGTAATCTTTAAGCTGTATTTATACAAGAAAGTCCAAATAAGTCAGTTGGTAGAACCTCAGACTAAAGATCGCAAGGTTTTGGTTTCGATTTCCGGTCGTGGTATTAGTTTTATTTGTTGGAAATTTATTATTTACTATTAATGCAATATTGTCTATTTCTAAAAGTAGTTAACATTACTGATAATTCGAAATTTCGTCATTTTTTTTATTACGTTTTCAAAATTGTGACGGACCGACAAAATCTGTGTTTATATAAGATTTACTTATTAAATCAAAATGTTACTGAATAATTAAAAACAAATAATAGTTAATTAATAAAATGTTATTTTTGAAAACAAATATCTAAATATCAGGAAGTTTCATTAGATATCCCGCTGGCTTGGAAGGCCGAGAGCAGGCTCAAGACGTTTCCACGAATAATGGCGGCAGAGAGGCGCTCGTAAAGCCAAGTCAATTGATGATTGTTCCTAGGGTGGCGTGTCATTCAAAGACAAATTTGGTACAAATAAACGCCAACTCTTGTCCACCAAGTTTCTGTTATGAATTTCCAACAGTTTTTTTTCGATAAAACGAGTTATCTCGTCAATGATAGCAAATTGATTACTTGATAAACAAATTATTTCGTCCATTACGTTTAACTTTCACTAACACGAGTTGTCTCGCCTCTGACTGCAAATAATTTGGTAATGTAACAAGATGAGAGACAGTTGTGTAAAAATAATCTTGAGAACAGTAGTTGTTCACACAAGGCTAGAATAGGCATAAGATTTGAAGGTGTGGAAAATTCCATTAAAAGTTAAATCCCTAGTTATGATTACGTCACAGGATATTATGACGTCATGAATAGGCATAATATTATGACGTTATTATTAGGTATAAGATTATGACGTCGTGAATAGGAATAATATTATGACGTCATGAATAGGCATTATTTGCGCTGTGGAAAATTTCATTAAAATTAAATCCCTAGAGTTATGATTACGTTACAGGATATTATGACGTCATGAATAGGCATAAGATTATGACGTCATGAATATGCATAATATTATGACGTCATGAATAGGAATAATATTATGACGTCATGAATAGGCATAAGATTTGCGTTGTGGAAAATTCCATTAAAAGTGAAATCCCTAGAGTTTGATTACGTCACAGGATATTATGACGTCATGAAGGGAAGTACGTGACAGAGAGGCAAAATGTTTTGAGTTTACGATGTTAAAGTAAGTTGACGTTTTTTTTCGTGATTCACACGCATTACGGAGGTCGGTCGGTCGGTCGGTCAATTACAGCCCATCTAGATGCACATTGCTGGGGAAAAAAATGAAAAAGAAACCCCAGGAGCACATAATGACTTATTTATTTCTATCTATTTGTCTCTCCTTGACAGGAAGAGTTAGATATAAAGTCAGTTTTGAATGTGGAGAAAATCCAACTCCCCCAAAAGTAACATTCTGGGTTGGAACAAAAATTTAAATTGCCTCCGTCTAGAAAGATTTCTTTTTTACTGACTGAGAACAGAAAATATGAAGTTTGGCAGCGTAGCAGATACTACACTTTGTTCATAACCAAAATAGATTATTTGTTGTTTTTAAATCCCTTCCATTATTACAGATACCAGAAGAAAAGAAGAAAAAGAGTCTGAGAGACGAAATATCCACAGAGCAATTCGCGACGTGTCAACAGAACACCGACCAGGTGGTAATGTATGCAAACTTGAAATGCTACCACAAATGTGGGTTCAACCTCTAAAAAGAAAATGGTGGATAAGATAAAAACAAATGAATTGGAAAGTTAAAAAGGAAAAAAACAAACATGCGTTTTTTTTTATTCCAACAAAATCTGACACTTCTGCTACCTGAATTATCTTTTAGACATTTGATAAGAAGTGACCCTAACCTTCGTCAAATATGTCAGTGGAGGCAGGTTTTTTTCTCTCTCCTAACCTCTCTTATGAGATAAGAGGCATAATTGTTATGGCGGAGTTATTGTTATCTCCATAATACCTTACACAAACCAATCCTAATATTTTCTTTTATGCATTGCAATATCAAGTATAGCAATTAGTGTTATTATAGCTAACTAGCAACACATGTCTGTTGAAATCGAGCTTGTCTCCGCACAAACGAGCAAGCAATTCATTACCTCCGCCAAAACGGACGTTTTGTTTTTGGTTGAGTTTGTTTGTTTGTTTGTTTGTTTACAGCCTAGAGTTCACATCCCTTGACCAATCGCCACGAAATTATTTTCAAAATATCGGTCATGGTTTCACTTAGAAATGATTTAATTTTTGGATATCTCGGTCAAGATCACGGAAAAAGGTGAAAGTCTGTTTACCGTAAAAAGTCGTTACTTGGCCGATATTGTGGCCAATGAAGTCCCGCGTCTTAAATGTCATTGGCCTTGATAAATTTCGGTCATACTTGAATTTTGACGGAATTTCAACTTTCGATTTTTTCAAATTTGATGTATGGATTTGATGCTATTTTTTAACAGTAATCACTTTGCAAAATTGCAGCCTGGGCAGATAAATAGTTTTCGAGTTATCAACGTTTCCATAGTATAACTTCAGGAATACTTCATACAATATGGACAAGTAAGGCTAAAATAAGACTTTGGCCCATCCTTACGTTGTCAAGCGGAGCATGCTGTCTCACGACTGACTTTTGTTCTTATTTTTAATATAATTTCTTTCTCATTATTATATTTGATAACAATTCCATCTGACGCACTCTTCTATCGACACTCTCCTGGTTTGGGCTGTGGTAGCCCTCTTTAGTTCAGAAATAGTCTGTTGATTGTTTTGATAGACATAATCTTTGAGCTAACCCAACAGATCGAAATCTGTTTGATGAACGTTTGGTTAGTGTAAAGCCCATCACACCGAAATAGTGTAAAGCCCATCACACAGTTAGTGTAAAGCCCATCACACCGAAATAGTGTAAAGCCCATCACACAGTTAGTGTAAAGCCCATCACACCGAAATAGTGTAAAGCCCATCACACCGAAATAGTGTAAAGCCCATCACACCGAAATAGTGTAAAGCCCATCACACCGAAATAGTGTAAAGCCCATCACACCGAAATAGTGTAAAGCCCATCACACCGAAATAGTGTAAAGCCCATCACACCGAAATAGTGTAAAGCCCATCACACCGAAATAGTGTAAAGCCCATCACACCGAAATAGTGTAAAGCCCATCACACCGAAATAGTGTAAAGCCCATCACACCGAAATAGTGTAAAGCCCATCACACCGAAATAGTGTAAAGCCCATCACACCGAAATAGTGTAAAGCCCATCACACCGAAATAGTGTAAAGCCCATCACACCGAAATAGTGTAAAGCCCATCACACCGAAATAGTGTAAAGCCCATCACACCGAAATAGTGTAAAGCCCATCACCGAAATAGTGTAAAGCCCATCACACCGAAATAGTGTAAAGCCCATCACACCGAAATAGTGTAAAGCCCATCACACAGTTAGTGTAAAGCCCATCACACCGAAATAGTGTAAAGCCCATCACACCGAAATAGTGTAAAGCCCACCACACAGTTAGTGTAAAGCCCATCACACCGAAATAGTGTAAAGCCCATCACACCGAAATAGTGTAAAGCCCATCACACAGTTAGTGTAAAGCCCATCACACCGAAATAGTGTAAAGCCCATCACACCGAAATAGTGTAAAGCCCATCACACCGAAATAGTGTAAAGCCCATCACACCGAAATAGTGTAAAGCCCATCACACCGAAATAGTGTAAAGCCCATCACACCGAAATAGTGTAAAGCCCATCACACCGAAATAGTGTAAAGCCCATCACACCGAAATAGTGTAAAGCCCATCACACCGAAATAGTGTAAAGCCCATCACACCGAAATAGTGTAAAGCCCATCACACCGAAATAGTGTAAAGCCCATCACACCGAAATAGTGTAAAGCCCATCACACCGAAATAGTTAGTGTAAAGCCCATCACACCGAAATAGTGTAAAGCCCATCACACCGAAATAGTGTAAAGCCCATCACACCGAAATAGTTAGTGTAAAGCCCATCACACCGAAATAGTTAGTGTAAAGCCCATCACACCGAAATAGTTAGTGTAAAGCCCATCACACCGAAATAGTGTAAAGCCCATCACACCGAAATAGTGTAAAGCCCATCACACCGAAATAGTGTAAAGCCCATCACACCGAAATAGTTAGTGTAAAGCCCATCACACCGAAATAGTGTAAAGCCCATCACACCGAAATAGTGTAAAGCCCATCACACCGAAATAGTGTAAAGCCCATCACACCGAAATAGTGTAAAGCCCATCACACCGAAATAGTGTAAAGCCCATCACACCGAAATAGTGTAAAGCCCATCACACCGAAATAGTGTAAAGCCCATCACACCGAAATAGTGTAAAGCCCATCACACCGAAATAGTTAGTGTAAAGCCCATCACACCGAAATAGTGTAAAGCCCATCACACCGAAATAGTGTAAAGCCCATCACACCGAAATAGTTAGTGTAAAGCCCATCACACCGAAATAGTGTAAAGCCCATCACACCGAAATAGTGTAAAGCCCATCACACCGAAATAGTGTAAAGCCCATCACACCGAAATAGTGTAAAGCCCATCACACCGAAATAGTTAGTGTAAAGCCCATCACACCGAAATAGTGTAAAGCCCATCACACCGAAATAGTGTAAAGCCCATCACACCGAAATAGTGTAAAGCCCATCACACCGAAATAGTGTAAAGCCCATCACACCGAAATAGTGTAAAGCCCATCACACCGAAATAGTGTAAAGCCCATCACACCGAAATAGTGTAAAGCCCATCACACCGAAATAGTGTAAAGCCCATCACACCGAAATAGTGTAAAGCCCATCACACCGAAATAGTGTAAAGCCCATCACACCGAAATAGTGTAAAGCCCATCACACCGAAATAGTTAGTGTAAAGCCCATCACACCGAAATAGTGTAAAGCCCATCACACCGAAATAGTTAGTGTAAAGCCCATCACACCGAAATAGTGTAAAGCCCATCACACCGAAATAGTGTAAAGCCCATCACACCGAAATAGTGTAAAGCCCATCACACCGAAATAGTGTAAAGCCCATCACACCGAAATAGTTAGTGTAAAGCCCATCACACCGAAATAGTGTAAAGCCCATCACACCGAAATAGTGTAAAGCCCATCACACCGAAATAGTGTAAAGCCCATCACACCGAAATAGTGTAAAGCCCATCACACCGAAATAGTGTAAAGCCCATCACACCGAAATAGTGTAAAGCCCATCACACCGAAATAGTGTAAAGCCCATCACACCGAAATAGTGTAAAGCCCATCACACCGAAATAGTGTAAAGCCCATCACACCGAAATAGTGTAAAGCCCATCACACCGAAATAGTTAGTGTAAAGCCCATCACACCGAAATAGTGTAAAGCCCATCACACCGAAATAGTTAGTGTAAAGCCCATCACACCGAAATAGTGTAAAGCCCATCACACCGAAATAGTGTAAAGCCCATCACACCGAAATAGTTAGTGTAAAGCCCATCACACCGAAATAGTGTAAAGCCCATCACACCGAAATAGTTAGTGTAAAGCCCATCACACCGAAATAGTGTAAAGCCCATCACACCGAAATAGTGTAAAGCCTATCACACCGAAATAGTGTAAAGCCCATCACACCGAAATAGTGTAAAGCCCATCACACCGAAATAGTGTAAAGCCCATCACACCGAAATAGTGTAAAGCCCATCACACCGAAATAGTGTAAAGCCCATCACACCGAAATAGTTAGTGTAAAGCCCATCACACCGAAATAGTGTAAAGCCCATCACACCGAAATAGTTAGTGTAAAGCCCATCACACCGAAATAGTGTAAAGCCCATCACACCGAAATAGTGTAAAGCCCATCACACCGAAATAGTGTAAAGCCCATCACACCGAAATAGTGTAAAGCCCATCACACCGAAATAGTGTAAAGCCCATCACACCGAAATAGTGTAAAGCCCATCACACCGAAATAGTGTAAAGCCCATCACACCGAAATAGTTAGTGTAAAGCCCATCACACCGAAATAGTGTAAAGCCCATCACACCGAAATAGTTAGTGTAAAGCCCATCACACCGAAATAGTGTAAAGCCTATCACACCGAAATAGTTAGTGTAAAGCCCATCACACCGAAATAGTGTAAAGCCCATCACACCGAAATAGTTAGTGTAAAGCCCATCACACCGAAATAGCGTAAAGCCCATCACACCGAAATAACACTAACTCGTCGTCGTGGTGAGCCCCATCATGTATGAGGATGGCTACTGTGTCCTGACACATACACGTCTTTTCGCCAGCGCCTCTTCTCCTCGAGGGGAGCCAAGCGGCTCTCTTCAAACGTCTTTGCTCCCTCGGCCACGAGCCCTCTCCAGATGGCTCTGTTCTTTGCATGCGACTCCAACAAGTTAGAGTCGATACCGCACTTCTTGAAGTTGGCCTTTAAGAGCTTTTTCTGGCCACCCTGACTGCGGTTTTCTTTTTTTTTAAGTTGGCCATAGAAAATCTGCTTCGGCTGTCGGGAGTCCGGCATCTCGATAATGTGGCCACTCGACTTCCAAAATGGAGACATTCGGAGGAGCATTTCACATAGACTATGATGAGACGATCACCAAAGTGTTCCTACAACCATTCCAACGAGTCATTTGAAGTGTCGAAGGTTGCCACATCTTGTTGAAACCACTGTTAATCCTTCACAACACCACTTCATCTGTCCAAGGCAATCCAAAAATTCTGAACGACCACTAGGTAGCATTTGGTATTGATTCATTTTGAAGAGTTATGTAAAAGGGAGAACAGGGGAGATAACTCAATCTCTAATTTCTCATAAAATACGTTCGTGCCAATGGGGAATCGGAAATATACGATAAAACTGATTTATGTTTTTAATTATAATTTAACTCGATAATTTTCCGTAATTTTTGGTGTAGATATATAATTTTACCTGATACGTAAGTGTATAAAAGAGTTTTACTTTTAATTTATTTTGAACTGCAATATTTTACGTGTGCATGTCTACCTACAACGCAAAAGTACACATTTCGAGCAAATCATTGAACAGCGATAAAACAAAGACTGTTGGACATTTATCACTGAAACTTGGTGGACAAGTCAGGCATTCAAGACTGAAGTTAATTTGTACCGAATATAATCGGATTGCAGAAAGGATTGTTAGTTTTATTAACGATTCCATGGGTAGCATTCGAAGGACGCAGTTCACGCTGTACTAGTCGGCGTTGTCCGGTGTAAAATTTGTTAAACAGAAATAATAACCTTATTGATGTATTGTCTATACCGCAAACACTAGCAGCGCTGATGTTGGTTAGGCCGGACGCATGTTGAGTGGACGTATGTGTGGAGGATTGCTTAGTTTGGCTTGCACGATTTAGTGCAGGTGAATCCGTACGACCGAGTGCAAAATAGGGCTGTTCTCACAGTCGAAGCTCACAAGCGTTGACAGGGCCACCACGTTGACGAGACCTCAAGTCAAGGGTCAAAGTGCACCTGCGCATAGGGGTTCTGTGACGTCACGGGCTCTTGTGTGGGAAACTGAGTTTTTGTCGGTCTGGTTTTTGGAAGCAAGCTGAACAGACATATTTCTCCATGTAGTCCACAAATGAAAAGGAGAATTTATTTCCCTAAAACCATACAGGCGTGAGGAGATTCTTTCGTCTCCCCTCCTCGAATGGCTAAGGACTTAATGGACCATAGATACTTAGGAATTAACTACGATAAAAGTAGGGAATTGATCTCTCTTCGTTAGTAAAATATCTCTAAGAACGACAGAAACTTGACGCCTAAATAAAAGTAACTACATTTAGAAGAGAGAGTATGCCTTGTTTTTTGCTGTGTACGAGAATCTTTGTTACAGCCCAATACAGCGATGATGATACTGGACGCGCGACGTGTGGCGATGATGGCGGCGATGTTCCACAGCAGTCCCGAAACGAGGAGAGAAGTCAACCGCTGGACGACATCGAGACGACACCCCTCCACGACGAAGAAGAAAAGGCGCGAGTAATTAAAGGACTATGTAACACTGATGCTTCCTTACCATGCAGTAGAGGGCATTAATATTGTTAACACTTCAATCAAGTATAGAATGCAACACATCATGTCAGCACATACAACAGATTTTTAATCAATAACAATGACATAAGTTTTCTAACGATCATAATTCATTTTAATTAGCATTCTACGTTCAATTTATACGGAGAAGTGTGTAGGAAGATTAGATGTGGGTGTGCAAAAGTAATGTTAAAAACGGAAATTGTCACAAAAGGCTAGAGTAAGGAGAAATCGAAAAATTCCATTAGAAGTTAAGATCGGAATTAGAGCTTCGTGTTCGGGATGTTGCGTCATACACAGGAAGTAGCTAGTGACACGTAGCGGATAAGCTGATAAAATCTTTCTCTTTCTTTCTGAACCGCGAAGGAGAGCGGTGCATTTTTGAACAGCTGCTCTCTCCGCCTATCAAGTGTGGGTTCAGAGTATTATGTATGTATGCTGTATATTGTAACAGAAAATAAATCTAAATGATCGTCTGTTGTCATCAAAATGAATACACACGAAAGTTTGTTTCATTTATCATTCCTATATTACCATCAACATAGGTTTCGGTTATTTAAATCACTAATACAACAGAGTATTTTGAAATACTGTATAGATCGCAGAGACAAACGGCCCGAAGATAGAAATTTGAATGCCTAATTTGCATAACTATGTTTTTAAAAGTTCATAATACATTACAATTTGGTTTAATTCATTCGTAATTGGATTGTCCTATTTTTTCCATATATATGCAATAGTTTTGTCAATATTAAAAGTAATTAATTAAAGTTATTTAATAAAAAAGGATATATTATTAAACCTTTCTTAAAATATTTGCTGATTAATTTTCAAGGGAGGTAATTTAACTTAAACTAACTAGAAATAAAAGATATACGAGGCATAAGCAGAGGTCAGAAAGGGAAAAAAGTTAACTGACAGCACTCTCCCATTAACGACCGACGCCATATTTTTTGAATTGTTTTTAATTTCAATGAAAAAATTGTAAGTAAAAACCAGAGCACACATACACACACGATCGCTTAGGCGAATTGATTTCTTCTTTCTTTTCAGTTATTGGCGGTCTTATTTAAAAGATGAATAGATTTTTATAAAAATTACAGCCATGTTAATATCTATTTATATGAATATATGCGAAAGTTTTTGTCTTGTGTTCACACAATCTTAGGAATGAAATATCTAACATTTTGGGTTTAAGTATTACACGCAGCAAAGTTTGCGAAGCGATAGCGAGCTGTCAAAGCGAGGTAGTCATTAATAACTTTTACAACTGGTGTTATTAAAAAAAGACCAGATCAACATCACTGCGACGCCTAATACTGCTACGTGTCATCAACACAACAAGCCTTCAGCTGTTTATATGATGAGCCGCCGCAGGATGATCTACTGGGATTGAAGAGTTGGTCTATTGTAGTGCTACACATGATCCCCCGCTCTAAAATTAAAATTATATTATTTTATATTAATATGTTGCCAATATTTTTACACGCTTTCTACACGTATTCATAAACAGATAGAACACCGTTGTTATTTTTTTTAAATAAAAAAATGAGTTAAATATTTGAAAATGATCAACATTTTTTTCTAATTTTACTTAAATATTTTCCAATGGTTTCACTATTTTTACATCTAACAATAATAAGTAGTGCTCATCTTTCCCGACCTTGTGTCACATCTTACCCCTGTGGGAGGAAGATAAATCCAAACAAAATATATAAATAATAATAATAATAATCATAATAATGACTAAAACAGCTGCAATCTTAAGGAAAATCCTCAAATGCGGAAACCAACCCGCATACGCTACAAAGGGTAACCAGTTACAAGGAATTTACAACAGGGAGAAAATAAAACCACACGAAGAACACCACAACACGAACCTAAGAACAGAAACTGCAAGAAACATCACTTCATAATCTCCCCCTAATAAATTACACCGGCCTCAGCTATCACTACACAAAAATGAACCAAGGAACAGAAATTACAAGAAACACTATAAACTCCTCCCTCTCTCCTCACCACTCCAACCGAAAAAAATTTAAAATTTAAAAATGTTTAAGTTTAAAAATTTTTAAATAATTAAAAAAAAAAACATTAAAGAAATTTGTTTTTTAAATAGTGCCGACCTAGGCTGACACCAGACAAAATATTTGTAGAGGGTCGACAAGGATGAGAAGACCGAGGAGGGACAGCACAAACCAGACCTCCACTGGAAAAGTGCAGAGAATGCTGGGACCTTGGGGAGGCTTATTGCCACCCAAATCCCAGAGAAGACCAATTGTCCTTACCAGCGAGAAATCAATGGTAAGAGGCTGTTGCGATACTGCATCGTTATCGAAAAGAGGTTAAGAATACTGGAAATCTGGGGAGGCTTGTTGTTACTCAGACTCCAGGAAATACCACTGTTTTTTGTCGGTGAGCAATCACTGACGATGATCTGTGTGAGAACTCCTAGTGAGTACAAATAATAACAATAATAATAATAATAATAATAAGTAGTAGTAGTAGTAGTAGTAGTAGTAGTAGTAGTAGTAGTAGTAGTAGTAGTAGTAGTAGTGTAATTAAGGCTTTAAATTTAATGACTAAGTAAAGGGATTTGCCTTCTCACGCTTTGAGAAAGGGGTTAGTCCATTGCTAATCACCTTGGGATATCCCACCGGGAAAAACCGACGAAGCTGCCCAAGTAAATTTTGTACACCTTTAGAGTTCTCGTGAGAGGTAACACCTGATTCCCTACCATAAACACTATTTGATACAGTCACATTCATTTCTGTAAAAGACGCGCGAGCACACACACCTATATATATATTTGCTGATGCCATGCTGATAACGGCTCATAGCCAGAAACACGTGTCAATGGATTACTTTTATGTACGTATAAAATTAATAAAAATATATATTAAGGAAAAAACCTCCTATAAATTAAGGGCAATAAAGAATGCAATCTACAATTACATAAATACATTAGATATTTTGGTGATAAAAATCGTACATATTTCCGGGCAAGGCGTCATAGGTCGAAGGTAAAACTCCAGACTATAGACATTGATATCGAAACCAGAAACCCGTGTCCATTGATTACTTTTATGTACATATAGAATTAATGATCTATATATATTCACATATTACATATACATACACATGTATAATCATAAATACTGTTAATAATTACTGATTAATTAATAATACACAAATAAAGAACTAAATAAATAAAGCTAAACACATTTATACATAAATAAGTAAACTAGTTATATTATTTTCCAACCCACTTTTGTACAGAGTTTCCAAATATTGCAAGAAATCTATTAATTAATTCATGAGAGACATAACATAATCAAATAAATAGGAATAAATTGATACACTCACTTGAATTGCTAAACTAATAGATATCCATATAGAAATTATGCTCATAATAATATTAATTGAACTTGGTTAATTAATAATACACTAATAATTAAGTAAATGGGAATAAATAAACACATTCACGCATAATTTAAAACATTATAAGTATTATATCCTTACATTTACATATTACATATACATACACGTGTAGAATCATAAATACTTTTAATAATTACTAATCAATTAATAATACACAAATAATGAACTACATAAATATAAATAAACACATTTCTACATAAATAAATTAAAGAGCTATATTATTTCCGACCCACTTTTATACATATCCTCACTTATTACAAGAAATGTATTAATTCATTAATGAGGCACAAATAAAGTAATCAAATAAATAGGAATAAATTAATACACCCACTTTGAATATTTAAACTAATAGGTATGATACCCCTTCTCTATTTATGCCAAAACTTTGTATTTTTAATCATAATTTGCGCTTCAAAATAGTTTTTTTTAAATCTCCACGTTTTTTACATTCTTATTATAGTTGTTTTCCCCCTTCTTTCCTTTTTCCTCTTCTATGTTAGAATTAACGGTAGATTCAGACTTCCGGCCCCCGCCCTCACATCCACTCTCAGCCAAGCTTGGCTATGACATATTTGGACCCAGACAAACTTCCCAGCTAAAAAGAAACATAAGCTAATAAGTCGAAACTATCAATCCCATTTATTTCGCGATCTTTGAATGAGACAGACTACTTGTTGAAAACGCCATAACCAAAATCATGGTTTTCATTATCTGCTTGTTTGCGTCTACAGCCATGCCAACGTCTGGACACTTTCTGACAAATCAAAATTAATATTCTGTATTGTTTTTCTACATTGTTTTCTTCTTCTCTGAGGAAGTCTTTCAATAAAGACGAACCGTTGATACGCAAATAACAGTTTTTGGCTTTCCTTTTTCATTTTAAATACACACACACACACACACACACATATATATATATATATATATATATATATATATATATATATATATATATATATATATATGTATGTATGTATTGAAATAATAGAACAGCGGTAAAGTTACATGCTTTACAAGTTCATTATAAGCACAAGGAATGAAATAAAATATGAGAATGACCTTTAAGCCATGAATTTTCAATAAATTACTCTTATCCTTAGAAGGAAAAAAACAACAATAATGTTCTAATTATTGGAAAGTAATTATTTGAAAAATTTACAACAAAATTTTAATTTGTACTGAAATCAATATATATATATATATATATATATATATATATATATATATATATATATATATATATATATGTGTGTGTGTGTGTGTGTGTGTGTGTGTGTGTGTGTGTGTGAGGCGATGAGGTAACTTGTCCTAACACATTTCAGACAATAATTATTTTTGCATACAAAATATGAAGATGAAACTAGCACCTCACACCGCATCACTTTTTTTTAAAAAAAAACATTACATCAAATCCGGGAGTCTCAACAGTCCAAGTATATATCTTGGCCTGGTGCGGCACCAACCCAGGGCGGATTTTTCTAGGGAATATCAAATTCACAAGCGGTCACCAGTCGCATACCTATCTATGGCGATGGTTTTAACAACGTTGGTTTTGTTTGTTTGTTATCGTTGCAGAGAGGTGTCGCTCACTTCCCGCATGAAGCGTAATTCCCAAATGGTCACCCATCTTGTACGGACCGGGCTTAACGTTGCTTAATTTCGCTGATTATACGAAAGCTAGTGTATCAACATGATTATGCTGTATGCTGTCAGTGAATGATATTCGGACGGAGGGGGGGGGTAAGTCTTATGGTACCTTACTTATACGGACTACTTGGACTCTTCCATTCACAATAAATATTAGGAGCACCTGCTTCACAGTGTTGGAACCAAAACAAGCTCGTGCGGTCTTCCGTCAGTTGCTGAGAGACTTCAGACTGGCCTATTTCGGTGGCCTTTTATCTGTCGAGCTGAAGTATTAGGTCCTGGGTAGTTCTATGAGGTCCACCCTCTCAGGCTTTTGGGGTGGAGTAAGTTTATTGCTTACTGCCTGAAACGCCCTGGCCGGCGAATGCCGACGGCGTCGCCCAGGATTTTTTTTATAGGCCAGAGTGTTCTTTCTTTAGCTTGCCTGTATTATACCCCACCTTTCATCGTTGTGCCACATATTCATGTGGTGGGGAGGAATTAAATAGCTGGAAACACACCAATCTATACTGGCAGTCAAAACTGACGTACAACTACTCTTGTTCTCTGTTATATTATACTTTTTTCAATATACTTGTTTTCTCTAAACTCCGTTCGTATTTTCCTCCCGGCCCCTGTTCATGGTCACAACTGGCGACGATTCTTGAAAAGGGATTCTTGAAACCCTTAAAATGGACGCCACAGCTGACGACAAAGTATATTAAGGGTTTTTTTAGAGAATCTTAAGAAAAGACAAACGTGGAGAAATCAACGGCAAATTCACCCGACAACAGGCTTTACCGACGGACCAAAAAGAAGAAAAAAGCACATAAAAGACAAACTTATTTTCTTTCAAAGAAGAGGCGGCGTCAATAATTATTTTATTGCTATTCCGGCACTGTGTTAACTTTGAACAAGAAAGAAATACATGATATTTTTCTCCCCAAAAGAGAAAAATCCTGCCGCCGAAAGAAAAAAATTAAAACCACCGCAAATTCTACGGTTACGGGAAAAGCGTATTAAAACAAAAAGTGATTTGTTTGTCGAAGAAAAAAAGGTTTTATATTCTCTTTCTCTTTTTACAACTAAGATTACGTTTAGCAGCTTAATATAAAAGAAAAAAACTTCTAAAAGGTCGTACTCTATGAAGACATATTTTAAACATGGAAGATTTTAAAACAACTATTACAGACCTCGTAAAATTCAACATGCAACAGAATCTGAAGAAAGACAGCGAGAACAGCAAATAAAAAATGTAGGAAAATCTCAAAAGCTTCTACTATAACAAAAAAGAAGCCGACGAAAGGCTACAAAAACAGAAGAACGACTTCTGGAATAAGAAAAGAAGCCGACGAAAAACAACTAGAACAATATCAAAAACAACTAAAACACAAAAACAAGCTTAAAAAAGACTTCTGGAACAAAATTAAAAAATCGAAGGATTACTATGAATAATGTCGAACAAGGGTCAATATAACGAAAACGATACTGCTTTTTCGCAGAATGCCGTTTGGAGTGCAATTGACAATTTCACTTATTCCTCAAACGGGGATAAAACCTTTGCTTCAAATTCTTTGAATAATCAGTTGAAGGTTAAAGAGAGTGAACTCATGGTTGCAGAGCTGGAATCGTTAAAGTTGCAGGTCAAAGATGTCTTCGAAGTTGAATGTCGAAGCAAAGAAGATATTTTCTAAGTTTAAAGATGTGCTCCAAAAATCAGAAGTCTAGAATTTTAAAGCTGGAGAATATCAAATCTGAATTTCATAGAGGCATAAGATACACCTATATCAAATTAGGGAACGATTATCGGAAGACACCGACAGCACTCCTCAGGAAAAAATGATGGTTACCAGATACGACACTTTTGACATACAGCTACCTCAAGCAGCCTCAGAATAGCGTCAATCCAAAAAGAAAACGATACTGTGACTCCTGAGGAGGTAAGGCTTAGATGGAGGGTTATGATACTTTATCATATAGACTACTTGGACTCTTCCACTCACCATAAATACTGGGAGAACCTGCTTTTCAATGTTGGATCAACCCAGCCCGAAACTGGGCCATTCTGGTAACCTTTTGTCTTTCGGGCTGAGTCCTGAAGAGTCCTCGGAGGTCCACCCTCCTAGGTCTTACCTCCCCTCTTTGGGGTGGAGTAAGTTTATTGCTTGCTGCCTTACGTGCCTCGACCGGCGAATGTTGACGGGGCTGCCCAGGCATTTTTTAGAGACCAAAGTGCTAATTCTTTAGAAACGCTGGCTTGACTCTCGCCACGTCTTCTTGCGGTCGAAACTAATTAAATACCGGGAACCACACCAGTCTATATTGGCAGTCAAGACTGACGTACAACAACTCTTGTTCTCTGTTGTATTTTACTTTTTTCTATATACTTGTTTTCTCTAAACTCCGAGTTCGTGTTTTCCTTCCGTTCCTTTTACAGGGTCACAATAAGAAGGCACAGAGAAGAGGTGTTATTGAGATAGATTGGGAAAAGAGGAAGATAGCTAACTGTCCATATTTTTAAAGAGGTCTAGGTGTGGGGGTGGGGGAGGAACAATAAAAAGCAAATCTAACTGTTGCTATCAAACCTAAAAAAACGAAGTGAGACACATGGAATTGGTTAGCAAAAGATTTGTTTGTTGCCTGTTTTCACAAGAAAAAGAAAAACAACATTAAAAAGACGAACATTTTGTGTTTAGAAGTTTAAGGAGAGTGGAGGAAATTAATAACATAGATTACTGGAGCTGAAATTTGGTAGAAACGAACATAGAGAAATGGGGAGGAGAGTAGAGGGAAACAAGACGAGAGCCATAAGGGTGATATTTTAATACTAAGTTGAAATATGAGAAATTAGAATGAAAACTAGGTGAGATACAAACAAAGGGGTAAAAATATAAATAAAAACAAATAATTTAAAGGAATGAGATTGAATTGAATAGGTAAATAAACGGTATCTATAAAACTCTTAAAGAAAACTTTTTTTTAGTTTTAAACACTTTTTAAAAGTTGAAATTTAAAAAAAAGAATCCAAGAAAACTTTTTTTTAATTTCAAAATCTTTTTAATGAAGTTGAAATTTTTAAAATAAATTTAAGAAAACTTTTTTTAATTTCAAAATCTTTTTAAGGGAGTTGAAATTAAAAAAAAAGAATTTAAGAAAACTATTTTTTAATTTCAAAATCTTTTTAAAGGAGTTCAATTTTTAAAAAAGAATCCAAGAAAACTTTTTTCTATTTCAAAATCTTTTTAAGGATGTTGAAATTTTAAAAAAAGAATTCAAGAAAACATTTTTTAAATTTCAAAATTTTTTTAAGGGAGTTGAAATTTTAAAAAAAGAATTCAAGAAAACTATTTTTTTATTTCAAAATTTTTTTAAGGGAGTTGAAATTTTTAAAAAAGAATTCAAGAAAACTATTTTTTAATTTCAAAATCTTTTTAAAGGAGTTGAAATTAAAAGAAAGAATTCTAGAAAACTTTTTTTAATTTCAAAATCTTTTTAAGGGAGTTGAAATTAAAAGAAATAATTCTAGAAAATTTTTTTTAATTTCAAAATCTTTTTAAGGGAGTTGAAATGAAAAAAAAAGATTTTAAGAAAACTTGGTTTTTAATTTCAAATCTTTTTAAAGGAGTTGAAATTTTAAAAAAAAATCTCGAAAACTTTTTATAATGATGATCAGACGCTTGATTATGAACGAAAACTTTGCATGGAAATTAAGACAATGCAAAATCACAACTGTATATTACAAAATATTAATTTATTAGAAGATGTTTATAAAGTAAATATTCAAATTAAGAAGATCAAACAGTGTTTGTGGGTATTTTCAGTCTACTATATATACGGTATTACAAACTATCATGTTGTATCATTAAATTAAATAGACAGGACCTGTTTTGATGTTAATATAGTTGAAATAGATGAGAAAAACTTTCGCACTTTTTCATTGAGATGCTGATACTCTATGTTTGCAGATTGTCATAAGGGGACACATTTATCTTCTTTTACTAAAAAAACGTTGCTGATCAAAACAATATTTCGTTCGAAGCACTTAAACATTTTTGCATCTCATTTTAGTTAGATTTAAACCATATTTACATGACACAAGATTAAATAAATTCTAAATCGCTTAATAAGTCCACATGATTGTAATGCCCACTAATGGCGACTGGGCTACACAGAAAATTAACCCCTTTTAACACCTTTTAATTATAGGCTCTATTTTCACATAATTGAATAATGATGAAATTAATCCATACCCGTTAACACATTTTATTCAGGCAATTATTTCATGTTTGAGAGATTTTTAATAGGTTTGAAATTAACGTTTAAGTACAGCGTTTATCGTGTCAAATATTTTATTGCAGATGACAGAATATAAAGTGATTTTAAAAGGTCAAACTTGACGTTTGAATCAATTTTTTTTGTTTCTTTTTACGAATATTTCGACATTTTCATCTTCATATCAAAACGGGAAAAAGTTAAGGACGATCGTTTTTTAAAGTTTTTTATGAAAGTCGTTCCAGACAAGGCATGCAACCACTTGTTGTAAGGAGCTAATCGTAATAATAAAAAAGGGAGAGGAACATAGAATCACTTCAAGATAAAGCAAGCCTGGAAGAAACCCCACCACCAGCGTTCAATCCCCTGGACACCAAACAGGCGAGCAAAAATGCAAGCCTTTCAAGAGCCCAATCGAGAAGGAAGGGATTACAAACTCGCTGACTAAATGTCTACCCGTAAACTGGTGAAATGGCTGATCAGAAACCGGTGTTTTTATCGTGACACCATAACCAGAATGTAAGGTTGAAATATTTTTAAACATCATTGAAGCCATCGGAGCAACATACATTACATTTTAGATTACGTTTTTAAATAATTAGTGTTAACTTTGCGCATAAAATTAGTTACGAAGCCTTATTCAGTGTTTCATGTTTAATTCGGTGTAATTTTGACAAATAAAGGTCACGCATAGATGTGTCTATTATTTTAGTTGAATTTCTATGAGTTTCCACACAAGTAATTAACAATGTTTGCTCACTGGCAACAACAGGTGGTGTTTCCAGGAGTCGGAGTTACCGCTTCTTTCAGTAAACGTTGTCGCAAATAATTTTGCGTTATCCCAACAGCCGTTCAGCATTGATTTCTTGCTAGTATCGGTTGTTGACTCTCTTTCTCTGGAACCTGAGTGGAAATACGCCTACTCAGTATTCCAGTACGCCTCGTGTCCTTCCAGTTACTTTCGCCTTTTCATCTCTCCTTACTATTTGTGACAATTTTCGGATGTAGCTACCGATGTTGGTTTCACCGTTTTTTGTTTGTTGGTGCTCCTAGTGTTGCGTTTCAATCTTGTGTCATACATGCAGAATTATTAGAAAAACATTAAAGTTCACAAATTGCATTCATACCTTGGTTGCCGGTCGCCCCTCTTGTACGCGATACTGCGGCGATCTTATTGGACTAAGAGATTGCCGTCTGAAATCAAAGTTTCTTATTTATACTTTCAAAAGGACTGATGGATGACAGATTAGATGTATTCGATTTGATCTTCGTTCCAAATCGCTGACCAGTGTAGTAGGGAGAGAGATAAATAATCACTGTTTAATCATATCTTAGCAGAATATTCGGATTGTCATATTTACGCGTTGCATGCTTTCAACGAACTGTCCAAACCTCTCTCTCTCACACACGCTCTCCTTGTGCCATGTGACGTCACATCCATATAGAAACAGTCAGTAAAAACTAACTGCGAGTGCAGCAAGTTGACCCCGACTGAACTTTCATTTTCAACTAAACAATGTATATACTAGTGGATTTACTCGCCCCCCAAATTACCACTAGTATTGTTATATATGGCCGCGCGCCACATGCTTTGGCCGAACTCGATTCTCGTCTGTCGATGGGGACGACTATGGCTTGCCTGTCATCCATCTGTAATTCTCCGGAAAAATAAAATTTCTCCAAAAACAAACCACAAGACGACGTGGATAGATTCACAAAGTTTATTGTACTATCCAGAAAAGTAAACCTTTGTGAACCGGCTTCGACACCAACCTCTGGCTGACAGACGTCCGACGTAGACGAAATTCTCAACTCAACTGGGAAACGTCACTCTGTCTTTTCACGGTGTCCAGTAGGCAATTCGCGCCTCTTCCCTCTCTCAACAGTATTATTGGTATTACTTCTTCATGTTCAATATTTCCAGTAGGCAATTCGCGCCCCTTCCCTAACCTCTCATATTAGTCAACAGTATCATTGGTATTACTTCTTCATGTTCAATATTTCCTTCAGTTCTCTGGTAAGCTCTATGTATTTGTTTAGTTTATTTTCTTCCTTAGATTTAAACTTGTAAACTGCTGGGACGGCGAAATCTACTATTTCTTTCCTTGTGGTTGGTAATTATCATTTCCGGTTTTCTTGCTTGGATGAATTTGTCCGTTTGTGTTTCCATATTCCATAGGATGTTATGTCTTTCATTTTACAATACTGCTTTTTGCTTGCATCATTTGCTTGGCTATTCAAAGTGTATCGTTTGCATAGTTCCCAATTGAACATTTTTCCAACCCCGTCATGTATAATTTTCTTTTCTGTTTACTCATTCAATAATGCTGCAGTTAATCATTTCCTCGATTTGTCTTTATCTGCTGTTTTCTTGGCTCTCATCTATCTTGGCTTTTATGCAAATCGATAGTATCGCGTTTTTTTGTGTGTGTCTGCCAGTAACGATTCTGTTTGTTTTTTTGATGCGTCCTTTCCGTAGCCATGTCCATGTTTTCTTGCACGCAATTTCTTTGCTTCGTTTTATGAATAGTCAATGCAATTGCTTATCTTCCCATTTTTCTTTTCTGAACTTTTTTAATACTCGTTTCGTTTCACTTCATTGTTTTTCTGGTGGCAGTAACCATCTTCTCTGTATTTTGCAATGCATTTACCTAGTATTTTTTACTGCATTGTCTCCATAATCTCCAATAATTAACAGTCCCCTTCTTCCTCCTTCTTTCCCCTTTTTAATTGAGTCGGTCAGTATCATAATTCAGGTGTTATGCTTTGTGCACAATCATTAATTTCTTGGTTTCTTGATCTAGCTTCTTGAGTTCTTCTTTTGTCCAGTTTAAGAGGGGTCCAGAATATTGAAGCAGGTGTACTACCCTTGCACCGTTTATTAGGTTTCTACTATATAATTTAGTTCCAATTAGCTTTTTTGTCCTTCTCATATATTCTCTTTTAATCATCTTTTTTTAATCTCTGTTTATTTGATAGTGTGTACTTTTATTGTTGCATAGTCCCGACTTGGGCCGCGGCAGTTCTCGTTTACTATACTCGTCCCGGAACGGGCCGTGGCAGTTCTCGTTTAAACACTCGTCATTTTTTTAACACCAAAAATCATATAGCGTGCATACCTTTAAATTTCTCCCTCGCCGCGTAGAGGGTGCGTGTCGTCCAGTGGTTGTCTTTTTTCTTCTCTTCTGTACTGCTGTGAACATCGCCGCTACAACAAAAACTTCATGACTAACTGGGAAGACAAACAATCTTTTAAATTTAATTTCTGGTTAGTTATCCGTCAGCTGGGAGATATTCGCTAACGTTGAGAGAGAGAGAGCAAATTACTGCTTTCGTAATTACTTATCAATTAAGTCTTAACCATTCGTGGAGGGGGGAAAGGACATCTTTCGCCTGTATTTTCTTAGGAAAATAATTCCCCTATGTAAGTTGCTGACTACATCCTAAATCACGTCTGATAAGTTCGCCTCCAAAACCCAGACTGCTAAAACTCGCTTCTCACTAAGAACGAGTGACATCACAGATCCCTCTGCTTCCCACGCAAAAGCCCGCAACGTCACCGAGCCTCTATCGCAGGTGCGCATTGACCCTTGATCTGAGGTCTCGTCACGCGGTGACCCTTTCACGTCTGTGGGCGCCGACTGCGAGAAGAGGCCCCATTCATCAACTTCCCCCATTATTTACCGATTGAGTAGTTCTGTCTTCTGTTTGTTTAGTTTTCCCTTTTTCATCTCGAATAATTTACATTTTCTCATTCCGAATTCAATTCCGACATCCTGACTAAAGATCTGTTATAGCATTGAATCGCCGATAATAATTAAGACAACACTGATATATTTACAAGAGTGTATTTACAGAAGTACAGAATAATATGTTACAGAAAGTCTGCGTCCGATACTGTGGCTATGACTACCACCAATGACTGCCGCCATGACTGATACGACACTTAGTTGTAACTCTATTCATAGTCTCTGAAAGAGTCCATTTGCACCCGAAATAGGGTAGATCAACATCATATTATAAAACAGATCCTAGTGGTGTTATTAGTTTTTCTATTCCTTTTTCTTTTCTTGTCAAGAGTTTCACATCATTTATATATTTTATAGTTTCGCTTACCGATGCGTGTATGAACCGTTATACACCCATAGCGTCGTCGTGAACCCAGGTTCTTTCTTTTCTATGGATAAAACCACTCGAACGCCGATGTTTAGTTGTTAATAAAATGTTATTACAAAAGAAGAACAGTCACACACAACATCAGAGAGTTACGTTTATATGCGTGAGAGAGAGGGGGAGACATGTATGTAGCGTTGCTGCTTTGTCGGTTGTTATTGTGTTTCCATTAGTGTCCGGCTCGCGGGGTAACGGCTTCACATACATAACAATTCAAGTAGGAACACATAAATAAATAAGAGAGACAAACAGATTCGTAAGAGGTCGATCCACGTAAGCATTTATTTATATAGCATGAGAAATATACAAGGGAGATAATTACAGATAATTACAGCATGACTAATGTAAGGGAGGTAATAAGGAACAACTTGTATCTCGGATGTAAACAATGTAGATAGACAGATAGGTCGTCTCGCTATACCCAGCTACACTGCGTGCTGACCTCCATTTGGGGCAGCGCTCTCGACACGTCTTATCTGCTAGAAATCTCACCGGCCAAGAGTAAATCATGTGGTTTCGCGACTTCCGTCCGGGGTCACCCCTGACCCTCAAAAGTGTCACTTAAATGTTTCCATTAAAACACGGTCCTCGATATGTTACATACATACAGAGTGATTGTTATTTCTTTTGCGTCCGTAAACTTGTACCCTGCATGCATTTCCTTTGTATGCTGTTGAATGGCATCATAACTATGATAAATAGCAGTGGAGATAGGGAGTATACCTAGAAAATGTAGTTCGACATTACGACTTCGACAAATGAAGGTAGCCGGAGAGTACAGTGCTCGATATGTTAACAAAGATGAGGCAATTGTCGGAAAGGTGTAAATAGTTTAAATATAACTTTATTCACTTATTTAAAGTCGATAACATTTGGATTTGCCTTAATTTTCTCAAATGTCAAAATTATCCTGAACCGTTAGATTATTCTGAACCATTAGACATTCGTTCATTTCACGGCAGAGTTCTTCTTGAATCATCGATTATTGGCTAGTTGTGACTCTACTACGACTACGACTACTACTAATACCAATACTACTACTACTACTACTACTACTACTACTACTACTACTAATAATAATAATAATAATAATAACTAGTAGGACCCGTGTAAATTACACGAAATGATGTTTTAATACTAATTATCTTGTTCCTAACCTATACATGTTTGAATAAAATATAATAAGATTTGACTTGTATATTTATTTTTAAAAATGAACAATACATGAAACAATTTACAAAACTTCTTTATATTCAATATTTCTAGTGAAGATGATATTTCAACGACTAAACCTTACTTTGTAAATGCTTTAGATTAAATTAAATTTGGCTCCAATTCATGAGTAGCATACACAGATTCGGAAGGTCGTTGCTTTTGATGTAAGCGTGACACACAAAATAACACACACGCTATCGTTTTAATATGTGTCTTCCCGGTCGTCCTCTCCCTACGGGGGCTTCGATGTAGAAAAAAACTCTATAAACCAGTTGGGCCGACGTCAAAAACCGACGTCAAAATCCTACGTCGGTAACCGTTGTGCCAAAAAGGAAATACTTGAAAATATTACGAAAATTAGGTGACTTCAATGCTTTTCCAAATCTAGGTGCGGCGCGCATGCGCAGAGCTGTTGATGTAAGCGTGACACACGAACACACACGCTATCGTATTAATATATAGATAATAATAATAATAATAATAATAATAATAATAATAATAATAATAATAATAATAATAATAATAATAATGAAATAGTCATGACGGGTCAAGGAGGATGGCAAGACCGAGGAATGAGAGTACTAAACAGACCTCTACTGGAAAGGTGAGGAGAGTACTAGGAGCCTGGTGAGGCTTATTTCCACCCATGCCCAGTGACGACCAATGGTGGCTGCCATCGAGAAAATAATAGTAAGTAGCTGTTGCGATAATGCAAAATCATTTGCAATAGTTATCGAAAGAGGTGGATAATACTGGACATTTAAGAGACTTGTTGTCACGTAGACCTCAGAGAACACCGCCGGTCATCATCAGTAGGCCATCACTGATGATGACCGGTGTGAGAACTCCTGGTGAGTTGATAATAATATACACGGCAATGATGAGAACAGCCGAAATCTTAAGGAAAATCCTCGAACGCGGAAACCAACCCACATAACCAACAAACGTTAGAAAGCCACAGGTCTTGAAATAAAATATACGAAAAACATAGAAATACATCACACGACCCCAATTGAACTGAAAATGGCCGAAATCTAATTTGTTGACCCCCCTCCTAAACCAGTACACCCATGTTTTAGTACCAGCCTCGATTGGTTCTGTACGAAATGGTCATGAAGGGTCAAGTAAAATGGAAGAGCACTAACCAGACGTTCACTCGAAAAGTTGAAGAGCACGGGAACATCGGACGGGGCTGATTGCCCTTCAAATTTCAGAGAAGACTAACGGTTGGTGCCAACAATAAATCAATGGTAAACGGCTGATGCGATAATTCAAAATGAGTTGCTATGAGTGTCGAAATAGACTGAGTGTGCTGGAAATCTCGGGAGGCTTGTTGTCACTAAGGCTCAATAGAACACTACTGGTTGTTGTCGGTGAGCAATCACTGACGATGATCTGTGTGAGAACTCCTAGTGAGTACTACTACTACTACTACTACTACTACTACTACTACTACTAATAATAATAATAATAATACTACTACTACTACTACTACTACTACTAATAATAATAATAATAATAATAATAATAATAATAATAATAATAATAATAATAATAATAATAATAATTCTATCGTTACTACAAATACTAAACTCGATAAAAACAAAACCCGCTACGTCATTTCGTGGTAATTTTCTCAGTGTCAATTTTCCCCATGTTAATATCTTCTTTCGAAAACCGGCAATGAAATTCAATTTCAAAATGAGGAAACACATCTCTTTACCATTTTGTAGACATTCAAGATTCGGTTGTGTTTCGTGTATTATTTACCTCCTCTTCAGGAGGTTAGGCACAAGGTCAGTTTTATCTTACTCCCACAAGGTAAGATGTGAAAAGCCAGCGCCCGAGAAGGTGAGCACTCTGGCCATTAAAAATTGCCTGGGCAGCCCCGTCAGTAAGCAATAAACTTACTCATCCACAAAGAGGGGAGGCACAGGACAGACCGATAGACAGGCGTAAATCAAGCCCCAAATGCCAATACAATACCAGTCTATGGGGTGCAGTATCCATCGGAACAGATACTACACTTGGATCCCGGTCAAAAGGCCGAGGAAACTTCGTTTTACGTCTCATGCTCCCTGTAGAATTATGGAGTTTCTTCGCCATTTTCTGAAAACAGCAACAACAACAACAACAACAACAACAAAAGGAAATAGAGTCAAATGAAAACAAAACAATTCCCTCCGCACTTGTTGCGGTGACTTCCCACAATTACCTGCGATTGTTTTGCGTCATAGCCCGACGTTATGAAAGTAGAATGACGAGGAGGGGGGGGGGCAGGGCGTACTCGAATGTATCACGTCATCTGATTACGTAACTGGTTACATCTATTGTAAGCATTGCCGATTTTCACGAAAAGATATAAGTTTGATTTATGAAAAGGGAAATTAAGTAAATGTTGGCATTTACACACCATTCCGTATTCGTTTCTCCGTTTATTGTTTAAAAAAAAGCGTTAACACGTTGGTTTAATGTTTTACTTACAGAAAAATTTATGTTGGACGCAATTGACAAAATAAACTTTTGAGTTGACATTTTTTTTGGGGGGGGGGGGGTAAATTCTGATAACTTGCAAACAAAACAAATAAAAACACATAATTTATGTAAAACGCATTAGAAGGAAATTCTCTACTGAACCCGGTTAAATTTAACGCGTAGAAAGATTTTTTTTTAACTGTAAAATTACAGAAAAGTTAACACTCAAACCCCCCCCCCCCCCCATGACGGAAACTGAGATTTTCAAGATTTTTTTTTCAACAGTAAAACCTTTTACAAATCGTTTCCACGGCGTGTTCGGCAAGGAATTTCATTCTAATGCGTTTTATATAAATATAACAAAACTTCTATTTTGTAAATAGATTTATTATCTGTGATTGTTAAACAGAAAGAGAGAGAGAGAGTCAGACAGACAATGTATGAAATAAGAACATCAAGTCAAACAACATAGAGTGAGAGAGGATGAGAGTAATAGACAGACACTTGGTAAGTTAATTGCAAATTACGGCTAATTAGAACAATCAAAATTGATTGTTATTTCCTAAATATAACTCAATCTTATTACAAGAAATATTTTAACATTTTTTTTACTGATCGATCACCGTTTATCAAGGCCAAAAGCACTTCGAGGGTGACAGTCAATGAGATAGAATGATTGTCAGTTGAGAGATGAAGAATCTTATGAGATGATTGGAAAAGAAAGATTGATTGGATCGACCAAGCTCGAATCCCGTTCATAACAGGAATCTGTTGACATCTTGTAATCTGCAGGGAAGCAACTCTGTGGTAATGTGTGCCACCGACGGGAAGCCCTCTGTTTGTGGCAGTTCGTGTGATTAAAATAGATGGGAAAACCCCCTTACGGAAACGTTGATTAACACAGCTTTAGTATAATAATAAAAGATGTTCAAATGAGAATATCACAAAGATTCCGGAACGAAACAATAAGACACTTTTATCACACTCCAAATCAAATTACCAACGTATTATAATAGATATTCAATGTCTTTTCTGTAAGGAAAACTTTGTTACATTTCAAACTTTCGCCAACATGGCGCCATTTTTTAACCTATTAACAAAATGAAAGTTAAAGATTCGTAGTCTCAAGAAGAACTTATCTAGCTATAACCACTCCCCCTCTCTCCCCCTTATGTATCCCTCTCTCTTTCTCTCTCTCTTTCTCTCTCTCTCTCTCTCTTTATCTTCCTCTCTCTTTCTCTCTCTCTCTCTCACTTTCTCTCTCTTTTTCTCTCTCTCTTTCTCTCTCTTCCTCTCTTTTTCTCTCCCCCTCTTTTTCTCTCTCTCTCTTTCTCTCTCTTCCTCTCTTTTTCTCTCTCTCTATCTTTCTCTCTTTCTCTCTCTGTAACAAAAAACAAATGGTACTTCCATAAACAAAGTTCATTTCCTAGAACATCCCATCTGTAGAACAAAATACCACGAGGATGCTTCCCAAGCGACTGCACAATGGTCGTCTTGAAGTCTAATGTAAACAAATACTTGTATAATACATATCTGGGAATCATCGTCCAACTGACAATCTCTTTGACCTCTATCCTCGAGTGTCCTCGGACCTTAATAAGCGATGACTCATTAGTCAATGTAAACAAGGGCTTGAAAAATATTTATTTGAATTTATTCAAAAATTGTTGAAGTTTGTAAATACATTTTTGTGCTAAAAAATAGAAAATGCACCATAATATTATTATTGCATAAAATAGAAATCCAGCAAAATTTTTCAATGAATATACTGTTGATAACTCGGAACACTTAGTAATAAAGCCAGAAGCTTACCCTTCGACAGCTTCGGCGCATGTGACAGATATAGGCATAATTTCGTCTCTATTTCCCAATAAGGTGACAGCAATACATCGCTAAGATAAACAGCTTTGCGACTAATATAAAAAGAAGCAACTTTGACACGGGTGTATTTGCCCAAGATCAAAGTGTAGTATCTGTTCCGATGGATACTGCACCCCTTAGACTGGTATTGTCTTGTCCACCCTCCCAGGCTTTGCCTTCTCACCCTTTGAGAAGGGGTTAGTTTATTGCTAATCACCTGAGGCGCCCCTACTGGGGAATGCCGACGGGGCTGCTCAGGCAATTTTTAAAGGTCCTAAGTACTCTTCCTCTAGAGCGCTGACTTCTCAATTCCCACTTTCCGACTTTGTGTCACATTTTACTCCGTGGGAAGTAGGTAAATAGGACTTTGAGGCTTGAAACTCGCCGTCGGGCGATCCGGCGATCCGGCAATCCGGCGATCCGACACAACAACGACCAGGACTAGGAGTAGTGGCAGTACGGCTCTAATGTCCAACCCTTCCTTAACGCGGTAATGGGTAGTGTCATAGCTATGCCGCCAGCAACTTCGGTTCCTGGCAGGGCCACACTAGGCGGATTTGTCTGACACCCAATGGTATTAGGGTGGCAACCCGGCTAAAGGGGTTCTGGTGAAATCCAAAGACATCTGCACCGGGGTCCGGCGGCGTTCTGGTCGTTCTTGCCAATGCGCCTGTGAAAAATCTACGACAAGCAAGGACGTCCAGTCATCTACTGCAATGCAGAGGGAAAATAGCAACGTTGCATTGGCGCATGTGAAATCGTCACTCATTATCGACATTATCTTTGACAATTTGGAGCAACTGCTTATTCTTGCTGGCCTCGGTGACGGTAATCTGAAATCCTTCAAAAACATGAAGAACTCCTAATGTACGAGAAAATCCTCGATTAAAAGCAGACGATATCGACATCATGTTAGACGTTACATTCGGGTCCAACCTTGCTGAAGAACAACAACAACAATAACAACAGCCGCACTAGCAGAACCTGTCTGGTGGCGACACAGTACTCCTAGTCGCAAAACTGGAAGTTAACTTGTCGACAGCTTCGGCGCATGTGGCTGAGATAGACTAAAGTGTGCTTATCTCTCTCTCTCACATGTGCTGAAGCTGTCGAAAGATTAACTTACATTTTTTACTAGGAGTACTGAGTTGTAGACGGAATCATGATACACTTTGTTTAATGAACATAATTTTCAAATAAACTTTTGATTTCACGTTAATTGTAAAAGGGATTGTTGTGCTTCGTTTACATAAGCAATATATCCTCTTCCACCTTCCCACAGGAAAGAGGAATTGGGGGTATGTAATATTATTGCATATATGTAAAGATGCAAGGAGCAATTGTAAAGAAAAATGTGCTATTGTTATTTTAAGAACTCGTATACAACTATGACTACGTATGCTATTAAAAATAACAAGCCGCGCATGCGTGGTCCCCCTCTGTGTGTGACTCGATGTGGCGAGTGTAAAATGCAATAAATTTGGGCAATTTGGGGCATTTTTGAACCCCCTTTGGCCCCCTGGGGGCGCGAACCAGAATTTTTCTGAGGTTAAGGATGCTCATTTTATATCCAGAACAATTGCCTCTACACTTTGGCCAAGTTTCAGAAAAATTGAATGGGTGGATCAAACGTTAAGGGAGGAAAGGGTCATTTTTTGCCATTTTGGGGGCTTTTGACCCCCTGGTGGCGCGAACCAGATCTTTTCCAAGGTCTACGATACTTCTTTTCTATTAGGAACAATTGCCTCCACATTTTGGCCAAGTTTCAGAGAAATTGAATGGATGGATGAAAAGTTATAGGGCAAAAAATGTCATTTTTTGCCATTTCGGGGCCTTTTAACCCCCTGGGGGGGGGGGGGCTAACCAGATTATTTTTCAAAAATCAGAGAATGTCACTTTCTAACCTGACCAAAGTTACAACTTTATGCAGAATTTCAGAGAAATTCAATGGATGGTTGCGGAGAAAAATCCGGACGGAAGGACATGCCTCAAAACATAGGTCCCCCCGATTTATAAAATCGGGGGACCAAAAAAGAGACAAATCGCTATTACAAATAAAGAGAAAAAGAAACGAGTCAACTCTACTGCGACTAGCACGACAACTACTGTTACGAAATGTCAGCAAGGCTTCAGCTATTACGACATTAAGAATCGTCGGCCAACTATGCATCTAACCGGCTTCTTTCGGGCGTTACACCGCTACATAGATCATTTAAATAATTCGATGATTTAAAACATATCATAATTCGAAACATTTTTCTTCATGAAATGGATTTTCAAATTCGATTTTAATTTCAAATTAACTGAAAAAAGGTTTTATTTTTTTAATTGTTTTTTCTTGTAAGCAGGGTTTTTAAAAACAAATTGACTTTCATTCAAGCATAAAAATGAAAGTCAATGTGTCGGCCGTTTCGCCGCGACCATGAAAGGATGGAGACTCAGGGACTCAGCTTTCTGCGACTGTGGTCACTCTGAACAGACAGTAGACCACATCATAGAGTCATGTCTTAAATATCGACCACCCAACGGCGAAGTCGGCATAGCTGCGCTAGACAACAAAACATTAGCATGGCTTTTCTCAACCGAGCTGGTGATCTAACAGTGAGATGCTGTGAAGCAAACGAAAGAAGAAGAAGATTCAAGAATACACATCTCATGTTTATCCTGTCCATATAATACTTCATCCTTTATTCGAAGGTTAGCTGTTTGGTTGTTGTTTTTTTTACGGCATATCAACCCTTTTCGGGTTATTTAATGCCGAATCCAGTCATTTTGGTAAAAGTTTTTATGCTTCAAGTTTTTTATATCTTCAATATTTATTCATGGTGTTTGGTTTGGTTGTTTTGTAGAGAAAATTGTTGTTTTTTTTTTGGCTATGCAGAACATGATTGAGTTTTGCAAAGAGAAAAAAAAACACAATAACATCAACGTTTTGTACATTTTAGGTCAAGAAGCCGGTATCTTCAGACCGCCTGATCTGATAGCACCAGGGCTCTTCGAAATCAGATGTCCGCAATCTGTTACAGTGAGCATGAATAACCCCGAACGGTCATTACTATCTGTTCTGTTTGTGGCGACAGTTCTAATGAGACTTCCACTGCTGCTGATGCTGTTGTTGTTGTTGTTGTTGTTGTGGCGGAGAAGGAGGAGGAGGAGAAGGAGGAGGGAGGAAGGGAAGCGAGTTTTACCTGAATGCAGCGTCGAACATTTGGATGGCGATATCGTCTTCTTTCGATTGAGGTTCTTCTCGTAGATTTGTTGCGTTTGATGTTCTTGAAGGATTCCAGGTTTACTCCGACAGCGAAATCATCCAGGGCCAGCGGTTGCTCCGTGTCGTTGGGTTAGGGTTATCAGCTGTGTGCAATGAGTGGCGGTTTCAAATGCGACAACAACACGTTATTATCTTCAGTCTGCATTGCAATCGATGACTGGACGTCCTTGCTTGCCGTAAATTCTCCAAAAACGCATTAGCAAAAACGACCAAACCTGGATCCCGGTACAGATGCAATTTGATTTCACCAGAATACCTTTAGCCAGGTGTCGGTCCTAATACCTTTGGGTATAAAACTACCCCACCTTGGGTGACCCTACCAGGAACCGACGTTCCCGACAGCATAGTTATGGCACTGCTGCGTTGATGAGGGATTGGATTTTAGGTTTTGTTGCTGTTGTTGTTGTTGTTGTTGTTGTTGTTGAGCGAGTCAGACTTCTGAATCGAGCTTACGAAGATCCAGGTCCTTAATCAGTGTCACTATCCACTACACCACCGCCATTACCTTAACGTGTACTAAAACTGTTTTCTAAAAATGTTATAGATTATTTTCATAAATGTCGTTGAATAAGAACATCTATGGACAGACTATTCTGATCATTGCAAACAGACAAACGTGACGCTGCAAATTGACTTCGAGCTGGGGCCAACCTACTCCGGACGAATGCCGTCGCAAATGCAGATCGAAATTACCCTAATGTCGCATGCCATTATTATGGTCAATTGATTGCATATGTGTATGCACTTCTTTTGTTGTTGGGGATGAAGGCATTCATGTTTATTCCATTCTTATTTCTTTGTGTCCTAGTGCTAATTACCATAATTGTTGGTTTCAACAGAGAGTTAGTGATAGGTTCCTTGAAACCTTGTGAAACGGTTGCATTTTTCTTCGGTATTTCGATCATAATTATGTGTTTGAGATAACCTCAAGCAAGTCATTTTTTGGTTCACACTGATTTTCTGTTTATTCATAAACGTGAATACGAAAACAGTTACTTGACAAAACTTTTACAATTGTGAGAATATTTCAAAAGAAATTAGGGGCGCCATTTTTATTTCGGCAGCTCTATTATCTATATAATAATACGCTAAGGCGTACGTTATCACCCGTTTCCACTTTTGTAAAAGATAGGACCGCCGAAAATGAAATAAAAAAAAGTGTTGTTTTTTTTTTAAAGAGACATATTCGTTTGATTTATTTAAAGAACATTTAGTTGACAAGTATCTTTAGGGTAAACCTAAATTGGGAGCTGCGCAGCGAGATGTCTGTTTAAATTAGTTTTCAATTTCTGCATGTCAGTACCGTTAGGGAAACAGGGGGCAGGGAGGGAGTTCCAGAGGCCAGCAGCACGAGGAAAGAAGACATTGTCTTATGCTTCAACCACCACCCACTGATCATTATCAAAATATATCAGTA
>OY744539.1:90148999-90163999 GCA_963556195.1 Sepiola atlantica | reverse complement strand
ATATATGCATATTTATATATATATGCATATATATATATGCATATATATATATGCATATTTATATATATATATATATATATGCATATTTATATATATATATATATATATATATATATATATATATGCATATATATATATGCATATTTATATATATATATATATATGCATATTTATATATATATATATATATATATATATATATGCATATTTATATATATATATATATATATGCATATTTATATATATATATATATATATATATATACATATATATGCATATTTATATATATATATATATATATATATAAACATTAGAAACAGTCTACACGGATCAATCAGGAACTGTAAACCTGGTTTACAGTATCGACAAGACGCGTTAACGTCGAAATGTTGATTGATCTGCGTAGACTGTTTCTAATGTTTATACAATTTCATTTATAAAATCTCTACTTTGTATTGAGCAGTTTTGAAAAAAATATTGGTTTTAAGTTCATGTTATCAGTATGTTTGACCTTACTTAACGAATAAATTATATACATATATATATATATATATATATATATATATATATATATATATATATATATATTTTGATCATATTTTTTAATTCTCATCCACATACACATGTATTTCATCAGTTTCCGGGAATTATCAGTGTGGCGGATGATTGTATAATTGTTCTGCCGGTCACATGATTCGAAACAGCAGACCCAAGTCAACATTTTAACTTCTGTCTGAACGCTTAGAACCATCTTACGTATCCAACAACCCGTGTGAAAGGAAGAAGAGAATTAAGGTCTATTTATGTCTATGCAAGCCGACATATTTAGAAGGCTGTCCTAAACAGTGTTCAACGACCCGGTTAGACGGAACCTGTCCATCTCCGGCGTTGACCGTTTATGTATTGACTTGCCATTTGTGTTGCTTTTCAATATCGTTGGTAACTTTTTAGAAAACGCCCGTGCGATGCACAGTCTCGTTCGACTGTGTTCCAACGCAACAAAACTCCTTGGCCTAACATTCACAGACAACACGAGTTCGAAACGAATACACAGAATAAACTGTCAAAGCTGCTGCCAGGAAAATGGGCTTCCTATAATTCTCATATTTTCCTATTCCGTGCGAAAAAATTCTTACACCTGTCAGTATCTTTTATCTGTACGGAGCCACCATCCGTTCATGCATGGAGTCACATTGTTGTCCCACCAACCACTAGTCTCTCCCTTTGTAGACAGGGTCCAAAAAGAGTCTCGAATCTAATAGGTCCCACACTGTCTACCAAGCTCCAGCCTCTGTCTCATCTCCGCAATGTTGCATCCCTGTGATTGTTTTAATAAAATGTGCTCTGACGAGCTTGCTGCTCTGGTGCCCCCTCGACGTAAATACATCCGACTATCCCGACAATCAGCAAAATCCCACCCTTTCACTGTAGAGATCTCCAGATTCAGAAGGCTTTCTATTCTAATATATTTTCTTCAAACTGCTACAATTTTGCACCTCCTGCTCCTTGTATACCTGACTGCACAAACATGCAGAAATTTAAATGCAATGTGAACAAACATCTCACTGCATAATTCCCTACTAAGGATGCTCTTATAGAAATGGCCCATAATTCACAGCGGCCTTTGACGTCTCAGCGGCAATGTTATTTGTTTGGGGCGAATACAAGTAGAAACAAGTTTAGTAGTATGAGTCTACACGGTTTAATGGGGTGAGTGCAAGTGAGTCTGTATGGTTTAATGGGGTGAGTCTGCACTATTCAATGTTGCGTTGCTTGCAAATAAGTCTGCAAATTGTAAGAGACAATTACAAGTATGCTTGTAGTGTTGTTACCGTTTATGTTGTGGCGTTGAGCAACGAACCTTCGGTAGCGCATATGTAGCTGTACTTGTTTTAAACTTGTTCAGTCTATTCTATGGTGGTATCAGTAATGATTTTTGTTGGTCGAATTTCTGGTGCTGCATAAATGTCAGGAAATTTTTTGTGGTTAGGTCGTTGCTGGAAGGTGTTTATCCTTGAAGGGTGATGGTGATGTTTGCTGAGCCTGACTTTTAGAAAACAGCATTAAGTCAATGATTCGGTAGTATTGGTTGAGATGAAAGTTACCCTGTTACTTGTAGTTGCAGGGGTTAACACATTTCTTAGCATTGTTGCAAAATGTTTAATGGTACCAACAAATACCACCCTGGTGTTGGGTGTAAGGACACCTCTCCACCTTTTATGGATCTTATGGTGCCTGCCTCTGGACTGCGAACAGCTTCTTGGCTTCCTGTTTTGGGTTTGAAGGGCTTTCAACAGCGACTCGAGTTCGTTTAGCCTTTGACTCTCGCAACTCATTGCAATCTCCGAGGTTTCAAATGCATCGTCAAATTCGTCGTCAGTAACATTAGTAGTGAACGTTGAGAAGAGAAAGAGAAATAAAAAGAGAAGTTGTGTTTTTTTTATATAATTTGCTTATTATTTTTGTTTGTTATTTGTTGGTTTTGCTTTGTTGTTTTTTTTAAAAATTATTTTGAGTCACGTGGTCACAGAAAATAATGGCGTTGTGAGTTGTTTTTTTTTTGTTTACCACGCGTATATCCAGTAAAGGAGGTTAGGGTTAGGGTTAGGGTTAGGGTTAGGGTTAGTAAAGGGGGTTAGGGTTAGGGTTAGGGTTAGTAAAGGGGGTTAGGGTTAGGGTTAGGGTTAGGGTTAGTAAAGGGGGTTAGGGTTAGGGTTAGTAAAGGGGGTTAGGGTAAGGGTTAGGGTTAGGGTTAGTAAAGGGGGTTAGGGTTAGGGTTAGGGTTAGGGTTAGTAAAGGGGGTTAGGGTTAGGGTTAGGGTTAGGGTTAGTAAAGGGGGTTAGGGTTAGGGTTAGTAAAGGGGGTTAGGGTTAGGGTTAGGGTTAGTAAAGGGGGTTAGGGTTAGGGTTAGGGTTAGGGTTAGTAAAGGGGGTTAGGGTTAGGGTTAGGGTTAGTAAAGGGGGTTAGGGTTAGGGTTAGGGTTAGGGTTAGTAAAGGGGGTTAGGGTTAGGGTTAGGGTTAGTAAAGGGGGTCGGATTGACAGGTTTTTCGGTGTTGAACTTTTATTTAGATGATCTCCGAATGTAGTGTGCTACTTGGAAAACAGTGAATGTTTTTTTGTTTTCCGTCTGTATTTAAACCGTTGTTTGTTGGATTGCACGTGGGTGAAAAATAATTTCAGTTTTGAGAAAGAGAATTTGTGAGTAACGTTTTTATGTCCGCTGTTCTTTTTTTTTCATTTAAAAATGAATTGGTTCTTTTGTTGTTCTTCTTTTGGAGAGGGGTGCATGAGTACGAAATTGTAACTTTGTTTCAAACAACATAGCTTTTTCGGTCGGATCATCACAACTTTCTGGATTTTACGGAGACCATAATGCGTTCGAATACAAGCATATACCAATGAAAACAAAGTAACAACTCGAAAACCTGAGAGTCTGCAAATGATGTGTGCGTGTGTGTCTAAGTAGAGAGGAAAGTCTTAAATACCAAAAGTATATGCATGTGGGGTGCACACGATCCGTTGGGAGTGTTTTCATAGCAGCCTCCAGACAAAAGTGTAAGAGAGAGTCTGTGTGGTGTATCTGTCGAGGCCAGATGAAAACGAGAGAAGGAATCTTATGTGCATCCCTTTTTGTATCGCAGATTGTATAGTCCTCTAAGGTCACGATAAGGGAGATAATTCGGATTTGACACCCTCTTGTGGGTGGCCGTGTAACTATATTAAGAAGGGTAGATAATGCTACAAGCTATAGTTCTGAGCAGCAAAAAATTTAAATCACCTTTCAGCGCGGCTTTTAAGCCTGTACTTAATTGCCCAATAATAAAGCGATTCCTGGAGTTTTCTCAGATTTTCTCATATTCCGATTGTTTCTCAAGTGAAATGCACCACATATGTCGATAAAATCCGTATGTTACAACATGAATTGGTAATTTGATATTATGTTGTTTTCTAAGATTGCGTCACCATTCTAAGAAACACATATGCGCTGACTTGAGAATGTTATAGCTCTGGCAGAGAGTAAGTGACGTTGCCTTTTTAAAAAATTCCATCAGTTTCCGCCGAGCGGTTTCTGTAGATAAAATAAAGAAATAGTATCGGAACAGTTAAACAGAGGTGTCGCCAAGATTAAGTCCAAATGAAAGTCAATATCTCTCTCCAGTGTAAAAAAAACGTCGTTCAGTCCAACATAAAAAAATCCACATCTCTCCCCGAATGTTCATTTTTCCCTCTCTTATTAAAAAAAAATGCGACGCATGCAAACCAACTTAATTTGCATAAATCTCTCACTCGACACCGCTGCCCGGATCTTCAAATAAAAACCTTATTTGACTTTCTGACGCCTTTCCCCTCCCACTCCACTTTCTTTTTTGTCGTCAGCGAGCGTTTTCGGGTTCGCCCCACACATACAGCATACCAGACGCTGCATCTTTGAACGGCGCCGACAAGTGTCTGCATTTATGTCAGTCGGCCGCTCTTCGTTACAGTTTCACTTGAATTTAACAGGAAATTAAATTTATAATGAAACTTTTTCCAGTACTAATTCATCTGTGGGGAAGGGGGTTAATACCAAGTTCAGATCCTAGACAAACTGAAACGTAAACTCGAATGTTTGAATTGTGATCGCGTACGTAAGTAACAAGAGACATTGCCCTTGCTAATATCAGTTTTGTTGAACATTAACTCTGCAATGTGAAGACGATTCGGGGGCGAATTATCTTTCTAAAATAGACACCGCTTGATGTTTAAGATGTGACCTTTTGCGTTCAAGTATTTTCGCTATGCAAATATGGACAACTAACTCATAGCGACATCGTTGCCTTTTTATTTCAGCCCAACACACGAGCATATCTCTAAATATGGCGAAATGTCACAACATATGAGAGCGGCAACCGGAGAATGAGGTCAGAGAAAAGCCTGAAAATGTTATCAACTTTATTGTTTTTTTATGATTGTTTTATTGTTTTCGTTGTGTTTTAGTTTGATAAGAAATTATCATTACGAACTTGTTTATCGAATGGTGTGCATGGATATGATATGTAAGGCCTTCTTAATAAACAATCTCTTAGTTATAATACGAATAAATTAAATATTACAAATAAGGTACTATTATTATAAATAAGGTACTATTATTATAAATAAGGTACTTTTATTATAAATAAGGTACTATTATCATAAATAAGGTACTTTTATTATAAATAAGGTACTATTATCATAAATAAGGTACTTTTATTATAAATAAGGTACTATTATCATAAATAAGGTACTTTTATTATAAATAAGGTACTTTTATTATAAATAAGGTACTATTATCAAAAATAAGGTACTTTTATTATAAATAAGGTACTATTATCATGAATAAGGTATTTTTATTACAAATAAGGTACTATTAATATACATAAGGTACTTTTATCATAAATAAGGTACTTTTATTATAAATAAGGTACTATTATTATAAATCACAATGTTAAATTAACATCGAATCTAGCGTATACGCGCGTGCACACACATGATAACAATGAGGCGTATTCTGAACCGTTGGCGGACTTGAGTTTTTTTAATAGCGCATTCTTTTTGAAAGCAGCAGCAGCAGAAACAGCAACAACAACAACAACAACAACAATAATAATAATAATAATAATAATAATAATAATAATAATAATAATAATAATAATAATAATAATAATGTCACAAAAATGGAAAAATACATAACCCAGAACACAGAAAAGCAAGAGACACCGTCAAAATGAACAATACAGGGACGAGAGAAACGAGAAACTAGGCGAAAAAAGAAAAGTAGGAAGAGAACCAGCTACATGGGCGATTCATAAGAGTGATGGCAAAAGAATAGACTCACGAAAACACCTGAGTATGACTACGAAAAAGCCCCCTAAACAGAGGAACGGATTCACTACTAACAGTCGCACGAAACAATGCGATAAGAACTAACTATATCAAAGCTAAGATAGAAAACAGCAAACTCGGTGGATAAAGACAGAGAACGGTAAATCACATAATAAGTGAATGCGCAAACGATCCCCCAATAAAATACAAAAACAGACACAACTGCATGAGGAAGGCAATACCATTTTGAATATGCAGACAAATGGTACACACACAAAACGGAAACAGTACTGAAAAACGAAAATTACACTCTGGGACATGGAACTACAACAGATAAACCCATCCAAGCAAGGAGACCGGATGTTATAATAGTTAACATGAAAAAGAAAATGCCAAATCGAAGATTTTGACGTCACAACAGATCACAAACTAAAGATCAAGGAGACAGAAAAACGAAGCAAATACACAGAACTTGCGAGAAAACTGAAAGGAATATGAAACATAAAAAAAGTCACGATAATACCAATGACCATAGGAGCACTAGGAACAGCACCGAAAAAAGCTGGAAAAAAGACTAGAAGAAATTGGAATCAAAGGGGAGACTGAGACTATACAACAAACGGCAATGATGAAAACAGATGCAATCTTAAGGAAAATCCTCGAATGTTGAAAGCAACCGACATCAACTACAAACGCTGGGCATGACTACTGAAAAGACACTTGAACAGAGGAACGGAATAGCGACTGGCAGCCGTAAAAATCAACAATTTACATAAAGACCAAGATACTCTAGACTCGGTGAAACAAGAAATAAATATCGATTCTGGGGACAAAGAGACAAAACGGTAAATGACATCATAAGTGAATGCAGAAAGAAAGACCTAAATAATATTTTAAAAAAACAGACATGATTGGTCCGGAAAGGTATTCCACTGAATTTTGAATATACGGACAAAATGCACAGACACTAACTGGAGCCAGTATTTAAAAATGAAGGGCATATAATCCCCTGAAACGGACAAACTCGTCCGAGCCAGGAGACCGGACGTGATAATAGTGAGCAAGAAGGAAAAAAAAAGATGCAACATTTCGTCCTCGTCGTAGTTCACATTGGTGAAGATCAAAAGGGTAGAGAAGCTAATCAAATCCATGGAGTTTGGCAGAGAACTAAAGAAGGTAATATTGGACATAAAGAAAAGTACAGTAATACTAATAATTGTAGGAGTACTGGGAATATTTTTTTTAACTAGAGAAAGTACTACAACAAATTGGAATCAAAACCATTTAAAACAGTTGAAATATTAATAAAACTCTTAAGTGCGGAAGCTGACCCACATAACCAGGTCACACTGACCAACGACAGAAAATGGCCATGAAAAGTCTAGGAGGATGAAAAGACGGAGAAGGATAATCACTCACCAAACCTTCACTGGAATGACACAAAGATTACTGGAATGTTGAGGAGGTTTATTGTCATTCATATTCTAGAAGAAATCAACGACCGTTATCGGCAAGGAATTGATTGAAAACGACCGCTGCGAAAACGTAAGCTGATTTGCACAATGACGCTGAGAATACTGGACCAAATTTGAGGACGTAAGGCTGTACACAAACATATTGACAAACAACAAACTCGACCGGAAAAATAATCCCTTTTTGCGGAGGTAATAAAAAATACAAATGCATACTATTTATATGCCTGTTCGGGTTTAGTTTTTATGTTCGGGTTTAGTTTATATGTTCGGGTTTAGTTTATATGTTCGGGTTTAGTTTATATGTTCGGGTTTAGTTTTTATGTTCGGGTTTAGTTTATATGTTCGGGTTTAGTTTATATGTTCGGGTTTAGTTTATATGTTCGGGTTTAGTTAATATGTTCGGGTTTAGTTTATATGTTCGGGTTTAGTTTATATGTTCGGGTTTAGTTAATATGTTCGGGTTTAGTTTATATGTTCGGGTTTAGTTTATATGTTCGGGTTTAGTTAATATGTTCGGGTTTAGTTAATATGTTCGGGTTTAGTTTATATGTTCGGGTTTAGTTTATATGTTCGGGTTTAGTTTATATGTTCGGGTTTAGTTTATATGTTCGGGTTTAGTTAATATGTTCGGGTTTAGTTTATATGTTCGGGTTTAGTTTTTATGTTCGGGTTTAGTTTATATGTTCGGGTTTAGTTTATATGTTCGGGTTTAGTTAATATGTTCGGGTTTAGTTTATATGTTCGGGTTTAGTTTATATGTTCGGGTTTAGTTTTTATGTTCGGGTTTAGTTTATATGTTCGGGTTTAGTTTATATGTTCGGGTTTAGTTTATATGTTCGGGTTTAGTTTATATGTTCGGGTTTAGTTTATATGTTCGGGTTTAGTTTTTATGTTCGGGTTTAGTTTATATGTTCGGGTTTAGTTTATATGTTCGGGTTTAGTTTATATGTTCGGGTTTAGTTTTTATATTCGGGTTTAGTTTATATGTTCGGGTTTAGTTTATATGTTCGGGTTTAGTTTATATGTTCAGGTTTAGTTTTTATGTTCGGGTTTAGTTTATATGTTCGGGTTTAGTTTTTAATGGTAGTGAGGAGTGCTACTATCACAGTGGACCACATTTTCATAATCAGTTGAAATACATTCATGCTAAGATTTGGAGGACACTTTTTAGGGTCCAGTTTTGGGGAGAAGATTTTTGAGAGAGCCGAATTTTAGAGAAACATTTTACAGAAACCCGTTTTAGACAATCCTCAAATATGAGAGATCGAGAAAAACGTTATATGCTAAACGCAAACAAAACAGTAAGTTCAAAAGCAGAAGATATCAAAAAAAGGTATTTATATATTTAAAAGCGTAAGTTATCAAAAGAGATATTTTATATATATTTAAAAGTGGAAGTTATCAAAATAAATATTTTATATATATTTAAAAGTGGAAGTTATCAAAATAAATATTTTATATATATTTAAAAGTGGAAGTTATCAAAATAAATATTTTATATATATTTAAAAGTGGAAGTTATCAAATGAAATATTTTATATATATTTAAAAGCGTAAGTTATCAAAAAAAGATATTTTATATATATTTAAAAGCGTAAGTTATCAAAAGAGATATTTTATATATATTTAAAAGTATAAGTTATCAAAAAAAGATATTTTATATATATATTTAAAAGCGTAAGTTATCAAAAGAGATATTTTATATATATTTAAAAGCGTAAGTTATCAAAATAAATATTTTATATATATTTAAAAGCGTAAGTTATCAAAATAAATATTTTATATATATTTAAAAGTAGAAGTTATCAAAATAAATATTTTATATATATTTAAAAGTAGAAGTTATCAAAAGAAATATTTTATATATATTTAAAAGCGTAAGTTATCAAAATAAATATTTTTTATATATTTAAAAGTGGAAGTTATCAAGAAGATATTTTATACATATTTAAAAGCGTAAGTTTTCAAAAGAAATATTTTATATATATTTAAAAGCGTAAGTTATCAAAAGAGATATTTTATATATATTTAAAAGTGAAAGTTATCAAACGAAATATTTTATATATATTTAAAAGCGTAAGTTATCAAAAGAAATATTTTATATATATTTAAAAGCGTAAGTTATCAAAAGAGATATTTTATATATATTTAAAAGTGGAAGTTATCAAAAGAAATATTTTATATATATTTAAAAGTGGAAGTTATCGAACGAAATATTTTATATATATTTAAAAGCGTAAGTTATCAAAAGAGATATTTTATATATATTTAAAAGTGGAAGTTATCAAAAGAAATATTTTATATATATTTAAAAGTGGAAGTTATCGAATGAAATATTTTATATATATTTAAAAGCGTAAGTTATCAAAAGAAATATTTTATATATATTTAAAAGCGTAAGTTATCAAAAGAGATATTTTATATATATTTAAAAGTGGAAGTTATCAAAAGAAATATTTTATATATATTTAAAAGTGGAAGTTATCGAACGAAATATTTTATATATATTTAAAAGCGTAAGTTATCAAAAGAAATATTTTATATATATTTAAAAGTGAAAGTTATCAAACGAAATATTTTATATATATTTAAAAGTGGAAGTTATCAAAAGAAATATTTTATATATATTTAAAAGCGTAAGTTATCAAAAGAGATATTTTATATATATTTAAAAGTGGAAGTTATCAAAAGAAATATTTTATATATATTTAAAAGTGGAAGTTATCGAATGAAATATTTTATATATATTTAAAAGCGTAAGTTATCAAAATAAATATTTTATATATATTTAAAAGCGTAAGTTATCAAAAGAGATATTTTATATATATTTAAAAGTGGAAGTTATCAAAAGAAATATTTTATATATATTTAAAAGTGGAAGTTATCGAACGAAATATTTTATATATATTTAAAAGCGTAAGTTATCAAAAGAAATATTTTATATATATTTAAAAGTGAAAGTTATCAAAAGAAATATTTTATATATATTTAAAAGTGCAAGTTATCAAACGAAATATTTTATATATATTTAAAAGCGTAAGTTATCAAAATAAATATTTTATATATATTTAAAAGCGTAAGTTATCAAAAGAGATATTTTATATATATTTAAAAGTGGAAGTTATCAAAAGAAATATTTTATATATATTTAAAAGCGTAAGTTATCAAAAGAGATATTTTATATATATTTAAAAGCATAAGTTATCAAAAGAAATATTTTATATATATTTAAAAGTGGAAGTTATCGAATGAAATATTTTATATATATTTAAAAGTGGAAGTCATCAAATGAAATATTTTATATATATTTAAAAGTGGAAGTTATCAAAAGAGATATTTAATATATATTTAAAAGTAGAAGTTATCAAAAGAGATATTTTATATATATTTAAAAGTGGAAGTTATCAAAAGAAATATTTTATATATATTTAAAAGTGGAAGTTATCAAAAGAGATATTTTATATATATTTTAAAGCGTAAGTTATCAAAATAGATATTTTATATTTATTTTAAAGTGGAAGTTATCAAACGAGATATTTATATATATTTAAAAGTGTCAGTTATCAAAAGAGATATCTTATATATATTTTAAAGTGTAAGTTATTAAAAGACATATTTTATATTTATTTAAAAGCGTAAGTTATCAAACGAGATTTTTTAAATATATTTAAAAGCGTAAGTTATCAAAAGAGATATTTTATATATATTTTAAAAGCGTAAGTAATCAAAAGAGATATTTTATATACATTTTAAAGTGTAAGTTATTAAAAGAGATATTTTATATACATTTTAAAGTGTAAGTTATTAAAAGAGATATTTTATAAATATTTAAAAGTTGAAGTTGTCAAAAGAGATATTTTATTTATATTTAAAAGCGTAAGTTATTAAAAGATACCGCATTTGTGAAAATTGAATTTGGGTGTGCTTTATCTAAAACATTCGTAAAACAAATATGAAAGGTCTAAACAACATTTCTTAGCTTCTTGGCTTGGAACAAAGTGCAGTATTAAATTATTTTTAAATTGAAAATTGGTTCAATTACTTTCAGAGCACTGATTTTAAAGAATTTGAAACATTTATTTTTTCAGTGGGGATATACTCAGAAGGGAAAATCCAACAATCTTCATTCTATTTCGTAAGGTAACAAAATAATAAACAAAAAAATGTATGGGGGGGGGGGGGATATATGCTAATTGTTAATAACGAAGACAATTCTGTTTATAAATGACGGCGATTGTGTCACGTGAGCCAAAATGCTGGTGCCGGGGTCGCGGGGGGTGCCGGGGTTTGCCGGGAGGTAAAAATCCATCAACCTTCATTCTATTTCTAAGGTAACAAAATAATAAACAACAATAAAAAAAAATGCATGGGGGGATATATGCTAATTGTCAATACGGAAGACTATTCTGTTTATAAGTGACTCAATCGTAGTCACTTATAAACAGAACAGGGGGTGTAAAAGTGCTGCCGGCCTAAATATGCAGACGCCATTGAACCAAGCAGCGTGTGTGTGTGTCGCCTTTAGTATGTATATGCATATGACAGTGTATGTTTGAGTAAGTTGAAAATTGTAGAAAAGAATTGGACGAAGGAAAACGGAGTGTGATATATTGAGTGTTAGCACTGTCTTTGAATTTTTGTCTCAACTGTTTTTTGAAGGAAAAATCTGGTCTTATATGGGGTCAAGGTGGATCCAAAAAAGCAATTTCAATAATTTCAGAAAATCCTCTGATTGATTCAAAATATTGTTCTTTATTTTTATTAATTCAGGTTGATGCGTGCGTGAAGCCACATGCGCAGAAACGATTTTGAACATTTTTTTTTGGGGGGGGGGGGCACACAAAGGGTAAACTTCGCCACTACATATATATCTACACATAGATACATATACATTCATGTATTTGTATACAAAACTTCAAACGCACGTAAAACACACAAACAAATTCCCCCGAAGAGAAGTAAACTGGAGCATTGGAAGCATTTGAATATCGAGAATATGAATAATGAAAAGAAAATGACATTAGAAATAATATAGATGACTAAAATAATTGATATGTGTGAGATTTTCTTCACCTTTTTTAATAAAATACTTCCAATATCATGGATATTGCTCAAATAATGTACTTGTGTTCAACTAATCGTATGCAGTTAACTGTTAACAATAGTTATTTTGTTTCGTCATTTAATGACGTAAAAAGAGGTGATATGGCGTCAATAGACAAATCAAATGCAACCAGTCTAATTATTGGAAAAATGGCCGTCGTACCAATTTAATTAAAGGGGTTTATTGCTTGGACGTGTAGGGATGACAAAGTTACATCCTTTTCAAAGCTATATCTTTGCGGGGATTCAAAGTTGTGTCCTTTTGAAAAGTTGTCGTCCCCAAACCTCGTAAGAACACGTGATCTCTTCCCAGCTCTCGTAAGAACACGTGATCTCTTCCCAGCTCTCGTGAGAACACGTGATCTCTTCCCAGCTCTCGTGAGGTTTGAGAATGAGACAAACTTTCTTCCTTTTTTGCTCGCTGTTCACCGAACAAAGCAGACCTGATGTGTATTCATGTTTTGGGAGGGGGTTCATTACTTGTCTCTTTGATTACTTTGTTTTATCAGAGTTTGTGAAGACAGACTGTGAATAAATGCATATTGATTTAATCAATCCTTTTTTTTGTCTTTTGTTGGCAACCTGTGCATGTTGGTCCAAATGTGTTTAGGAGATTCGCTTGCATTCTCTAACCACATCTTGCCTATCTTCGTAGAATTGGAATATCCAACATTCGCATTCTTCAAATGCAAAAGGGGACAAATATCCAACTGCTATGTGGGCAGTGTTTAAATGGAAAAGTTTGAGTGACACGTTAAGAGCGGAAGTCAACGAGACAACGTGACTTCCGGTCGAAGATTCTTGATCTTTTTGACTGGCGAGACTTCAAGCAGAAAAGACGTGTCTTTGGTGCTGTCCCCAATTAGGGGGAGGGGGTAGCGAGACAAGCTATCTATCTGTCTGTCTATATATATATATATATATCTCTCTCTCTCATACACATACACAAGTGATGATTCATGCGATTGTCTCGCTTTTGAAATAAACCTTTTTTTATAAACATCGGCGTCTGAGTGGCTTTATTAGCAGACGAATAGAACCTGGGTTCACAACGATGACGACGACACGGTGCATAATGGTTTGTACACACATACGTAAGTGAGTGTAATCCTTAACAACGCCGGTAACCTGATGATTTCCATCGAAAATGAAACACAAACGCTTCTGTGCAGCTTACTGGATGGGTAAAGATGAACACATTGGGTGCATTGCCAGTTAAGTGATGGGCATTATTATGAAAGGTTTCAAAATAATGAATGCAATTGACAAGATTGGATTACCTATGAGGACGGTTTAATAACTATTTGTAGATTTGTGGATTTTAAAACAACCATAACGTAGTCTGCAGCGAAGCAATCCCGTAGTAATATGTACTATAGATGGGAAGTTCATAGAAATTCCGTCTGATGTTAGGCACGCGGATGAAGATGACTAGGCTAGAACGACCTGCATAAATTGATCCTTCATACCGAAGGGGAGTTTGAATTACCTACTAGACACTATCCTCGAATGTTTTCGGTCTCTCTGTACAAGGGTTTGTCAGGACAACCTGACATGAGGATACTTACCCCTACAAGTAAACCCTGACCAAATATTAAAAATTACATAGTATCCGCAGCACAAATAAGATCCCCTCATACGAGGAATAGTGCATCTTCTCCTAGTGATGTTACCTCAAGTAACACCACGTAGCTGGATACTCCACCAAACTAGATGAATTCTTGTCCTGGAATCCGGTAAGACCAACAGACCACAAGAAAGATATATTATGACATACTTGACTTGTCAGTTGGGGCAAGAAGAAATTTATTATTCTTAACTTTTTTACTAACTCAATGTTTGAGAAATAAAGGAGAATTTTAATAGAATATTCGGGTATCTATGTATCTCATATAGAGATCAAGTGTTAGCCCCAGGAAGGGATCCCTTGATTTCTGAGAACTTTGACTGAAGTAAAATGAAACATTTTAGGTTAAATAATTTAAAGGTGGCGAGCGGACACACAGACAGAGAATCAGAGCACGTATATAAACATAGAGGGACATATATCAGTTTATTAATTTCAGTATCGTCAGTAGAGGGGTTACCTTATGAACAGATAATTGTAATTGTTGTTGACGAGTTTATCGCGAAAATGTCAAAGCACGTATGACGTTGATTCGCGATGGGTACTCGAGCCCTTATCTTTGACAAACAGACGTTACACAACCTGGTTGAATAACTTAAATGCCAAATTGAGTTGAGTTTTAATATCGGTTTGAATGGAATGCACACATATGCTCAATCACGATTAATGTCATTTAATATTTGACACAATAAACGTACGTATGCACACACACACAGACACACACACACACACACACACACACACACATATATATATATATATATATATATATATATATATATATATATATATATATATATATATATATATATTTGTGTAGTTAGGCAGCATTCCTTCTCTTTTACATGTTTGGTTAAACAGTAGCGCCAGCTTCTGTTTATTTATTTTTTGATTCGTTTTTTTTTTTTATTCGTTGCACGACCGATTTGGTATTGTCGTCCATGTTGTATAA
>OY744539.1:90123999-90146499 GCA_963556195.1 Sepiola atlantica | reverse complement strand
AATTGTTATATTACGCCTTGCTGATGGAATACGTAAACACTTTTACAAACGCAAGTTGATGTATTCGTCGTCGTCGTCGTCGTCGCCATCATTACTATATCGTTGTGAACCCAGGCCCCCTTTGACCTGTTGATAAACTCACGCCGACACTTGTTTTTCAGTTTATTAAAGGTTTACTTAAAAAGACAGATAGTCACAAAAATCATCAGAGAGAGAGAGAGAAATAGAGAGAGACAGAGAGAGATAGAGAGAGAGAGATGGACAGAGAGAAAGGGAGAAAGAGAGAGACAGATAGATCGACAGATAGCCCGTTTCACGACATCAGAACACCTTTCGCTCGCTGTCTACGTCTTTCCTAGTTGCAATGTCGCCAACTAAGAGTGAGAGACGACTTCGCCTGGAAACCACGTAGTTTGCACAACTTCCGCCCGGCGTCCATCTCTGGCCCTTGACCGCTAAAACTTTTCCTATGAAAACACGACTAATACCGTGTAACACACCTTCTTTCCCATGTTTTTTCATTGAAGGTATTTTCAACGTCCGTCCATTCTTTCAACATTCACATTCTTACGCTCACTTCTTTCTTCCATTCGTCACTCATTTATTTCTATATCTATAAACTGGGTAAAAACAGAATCCCCATTTAACATTACCTATTCTTTTTCTTCTCGTCAACCATCGAATTCTCTGCACTACGTACGTAGCCGACGCTCCAATACCGTTCTGCTTTTCCACATTGACTGAGAAAAGAACATTTTCTAATTCTCAGCTCACTAGTTCGATCAATAACATGCCTTTCACTATCCTTCTTCTAAGCAGCTCCCATTATTTCAACACTGACCCTTCCCGCGTCGCCTTACTATGGCAGAATTGCAAGGTCGTCTCCAATGCCCACATCAGTCCGCATCAAGCCACGGAAACAGATCCAAGTTTAACAGCTCAGTTTAATAGCTCACTCCTTCGCACAAACTGTCACTTTCCCGACCCGCCTCCCTGATCGTGTTGACCAGAAAGCCTCACTTCTCAACCTGTTCTTGACCTCACTGCCCGAGGCTTCTGTGACGAATACCCATAGCCCGCTCTGGAACGCTGATCACATTGTGGTAATGATTGATATCACTCTAAGAACTCGTCCCAAATCTGATGAGCCATTGCTAAAAAAAGAAACGAGATACTATGAGCAGTCTGATTTTGAGTCCATCAGAGATCACATCAGCGACGCTCCATGGGGTGAAACCTTTTCACTCCCTGCTGATCAGTGCGCGAATGGGTCAACGCTGGCATTGAAGCATATGTCCCCTTATAAAAATTCTTCAGCAAACCTCAATCTCCTCAATGGTTCACCTCGAAATGTGCAGCTGCCATTGCTGAGAGGCAGCAAGCATTCCGACAATTCGGCCGCCATGGGTCAACTGCGAATAGACAGAAATTCATAGAGTCAAGAAATAATTGTAAATCAGTGATAGGTGAAGCAAAGAGAAGGTATACAGAGATAACCAAAAAACGCATTCAATTACAGAAACTAGGTACTCGCGATTTCTGGAAAATCTACAATAGTGTGGTGAACAATGGAAAATCGACGATTCTCCCGCTATCAAACCACAATGATGTCATTTGCACAGTGATTCTCCTTAAACTCCACTTTGGACTCAGCAAACCACCCCTCCCTAAATTCCCATTGCGGACCGAACCCACACTTGAAAACCTGGTCATCACCCCATCTCAGGTCAGAGACATCATAAAAACCTTGACACCTCCAAAGCTAGTGGGCCTGATCTTATAGCTGTAATAGTAATAAAGAAATGCTCTGCAGAACTGGCCCCTGTTTCCCCCAAAGTATACAACAAATCCCTTGCTGAATCTTGCTTCCCCAATAACTCGAAAATTGTCTCTGTGGTACCAGTCTTCAAGAATTCTGGTGATAGAACTGATCCTCAGACCTATCGCCCAATCAGTCTACTCCCGATCTTTGCTAAAATCTTTGAATCCTTAATCAATCTAGCTATAGTACGGCACTTAGTTAATGCTAAACTTCTTTCCGACCGTCAGTATTGATTTAGACAAGCACGGTCTATTGCGGATATCCTAACGGTCATCTTTGAACGCATATATCATACACAGGGCAGGTGAAGCTAGGGCGGCATAAAAGGCTTCTCTTAAAACTGCACTCATATGGTATTACTGGACAAATATTTAATATAATCTCGTAAAATAACTAAAGAAATATGGATTGAACGGATGTCCTATGTTCAGAATGAAATCAAACTTTGGCACTGAACGCACGTCAAGTTTTCATTTGTTTTGTTTTTTCTTGCACGTGCCGGTTGTAACCATAATCGGTGTACAGAAAAGCATTTCTTTTACAAACTAGTATGTTGTCGCTTCAGAACAAAGCTCCAATCTCTCCTCCACTGTAAAACATTCACAGTAAGAACTCGTCTGGCCACAACCACAGCAAAGAATCTTTACCTCTCTCTCTCCCTCTCCCTCTTTTTCTCTATCTATCTATCTATCTATCTATCTATCTATCTATCTATCTATCTATCTATCTATCTATCTCCTCATATAACTCTCTCTTTCTCTCTCTCTCTTTCCCTCTCTCTCTCTCTCCTTCTTTCTCTCTCTTTCTCTCTCCCTCGTATCTATCTATCTATCTATCTATTTCTCCTCGCATAAGATTCTCCCTCTCCCTCTCTCACCCTCTCTCTCTCTCTCGTATCTATCTATCCTCGTATAACTCTCTCTCTCTCTTTCTCTCTCTTTCTTTCTCTATCTCTCTTTCTCTCTCTCTCCCTCTCCTTCTCTCTCCCCCTCTCTCACTCCTCCCTCTCTCTCTCCCCTTCCCTCTCTCTCTCTCTCTGTACCAAGAACCAAACGGAACTTCCATGAACAATGTTTCTCTCCAAGACCATCCCATCTGTGGAACAACATATCACAAGTCTGCTTCCCAACCAACTACAGCATGGTCGCCTTTGAAAAAAATGTCTGCCCATTCTACCCACGGATTCCAATCGTCTCGTGACGGCGATCATCGTCCAACCAACGATCCGTTTTTACCCCTATCTTCGGGTGCCTCCCGGCCCTTGGTAAGCGGTGACCTATCGGCACACAAACAAACGCTTAAGAAGTAAACAACATCGTGGCTAAAAATAGAAAGAAAATCGCTTTTTAGCCGGAAAACGACGACTTCACATCAAAAAGAGTTTGTGCTAGTAAACTCCTCACACCTGACATTATCCTGTATCTCTACAAAGCCACTATCCGCCCATGCATGGAGTATTGTTACCACATCTGGGCTGGTGCATCATCTACTAGTCTCTCCCTCCTTGACAAGGTCCAAAAAAGAGTCGCCAACCTAATAGGTCCCTCACTGTCAACCAAGCTCCAGTCCCTGTCCCATCGCCGCAATGTAGCATCCTTGTGCTTGTTTTACAAATACTTCAATGGATTATGCTCCGATGAATTGGCTACTCTGGTGCCCCCTCGACGTAAATTCACTAGACCAACTCGACAATCAACTAAATCCCATCCATTCACTGTGGAGGTTCCCAGATGCCGGAGAGCCTTCTACTCAAATAGCTTCTTTCCTCGTGCTGCTGGCCTCTGGAACTCCCTCCCTGCCCCCTGTTTCCCCGACAGTACTGACATGCAGAAATTTAAAACTAATGTAAACAGACATCTCGCTACGCAGATCCCAGTTCAGGGTGACCCCCTCCCCCAACCTTCTCCCCTTTTCTTTCTTCTCAGTAGCCCCTAACGTCTACAGTGGCGGCCTGCCTTGTTTGGGGTGAACTACGTTAAAAAAAATGTTTTTAAGAGAAACGCCGATCCCGCATGAGTGAATTTAGCAAGCACAAGATCAACAACAATAGAGCAATATCTTTCGACTGTTGGCGCATGTTTAGAATTAAAACTGAAATTAAAGACACGAGAGTAGAGGAGGGAGGTACGTTTTCACCAAACCTAAAGATATGGATGTGCATAAACGAAGCTGTAAAACGAACTCTTTTCTAACAAAAGACAGAAATAACGTACGTGATTCACATGATAGTTTGTGTCATGCAAAACATAAAAAAGCACGATATGTTTTTTGTAATATCAACATAATATGTTTTTTAGAATATCAACATAATATGTTTTTTGTAATATCAACATAACATGTTTTTTTTGTAATATCAACATAATATGTTTTTTTGTAATATCAACATAATTTGTTTTTTTGTAATATCAACATGATATCTTTTTGTAATATCAACATAATATGTTTTTGGTAATATCAACATGATATGTTTTTTTTGTAATATCAGCATAATATGTTTTTTGTAATATCAACATAATATGTTTTTTCGTAATATCAACATGATATGTTATTTTGTAATATCAACATAATATTTTTTTGTAATATCAACATATTTTTTTGTAATATCAACATAATATGTTTTTTTATAATATTAACATAATATGTTTTGTAATATCAACAGAATGTGGGTTTACAAATATGTGCATCTGCAGAACTTATATTATGTGAAGACGTCTCCTGTTAATAGGTGCGCACGCTATTGCCCCAACAGTCACCCGCTCTTTCAGTTATGGGAAGAGGCTTGCTTGCGACAGCCGTTTGGAGGCTTGTATCATTAACCGACATCGACCATGGTATTGAAAATGGCACTAAACCCAGGAGCCCTAGGTGTTGTAGTTTATATGGACTGACTCACGTGACCCCCTGAGGAAGACGTGATTAGGTTACCTTTTGGTCAATTCATGCGACCCTTAAATGGGACAAGGGGGGGGGGGCAACCATATTGATCAATCTATGGGTATTTTCTTAATCCCAATGCGAGACGGAGGCATTTTTAAAAAAATGTTGTCCCATCCAGAGCGACCATTTTGGGTATCTGGATTCTCCACATTCAAAACAGACCATGTGTCTAACTTTGCTTTCATGGGAAGGTAAGTCTATTTTTTCTTTACTAATGGGTCACCACTTATCAAGGCATGGGAGCCACTCGAGGATAAGAGCTGAAGTGGTTTTCAGTTTGAAGATGAACGCCACCACAAGAGAATTTGAAATCAGTGGGTTAGGGTTAACAGAAGATTACTTAAGAGCAATCGATTATCAAAGAGTACGGCTCAACAAGTATTTGTTTACATTAGACTTGAAGACGACCATGTTGTAGTCAGTTGGGAAGTGGTTGGGATATCAATAGGTGGAATGAACAAAAGATTACTTAAGAGCAATCGATTATCAAAGAGAACGGCTCAACAAGTATTTGTTTACATTAGACTTGAAGACGACCATGTTGTAGTCGGTTGGGAAGCAACCTCGTGGTATTTTGTTCTACAGATGGGATGTTCTAGGAAATGAATTTTGTTCATGGAATTTCTGTTTCGTTCTTGATACAGAGAGTGAGAAAGCAAAGTTAATTGACAGTTGTAGCTAAGACCAAGAATTGGGGCTCGGTCGATCAATTAGTATGAACATAACGATAGAGTAGAGAGAGACTAGCGACATCTCATTCTGTGCGAAAGAGGCTATAAGGAAGAAAAGAGATCATACCCCAAAATAGAGACTTTATATAATCATGTATCTATGGTCATACCCCAAAATAGAGACTTTATATAATCATGTATCTATGTTCATACCCCAAAATAGAGACTTTATATAATCATGTATCTATGTTCATACCCCAAAATAGAGACTTTATATAATCATGTATCTATGTTCATACCCCAAAATAGAGACTTTATATAATCATGTATCTATGTTCATACCCCAAAATAGAGACTTTATATAATCATGTATCTATGTTCATACCCCAAAATAGAGACTTTATATAATCATGTATCTATGTTCATACCCCAAAATAGAGACTTCATATAATCATGTATCTATGTTCATACCCCAAAATAGAGACTTTATATAATCATGTATCTATGTTGCTGGCAGAGATTAAACAACCGGAGTTTTATTTCAATTTCATTCTTCATATCTTGTTCGCAAAATAAAGCCAAGACGATCAGCGAAGTTAGTTTTATTGTTAGCAAATCGCTGTCATTACGAGCGATCTAATACCGTATCGAATGGCCACCGTGGCCTATCAGCGTCATTTGAGAGCGTCGACATATCATCGCTTACCGTCCATTGTTTAAACAGGTCAAATCGGAGAATACATTTCGCACTAATTTATCAGCCAGTCAAACGTGAGCGGAATATTGAAAGCAAAGATGGAAGGCGCCAGAATAAAGGTATTTTGCTTTAAGGGGAGATAATCAGGTAAACATCGTAGAATGAAACACTAAAAAAACCCACAAAAGTCAATGACCTGTTATATTTTCACTGTTACCATAATTTCTTGAATCTCCGTTTTATCGTAAAATCTCTAATTAACGTTATTAAAAGTAAATAAATGAACGAATAAACTAAGTCCCTATGCATCGTTTTCTTGAGTATACACGGTTCACCAATGAAATACTTTTCTACACTAAAGGGTCACTGGTTATCTGTCTATAATATTAAAAAACAACAACAACACTAATTTGTATTAGTAACGACTGAACGATGTTTTTATTTATTTTAATAATGAACCACCACTTATCAAGGTCAAATGCCACTCGAGGATACATGTTAATAAGAATATTATGAAAGGTTTGAAAAAGATTAATGTTACTCATCTATCAACTGGCAATCATTTCCATCTCATTAACCCTTATCCTCGAGTGGCTTTTGGCCTCGATAAATGGTAACTCAATAGTAAAAAAAAACATCAAGGGGGTGGGGGTAGGAGTGGGCTGAAGACCTGGGGGCAGTTTTTGACAAGTATTTGCTGACATCTGATTTGAAGAATACATTTTTAAAAAGAAGGATGATGTTGGCCGACCCTATGTAAAACGGAAAGAAGGAGGAAGAGGACTCATGAGTATTGAAGAATGCGCTCATGAGTATTAAAGAACTAGAGAAACACAGAATACAAAATGCAGAGATGCTAATTACCGCCGCCAAAGACAGCACCAAAGTTAACAATACGGAGAACATTTAAATGGAAAACAAATAGGTGAGAGAAAAGTAATTAGATACGAAACAACTAAAACAGACCAAAAAAACTTTCACAAGAAAAATGTGCATGGCTACGACAAGGGAACTTGAAAAGCGAGACTGAATATTTACTGATACCTGCACAAAACAACGCGATCAGGACAAACTAAGTATAAGCCGAGATCGACAAGAACCGACCAAACAGAAAATGAAGACTCTGCGAACGAAGAGAAGAAACAGCAAACCACATCATAAACGAATACAGTAAGCTGGCTGAAAATCGTTATAAAATAGACATGACTGGATGAGATAGATAATATGATAAGGTGGTCAGGTAAGATCGAGACACTGGGCTGCATGCGTTCTCGTTCAATAGCCGCCAGAACATCAGTAGGCACATGACCCGGACCATATAAGCCGAACAAAACAACACGATCAGGACAAACAAAATATAAACCAAGATCAACAAAACCCAATCAAACAGCGAATGAAGACTCTGCGAACAAAGAGATGAAACAGTAAACTATATCATAAATGAATGCAACAAGCTGACCGAAAACCAGTATAAAATAGATATGACTGAATAAGATCGATAATACACTGAGAACTGTGCAAACGACAATACTTTGAACTCACAAACAAATAGTACAAACAGAAATCAGAGTCATTGTTGGAAACTAGCAGACATTAAATCTTCTGGGACATTGAAATACAAACAACTAAAATTATCGAAGCAAGAAAACCAGAAATGATGATAGTCAACCATTAAAAAAATTCTGCGAAATAGTAGTTTTCACCGTCCCAGACGCTGACAAATATCAGCTTAGTTGAAATAAAATAGCACTGATGCTAAACGCAGCTAGAACGAGAGATCGATCATATTAAAACGAATGTCACAATAGAGACGAAAAGAAACATTTATCAGCTGAAAAGCGAATGAAATGCTTTGTATGTTGTGCGTGCCCATCTACATGAGGGGAAAAAAACTTCAATTCACAATTGTAGATTTTATAGTTGGGACGGATTTGCAGATGGGAAAACTAATTTGCATGTCTGGAGACAAACTGAGTTAAATAAAACGACGGACCGAAAACAGGAAATCGGTGTTTAGAGAGCAGAGATAAAGTGTCGGCACTGGAAAAAATATTACATGTCATTTCAGGATTTGAGGAACAGGAATTCTGTTTGAAGTTTGGATTATCATTGTGACCTTTTTTTACTATAGTCAGAGTGCATTATACTGTTTATTTCTTATCCAGGTGACTAAGGGAAAAAAGCACTTCATCCGGCTACCACCTGCTTCATATCTTTCATCGACCGACTAAACTAACTATTTCAAAATCCCCTCCCTAACTTAACATTTGATCTTGTTCGACCAATCAGCATTATGTCTCCTCAGTGACCTTAAATATCTAATAATCGGATTTAAACAATATTTTGATGAGATTACAACGACGGAACCCTAACCCTAACCCTAACCCTAACGCCGACCCAAATGGTATGGATCCACTGTTTTCGATTCTCCTGTCGATTATTTTGAACCTCAGATTATTTTGAACCTCAGATTATTTTGAACCCCAGATGATTTTGAACCCCAGATTATTTTGAACCCCAGATTATTTTGAACCTCACATTATTTTGAACCCCAGATTATTTTGAACCCCAGATTATTTTGAACCTCAGATTATTTTGAACCCCAGATTATTTTGAACCCCAGATTATTTTGAACCTCAGATTATTTTGAACCCCAGATTATTTTGAACCTCACATTATTTTGAACCCCAGATTATTTTGAACCCCAGATTATTTTGAACCCCAGATTATTTTGAACCCCAGATTGTCTCTGCAGCTGGACCGTCGATAAAGAACGAAATTACATATCTATTACAAGCAAGTAAATTTATAGGAACCGCATTGTCTATTATTTTTAATTAGGGACGAAACCCGGTCGACCGAAATGGAAGAGAAACTTGAGATATTGAACAAAGGAATCGAGAAATTGAAGCAGAAGTAAACGAAAAACGAAATTCAAGCTGTTCGTTTTGTGTTCCCATTTTTTTAAAAACTATAATCTATTCTTTGTGTTTTTTGCACTTTTAATCGGCTTTCTTTTCCTTTCCTGACAATCAATAATCTTATTTTAACTTTAAAAGACAAGACAAAATAAAATACACACATACAAACACACACACACACAAACACACACACACATATATATATATATATATATATATATATATATATATTTATATATATATATATATATATATATATATATATATATATATATATATATATATATATATATATATATATATATATATATATATATATGGGAAGAGAAGGATGAAGGTATCCGACGTAATGGGAAAATGAAAAAGGAAAACCAAAAAGGGATGTTTTTTATGTGTACATCAACGTTTCGTCTTTATTTATAAGACTTCATCAGGATGATAATATAAAGAAAATGTAATGCAAGTACAAACACATATAGGGTTGACATATTGGGAAGAAGGGAAGAAAATAGTAGCCACTACTGGAGAAACCAATCATTTAAATGACAAGTTAACACAATAAGTAGTAATAATAATAATAATAATAATAATAATAATAATAATAATAATAATAATAATAATAATAATAATAATAATAATAATAGTAAAATATGATAAAAATAATAATAGTGATGATAGTACAACAATAAATAAAAACTCATGATAATAATAATGATAATAATAATAAATATTATGATGTCGATGATAATAATAATGATAATAATAATAATGATAATAGTAATAATAATAGTTGTAAATATGATACATAAAAATAATTCTAGTAATAATAATAATGATGATGACAATAATAATAATAATAATAATAATAATAATAATAATAATAATAATAATAATAATAATAATAATAGTAATAATAATAATAATAATAATAATAATAATAATTTTTGCTCTTTTTTGAGTTGAAAGTTATTGAAATCACAAAAAAGTAATTAGTCACGTGAGAGAAAAAAGTTTTCGGTATGTTTTAAGGAGCCGATGAACATTTAAAGTCTTGAGCGTACCGATTGAAGACGTCTTTGTGGTACAAATGTTATACTTATTGTGAATTTTAATGTTAGCTAATCTGAGAGTTCTCTTCGGGGTTGAGGAGATAATATTTCTGCTTTTTGTTTGAGTTGAAAGTTATTGAAATAATAATAAAAAAAGTTATTAGTCACGTGAGAGAAAAAAGTTTCGTTATTTTTTAATTTCGACCAAACGTTTGATAACTTGGCATCAATTCATCAGACACACATAGGAGGGGAATCTATCGTCTTTTTTTAATTATTATTTAAGGGTATCCTAGAAAACTTATACTAAGTAACTAGGTAACATATATATATATATATATATATATATATATATATATATAATTTTTATTTATTTTTTCCTTCGTAAATGTGTCTTCATGTATGTGTGATAGTGCACCTTGAACTTCATGAAATTGAGAGAAACACTATCTTTGTGACAGGATCACAGGTAAACTAAGCCTGGGCCTGGTGTTATCACAAACACCAAACCATGATAGATGTCTACAAATACAAATAAACGCCGTGGGACTCAGAAGAAAGATCTGAGTGTCATGATGGACAGATGCTCTCTCGATGGCCAACATGGGGGACCCGGTCCGCATCTTGCAAATGTGTGCTCCTTTAATGTCAGGAACAAGACCACAGACAAAAAAAAAACAGGTAAGTAACCTCTCTAATTCCAGGTATTACAAGGACACGGACCAAACACAAAAAAGCAAGAATGAAAAGAACAAACCAAAAAGCCATAGAAAGAAATGGACCACAAAGGAGAACAGACTGGTAATGGAATTCTACTACAAAAGCCGCTACTCCACAGAAAAAGGATACCGGGAACGTATGAAAGATCTATGGAACATTTCTACTGACTACCATACAACAGAACAAAAGATAGCAGATCAAGCAAGACAGATACTCAAGAGAGGGTGGTTCTCGAAGATGGAATTAATGAAAATTAAACAAAAGATAAATGGCGAAAACTCCCAGGAAGAAGACGGGCAAAACATAAACACAGAAACTGAAGAGGGCGAAGACGACAAAACCATAGAACTATTTGAGGAAGAAACAAGAGAAGTGTAAAACATCAAACGATACATGCCCGAGACCAAAACAAAACTCCCATCCCTAAAGAACGAAGATTGGAAGAAGTTAAAAGTTGAAACAGAGAAAGTAAACAGAGTACTCACGTACATCCCAACAGACACTATCACAGATCTAAACAACTTGATATATGCGGGAGCAAAATCAATAAGTATGAAACTAAAAAGGGAAAAGAAGACTCACAAAAAGAATGGACAAACGAAATTTGGATGGGAGATGAGACTGGAACCCCAGATCACCAAACTTCAAAAAGAAAGCTAAAACCGTAAATAGGATGAAGGAGAACAGTAAACGATGGAAGAGCAGAAATCCGAATACTAAATAAGAAACATGAAGAACTAAAACAAAAGATAGCAGCAAAAGAAGGCAAATTGAGACGATATAGATACAAATCGGAACAGTGCAAACAGAATAGAACCTTTGAAAACAATGAAAGACATTTTTACAAAAACGTAAACGGAGAAAGATCAACAGAACAACCGGACCCGACAGAAACAAAACATTTCTGGAGCAAGATATGGGAAAAGGCTCAAGATCACAACAAAAATGCTAAATGGCTGCAAAACATGAAAGATAAACTACAAGAAATTGAAGAAGGAATATATACAGAAATTAATGAAGAAACTATTAAGACAACACTAAAGAACATGGCAAACTGGAAAGCACCAGGCCATGATGGAATACATGCGTACTGGTTCAAAAAATTCCCGACCCTACATGAAAGGCTAGCACATAAACTGAGAGGATGTATCCATAAAACAGACGAACCAGAGTGAATGACCAAAGAAATGACAACGCTCATACAAAAAGATGCCAAGAAGGGAACGACCCCAAGCAATTACAGACAAATAAAATGCTTACCAACAATGCGGAAAATTCTAACGGCACAACTGAGAGAGCAAATTTACAATTCCCTGAACAGCCGTGGGCTACTCCCAGAGAAGCAAAAAGGATGCTGGAAAGAGAAAAGAGGGACGCATGATCTCTTATACAAAGATCAAAAGATCCTGAAAGAAGTTAAAAGCAAGAAAAAGAACATATCTATGGCATGGACAGCCTACAACAAAATTCCTGAAGCATGAATAAAACATGGAGACTAGAACTGAGCGCTGGAGGACAACATTTGACGGAGATCAAAATACAGAGAGGCATTTTCTGAGGAGACTCCCTATCACCACTACCGTTTATCATAGACATGATGCCACTCAACTACATACTAAAGAAATGTGATGCTATATGCAAGTTCACAAGCAGAGAAAAAAGAATAAATCATCTCATGTACATGGATGACCTGAAGCTATTTGCAAAAAGCAAAAAGGAACTGGAAAAGCTGATAAATACGACCAGAATCTTCAGCCAGGAAATTCTAATGAAATTCGGAATGGAAAAGGAAAGCTAGAGACGACTGAGGAACTATCTAACGAAGAGCAGATGAGAGCGATAGGCGAACAAGACAGCTATAAATATTTGAGAGTTTGGAAAGCAGACACAATAAAATCAACAGACATGAAAGAGCAGATTGAAAAAGAATATCTGAGAAAAACAAGAAAGCTCTTAGAAGCAAAATTATATAGCAGAAACCTAATAAAAAGAATAAATATCTGGGCAGTACCACTAATAAGATACTCTGGACCATTCATAAGCTGGACAAAATAAGAACTCAGGCACCTTGACCAAAGGAAGGACAACGCTTATACAAAAAGATGCCAAAAAGGGAACGACCCCAAGCAACTACAGACCAATAACCTGTTTACCAACAATGTGGAAAATCCTGACGGCACAACTGAGAGAACAAATCTACCAGTCCCTAAACAAACGTGGACTACTCCCCGAAGAACAAAAAGGATGCTGTAAAGGGAAAAGGTGGACGCATAACCTGCTATACATCGATCAAAAGATCCCGAAGGAATTAAAAAACAGAAAAAAGAACATATCCACGCCATGGATTAATTACAAAAAAGTTTACGACAGAATCCCTCAAGTATGGATAATTGAATGTTTGAAAATATACAAAATATCCGACAAGATAATTAATGTTATTAAGAAAGCAATGGGAACATGGAGACTGGAACTGACAGTCGGAGGACAACACCTGACTGAGATAAAGATACAGAGAGGTATCTTCAAAGGAGACTCCCTATCACCACTACTGTTTATAATAGCTATGATGCCACTCAACTACATACTCAGAAAATGTGATGCCGGATACAAGTTTACAGACACAGAACTAAGAGTAAACCACCTGATGTACATGGATGACCTAAAACTATTTGCAAAAAGCAAAAAGGAACTGGAAAAGCTGATTAATACGATCAGAATCTTCAGTCAGGACATCCAAATGGAATTCGGAATGGAAGAGTGTGCACTACTAGAAATAAAAAGAAGAAAACTGGAGACAACAGAGGGCAGGGAACTCCCAACCAAGAGGAAATTAAGGTGCTAGGCGAACGGGATAGATACAAATATCTTGGAGTTCTGGAAGCAGACACCATCAAATCTATAGAAATGAAAGAGACGATTGGAAAAGAATATTTACGAAGAACAAGAAAACTCCTAGAAACGAAATTATATAGCAGGAATCTAGTAACAGGAATAAACACCTGGGCAGTAGCACTAATAAGATATTCTGGACCATTCATAGGCTGGACCAAAGAACTAGAAAATTAATGACCATCCACAACGCACTACATGCAAAAGACGATCCAGACAGACTCTACATGAAGAGAAACGAAGGGAAAGAGGACTGGTAAGTATAGAAGATTGTGTGGAAGACTCCAAGAAAGAGATGGAGAGATACATAACTCAACATTGAAATCCTTATCACTGCAGCAAGAGACACCATTCCAACAAGCAACTCGGGAAGTACCGAAACCAGACACAAAACGACAAGAAAAGAAAAATGGGAAGAAAAACAACTACATGGACGCTTCAGAAGACTCACAAGAAGAGAAACCAACGAAAATAGTTGGGCATGGCTAAGAAAAGGACACTTGAAAAGTGAAACGGAATCTTTACTAATGGCTGCACAGAACAATGCAATTAGGACAAACTACATTAAAACTAAAATAGATAAAACCCAGGAAAACAGTAAATGCAAACTGTGTGGACGAAAAGACGAAGCAGTAAATCATATAATAAGTGAATGTAGCAAAATTGCTCCAAAAGAATACAAAAACAGACATGACTGTGTGGAGAAGGCAATACACCGGGAACTGTGCAAACAATTGAATTTTGAATATGCAGACAAATGGTACAAACATACACCAGAAACAGTACTGGAAAACGAAAAACACAAAATCATCTGGGATATGGATATACAAACAGACAAACTCATACAAGAAAGGAGACCTGATGTTATAATAATCAACAAGAAGGAAAAATCTTGCAAAATCGTAGACAGAGTGAAAATCAAAGAAACGGAAAAACGAAGCAAATACACGGAACTTGCTAGAGAACTGAAAGGAATATAGAGCATGAAGAAAGTCAGTATAATACCAATAATCGTAGGAGGACTAGGAACAATAAAAAAACTGGAAAAAAGACTGAGAGAAATTGGAATCATAGGGATCATTGAAACTATACAAAGGACGGCAATGATCAAAACAGCTGCAATCTTAAGAAAAATCATCGAATGCGGAAACCAACCCGCATAAGCTACGAAGGGTCACATGGAATCTACAACAGGAAGAAAACAAAACCACAGAAAGAACACATCACAAACAAAGGAACAGAAAATGCAAGAAACATCACTTCATAAGCTCCCCACAATAAATTACACCGGCCTCAACTGACACGACACAAAAATGAACTAATGAACAGAAATAGCAAGAAACACCATAAGCTCTCCCGCTCCCCCCCCCCCAAACAAAAATTTTAAATAAAATTTTAAAAATTAGAAATAATAATATAAATTTTTTTTTTCTTAAATAAATACAATAAAAAAGTACCAGCCTAGGCTGACACCACACAAAATATTCGCATAGGGTCAAGGAGGATGAGAAGACCGAGGAGGGACAGCAGAAGCCAGACCTCCACTAGAAGTGCAGGGAGTGCTGGGACCTTGGGGAGGTTTATTGGTACCCAAATCACAGAGAAGATCAATGGTCCTTGCCAGCGAGAAATCAATGGTAAACGGCTATTGTGATACTGCAAGTTTATTTGCGGTGGCTATCGAAAAGAGGTGGAGAATACTGGAAATCTGGGAGACTTGTTGCCACTCAGACTCCAGAGAATACCACCGGCTGTCGGTAAGCAATCACTGATGACCTGTGTGAGAACTAGTGAGTACAAATAATAATAATAATAATAATAATAATAATAATAATAATAATAATAATAATAATAATAATAATAATAATAACAATAATGATAATAATTCGCAATTGGTAATAATGTTAATCGTAATAATAATGGTCACATTAATAATGTATTCTAATTATAATTATAATTATAATTTAATGGAAGATTAAATATAATATAAAATCATACCGAGCATGGTATAATATATGATATATAAATGGATGACTATGTTGTGTGATGTTTGTTTATGGATAGATAAGTTATTTTTCCTTGTTTTCTGTTCAGAAGTTTACCTCTATCAATAAATCTAACTATCTCAAGTTTTTCAGTTAGACATAATAGTGTTGCAAGTCACTGTTGGTGATTGATTGTTGCCGGTTAGTTCCCAATGGTACATAGATAGTGAAGTTCTTTTTTGTATTCAGAATTCTTGAATGAGCATTTTTCTTTGAAATTATTACCAGCAATGCCTATATAATATTTTTTCTGGGTTGGGTTTTCTTTGGTTTAAATTGTGGTCTGGTATACTATTTAGGTTGTTAAGCAATTTTGTTGCAGGGGACATTCTGTTTTGTTTATGCAGTTGCAAGTCTTAATTTTTATTTATTTACTTTCAATATTAAAATTTTATTGTTAAGTTTTTTAATTATTTTTCTAAGCTTTCACCACAATTGTAGCTTAATTTAAGGGTGGTTCGTACAAATAATTGTTCTGACCAGTATTTCGATGGGTGTTTTTCTGTTTTACACAATGCTAGGTCGAACTACCATCTCAATATTATTGAGGCGTTAGTTATTAACATTTCTCGACCTAACCTGTGTAGACAAAAGATTTTGAAGCATCAGTTGGAGATCTTTAATGATTCAAATGAACCATAACGTTGCAAGATTTTGTTCCCCTTCCTCAATCGTTTTCTCCAATTAAAACAATTTCCCCCTCATATCGCATTCAATTTTCTTGGTTTTTAATTTATCATTCTGACGTTTCCTTTTAGAGGGTCAGACGATAAGGCCTTAAGGAAAATTTTAGCAATCTTCTTTTTTATCCACCCGACCGTTTCCTTGATTATAATAATGTTTCCTCTGAAATTTATCCTGCCATTTTGTTGTACGTGAAATCTAATTCCTCTCTAATTACTAACTAATTGTCTATGGCCGATGGGATAAGACTCAGTGGCGATTTGTGATCGGGGTTCGCGCCCACCGATCGTTGAGAATTAGCTTCCTGCACTGAAGATTGCGTTAGCATGAAACATCGATGTTTATGGGTATTAAAATAATTAATATTTATTTATAAATATTATAATATATATATATATATATATATATATATATGTGTGTGTGTGTGTGTGTGTGTGTGTGTGTGTGTGTGTGTGTGTGTGTGATGCCATCCAGCATCGCTGAATTTAAAATCGTCAACGACTTCCTGGAACAATGCGAAAAACGTTCTCTGCGCGTTTCTTTGCCGTCTTTAAAAATTCTCTTCTTTCTCCCGCTTTTTGGTTCATTTGCTTTTGACAACCTATTGAACATTTATTATTTTTTTATTTTAATACAAAAAAGACTATCACAAAAATTGAAAAAATCAAAAAGATATAATTAAACAAACGAATTCTGTTATTTTTAACAATGTTTGCATATATATATATATATATATATATATATATATATATATATATGTATATATACATATATACATATATATATATACATATATATATGTATATATATATGTATATATATATATATGTATATATATATATATATATATGTATATATATGTGTATATATGAATATATTGTACCTATTGATTCTGTTGATCATTCTATTATCCTACAGATTTGCATATAGATGTTAATCTGTAACCATATATTTCTTTCACCGATGTGTAACCTTATAAATTTATAAGTTCGCAGCATATCGTTGTCCCCTTATTTCCACCACCACCACCACCACCACCACCACCATCATCATCATCATCATCATCATCATCATCATCATCATCATCATCATCATCATCGTCATCATCATCATCACCGCCATCATCATCATCATCGGTTTAACGTCCGTTTTACATACTGGCATCAAACTAACCTATCTCTGGCTAGATCTTTATTTATCCCTCTTTCTCTCAAGTCCATTTTTATCACTTTTTGTGAACTGACCCTGCTAACTCAACTGTTCTGCGTCTACTAACGCAAGAACTCTCATCCATTCTTTCAACATGACCATACCATCGAAGTCTCCTGTTCTGCACACATCTCCCTATACTGTCCAGATTTAGTCTTTCTCTGAGGCCCTCAAAACTAAGTCTGTCTTTAAGACTCACATTACACATCCATCATATCATTCTCATATAATTTCTCTCCATACAACGCATGTCCGCAACCATCACTGGCATACATCATCGCACTGTGTACACATGCCTGATAGACTCTTCCCTTAATAGACAATGGTAACTCTCTGCTGGTTAGTAATGGCCGAAGTTCCCTGAGCTTACTTCATCTACTCCTAACTCTTGCAATTACGCTAGCACCTGCTCCACCCTGTGTTCCAATGTTATCACAGTAACAAAACTTCTTGACAATCTCAATAGCTTCGCCATCCAGATATACTTTCTCATCCATTTTTATTGTCTTTCACTTCTTGTACACAAATTAGTTTTCCTGACAGTAATTTCACTTGCACTTCTTGTGTATCCAATGCTTACAAGTATCACAAAAAATTGAATTGCTCCCAACTTCCTTTCCACGGACTAAGCAGGGGAACGTTCCTCTTTCTATGAGCTTTTCAACAAAACAACCACTGATCATCACTTTTGTCTCGGTAATATTCACTCTCAGACCTTTAATTTAACAAGTAGGCCTTTGAGTTTGATATAACTTGGTTATAATAACAAAAATAATAACAAAAATAACCAGAGTGCAAGTCCTTTAAAAGAGAATGGTTTATTACAACGTATATCTTGTACAAAACAATTGCACTACCGGTAATCCAATACCATCGAATACAATCCACCATACAAACTACTGGTCGTAGTATATATATACTACTGTTTTTTAATGTTTAATGTTCTTTTTTATATTTAAAACATGATTTTAAGTAAAACTTCGTTGTTTAGGAGCAACGTAACACTGCTGAACCCCATTTAACTGTAACTGATATAAGCGATCGATTATTAAGGTTTTATGTACGACATGAAAAGAAACTGGAACCTTAGGAAGATCTCCATTATTCCAGGAGCTACCGGGCTCATGAAAAAAGATTTTTTTAAACTGACGAATATACCAGGCGAACAGAGTACAAGAGAGATCAAAACAATTTCGCATACTAAGGACGGTTAGAATCATAAAAAGATCTCTTGGTTAGAGTCTCTGAAATAGCATAGATGCCCTATCCCCAGCAAAAACAAAAATATAAGAAGATTGAAAAAAGAAAAAGATATTATCCATTGTTTCGGATTATACTGTTGGCTGGTACAGAAAAAAAAATGGAAGGGGCTGCCTATTGTCGTGGTGAATATCTTGACCAGTGCTGCTTTTATTCTCAGATTTACCAATTTTGGTGGTTTTGGTTAATCTGGGCTGGCGTCTTCTTTGTACTTGCGACCTGTTCTTACCTGTGTTGGCGCAAAAAAAACAGAATAGAATTTATTGACTCGCCAACAAACCAGCCCGGCGATTTCAGCTACTACAGACGAGTACACTTATCAGCCTTGAGGGGAGTCAGGTATCCCATCACAACAGATTATTTCAAAGGCAAGTAGCAAAGCAGCAGCATCCAGCATCTCTTCCAGACAACCCGTACAAAACTTTGCTTTAAAGACAAATGAAAAGCAATGGATTCAATACAGATGTACTCTTACTCAACCTGTTACTAAATGTGCCGTTAATTCTAACACGACTTCAAACATTTCTGTACATTGCTTGAACAACCTTCAGCAACTCTTTTTCACTATTTGGTCCTAGTTTACGCAAAGCTCATCAGACAACCTCTCTTGACACTCTGTCAAAAGCTTTATCTAAGAAAAATACAAGTTCTTCTTCTTATCAAGGTACTTCTCTTGCATTTGTCTCAGGATAAGTATAGCACCAGTGGTATTTTTCACAGACATAACACCAAACTACATTTCATCTATGTTTATCTGACTTCTTATTTACTGCTCAATTATTCTTTCGATTACGTTCAGGACCCTAACCCTAACCCTAATCTTAACCCTAACCTGATCCATCAACTTTGAACCTCTGTAATTATCTCTATCAAATGTTCCTCCTTTACTCTTGTAAAAATTCAAAAATATACTAAGTTCCCAGTCTTTCGGGATAACCACTTCTTGTATGATCTGATTTGTCAAGACAAGCCAGAAGAAATGTTTACATACAATGATAAAAAGATTTAGACTTTAAAAATATATTTTATTCGTAAAGTTTCAGTTATAGTTAATAGCCATAGATAGAGAGAGAGGGGGAGAGAAAGAAAGAAAAGCAAAGAGACAGATGCAGACATAGGTAGATAGGGAGGGGGAGAGAAAGAAAGAGAAGCAAAGAGACAGATACAGACATAGGTAGATAGAGAGGGGAAGAGAAAGAAAGAAAAGCAAAGAGACAGATACAGACATAGGTAGATAGAGAGGGGGAGAGAAAGAAAGAAAAGCAAAGAGACAAATACAGACATAGGTAGATAGAGAGGGGGAGAGAAAGAAAGAAAAGCAAAGAGACAAATACAGACATAGGTAGATAGAGAGGGGGAGAGAAAGAAAGAAAAGCAAAGAGACAAATACAGACATAGGTAGATAGAGAGGGGGAGAGAAAGAAAGAAAAGCAAAGAGACAAATACAGACATAGGTAGATAGAGAGGGGGAGAGAAAGAAAGAGAAGCAAAGAGACAGATACAGACATAGGTAGATAGAGAGGGGGAAAGAAAGAAAGAGAAGCAAAGAGACAGATACAGACATAGGTAGATAGAGAGGGGGAGAGAAAGAAAGAGAGAGTCAATAGATGACGATTAGAACGGAAGTGACGCTGCCGTTACTGACATAGCGTTGCCACGAACGATAGCCAGGGAGATGCGTTGGAACAACCAGGCTGACTCACGGAGCTCGTTCCTAGACGTTGAAATCCTCCGTCCAATGTCCTGAAAAAATTTAAGTCTCGGGGCCAAGCATACCGACGTTTCCACTGAAATTGGTTGGAAGACGAAACGGTCAGTGAGCGAGCTATATTTTCCGCGCTTCCTTGTTGCGGCAAGCAGAGCCGCCGTGCCGGGCTTCACCGCGGATTCCGCAATCCTTGCTGGTGAAAAGGAGTCGGAACAAGTGGCGTCCCAGATCAGCGACTTAATAGCCGAGAAATAAAATAAAATTTACAACTAATAACTTTCCCCAATTAAAATTTAATTTTCTACCGACCTGTACACTTTTAAAGTATGGAAATTAGTTGTAAGATTTATTATTTCTGAATTTGTTATCATTAAATGGCCTTATTGAAACAAGAAAATGGCGGTCGATTTTTTGGCGGTGCCACTTAGCTTTGGATAATGTTATGCTGAAAAGATAGTAAAACAATAACTTACTCCACCACTAACCCTAAGTCCGGGGGGCTTGCCAACTTTTGAATAGTGGTAGAGTAAGTTATTTGTTTTTAGTAATTTTTAAGGAATAAAGCCCCACCAACAACAGAGGGCCAAGCAGCCATTTTGCTTCTTGTGTTTCGAAAAAGAGAGCTGTAAACGAAATCTAATTTTGAAATTAAAAAAAAACTTGAAAACATTTTCAGAACTTTAAAGTGTACAGGTCGGTAAATATTTAAATTTTAATGTGTTTGGGAAAAGTTATTTGATGTATATTTTGTTTTGTTTTTTTTAGATTTCTCGGCTGCTAACTATACTGTCACTTTAACATTTTATTTACCATCTTAACAATTTCTTTAAGTAAAAGTTGCCTCTGCTCTTAAATGTTACATCCTATCTCATTCAAATACGTTCAGAAACCACCTTTGCTTAATAATTATTCATCGAATCGCGCCAAAACTCTAACGGCACATGACCAATATCATTCAATCGCATGGCTAAAGTACAGCGAACCAGGGGCGAACTCGGGGGCACACATTGTCAATCATACTTAAGTAACCTTTCACAATTGACATAATCCTACTCTCAACTTCAAAACCAGACAAAACATTTTTCAGATTATTTTCGATAACTTAAACGGAACTACCAAAAATCTTACAGATGCCCCTATTTATTTGCCTCCCCATGAGCGCAAAGTTTAACCCACAAGGTTGGTCTTTAATGTAGGGAAAAGCCAGCTCTTGAAAAAGGGGTACTTTGGATTGGGACGAAAATAAAAATTGCCTTAGTCTGGAAGGATTTCTCTTTCACTGACCGAGGACAAAAACAATTAAGTGTAGTATGAGAACAGATACTACACTTGCTCATATCGAACAGTTTGTTCCAGCGTAGAACGGAGATTATGTGAAGTATATTTTTTTTTATAAAATGCGTTAGCTTTATTTCCTCATGAGCTGTATGTATCCGGCATTGCCTGGGAGTGTTTTTACTTGCAATGTGTTTTGCATTTTTGCTTTAAACTTTGTCGTTTTTTTTTTTTCAAAAATGTTAATTTTTTATACCAAACATAAGGAAGTAAATCTGTATTTGTTGATACATAGTTACTTTTTTTCTTTTAAGATGGCGTTTGTATGAAAATAATTCTGACCTAGTCAAAGTATTTTCTGGAAGTAATTAAATCGAATGATATTTTATTGTTCTTGACTACATGCTACAACGATCCAATAAAAGAACTGAGGAATCAGAATCAAATATTGCTTTTGTAGGAAGAAAGGTATCGATGACAAAACTCGAGAAAGAGACCGACTTGACATTATATATTAAATAAATGGTTTCTTTGAGATGAAGAAATGATACTATTCAAAATGGGTTGAATTTCTCTGTTGAAATTCGCCATACTTAAAAAAGATCAAAATGTG
>OY744539.1:90063999-90118999 GCA_963556195.1 Sepiola atlantica | reverse complement strand
TTACTTTGTATAACAAGTCGACATGTTTTCCTCCGCAACAATTCGTGATCTGCTATAATAAAATTCCTGTGAAGATTATTTCATTCGAATTCGGCTCTCATGTGCTGTAGATTCTGGTTTAAGGGGACCAAACACATTTTGAAAATAATTCCTTTTTGAAAATCTTCGCTTTTTCATTGCTAATTCTTTTTTGGTTGATGTTGTGGGGTCGGGCTTGTCTGATCATCTTTTGCCAAATATTGTTTACTTATTTTCTATTGTTTAGGGGGGGGGGCATCTAAACAATTTTAAAGATAGAGAGACAGAGAGGAAGAAGTGAGGTCACATGAAACGGGGATCACATGACTTGCTGGTCGGAATTTCGTCTGTTTCCTTGTGCTTAATGATCTCAAGAAAAATACATACCAGACATGTTTTCACTGTTAAAGACATTGCAGTGGGTGCAGCAAAGCGCAACACTAGGGTTTATCGGCATCTTTGGCCTGTGCAGCACGACAAGTCCATTTTAACAGACAACAAGATATTTACCACGAGTTACTTACAACTACGAAACAAAGAATGAATACATGCTTTTATAGATATCTGTAAACTAGCTGAGCTACTTGGCATTGCCCGGATATTATAGACATACGAGAATAATCTCCATCCCAGGATGGGTAAAATTAATTTTTTGAACAAAACAGCTTTGCACCACTTTTATGTCCTTTAGAAATTAACATATAATAATGCTAAAACTTATGTCTAGAATCCTGATTCCAATTTTGATCAAAATCCATTACATGATTTTGATTCTAGAAAATGTCTAAAATTTTAGGTTTAAGCTTAAGAGATCTTAAGAAGGAATTGAAATTATGGAATCTTGTTCAATTGGTGTCTAATGACTATGGATCGATTTCAATGCCATATTTGAATTTTAAAATGAGAGGTTGACGCATATTATGCCCCTAAAACCCTTTAAAATACCCCAAGAAACTTAAACTTGGTGAATATTTATTAATTGATGTCTAATACCAATTGTTAAAATTTGATAAAAATCGTAGGTAATATCTGAAGTTTCAATAAAGGGCTCTCACCCTATTTTACACCCTTTACATAAAACACAATATTTTACACCCTTTACATAAAACACAATATTTTACACCATTTACATAAAACACAATATTTTACACCATTTACATAAAACACAATATTTTACACCATTTACATAAAACACAATATTTTACACCCTTTACATAAAACACAATATTTTACACCTTTACATGAAACACAATATTTTACACCATTTACATAAAACACAATATTTTACACCATTTACATGAAACACAATATTTTACACCCTTTACATAAAACACAATATTTTACACCCTTTACATAAAACACAATATTTTACACCATTTACATAAAACACAATATTTTACACCATTTACATGAAACACAATATTTTACACCCTTTACATAAAACACAATATTTTACACCCTTTACATAAAACACAATAAAAACAAATTATAGCTCACATTACCCACCAATACGCCTAGCAGCTTTGTTTCACAATTCATAATGATCGGTTAATTAGTTTAAGAGTTAATCCTGTACATACAAATATAAAAACATATGCACATACCTAACTTTATCTAAGTATCTAAGTGTCGAATTAACTTTGTTAGTGGTCTGCCAATCTTCTTCTTTGTTGTTAAAGAGAGTAAAATATATTTACACTTTTCTACTCTGATGTTAATTAGGCTATATTACTACATCTTCATAAAAACGAGCGTAGAAAGTGGACCTTAGGTTTACTTTCAGAAGCCTCATAACTCTCGCTCCCCTTATTTTGTTCTTTAGTCCTCACATTCCATGAGCGATGTTCCTGACAAAGGGAGAAGAATTGCTTTTTTCTAAGTCGGAATATAGCCATCTAACACTTATCCTTGGCTAGTTTTTGACCTTGAAGTAGTATTTTTTCTTAAGCTTTTTACATCAAGTGGCTCCATGCCTTGTCTTGAGCGACTTCCATAAAAAAAGTATTTTTTAGTATTCCCACTCTTCATAGTTTTTAGTATTCCTACCTTTAATATTTTTTAGTATTCCCACTCTTCATATTTTTTAGTATTCCCACTCTTCATATTTTTTAGTATTCCCACTCTTCATATTTTTTAGTATTCCGACCTTTAATATTTTTTAGTATTCCCACCCTTCATAGTTGTTAGTATTCCCACTCTTCATAATTTAAAGTATTTCCACTCCTAATATTTTTTAATATTCCAACTGATCATAGTTTTTAGTATTCCCAACTTTAATATTGTTTAGTATTCCCACTCTTGATATTTTGTAGTGTTCCCACTCTTCATATTTTTTAGTATTCCCACTCTTCATAGTTTTTAATATTCCTACTCTTCATAGTTTTAAGTATTCCCACCTTTAATATTTTTTAGTATTTCCACTCTTAATATTTTTTAGTATTCCGACTCTTCATATTTTTTAATATTCACACTCTTCATATTTTTTAGTATTCCTACTCTTCATAGTTTTTAATATTCCTACTCTTCATAGTTTTTAGTATTCCTAACTTTAATATTGTTTAGTATTCCCACTCTTGATATTTTGTAGTATTCCCACTCTTAATATTTTTTAGTATTCCCACTCTTCATATTTTTAGTATTCCCAGTCTTCATATTTTTTCGTATTCCCACCATTCATAATTGTTAGTATTCTTACTCTTCATAGTTTTAAGTATTTCTACTCTTTCAAGTTTTTAGTATTCCCACTCTCCATATTTTTTAGTATTCCTACTCTTCATATTTTTTAGTATTCCTACTCTTCAGAGTTTTTAGTATTCCCACTCTTCATATTTTTTAGTATTCCGACCTTTAATATTTTTCGTATTCCCATCCTTCATAGTTGTTAGTATTCCCACTCTTTATAATTTAAAGTATTTCCACTCTTCATAGTTTTTAGTATTCCCACTTCTAATATTTTTTTAATACTCCAACTGATCATAGTTTTTAGTATTCCCAACTTTAATATTGTTTAGTATTCCCATTCTTGATATTTGGTAGTATTCCCATTCTTCATATTTTTTAGTATTCCGACTCTTCATAGTTTTTAATATTCCTACTCTTCATAGTTTTAAGTATTTCCACCTTTTATATTTTTTAGTATTCCCAACTTTAATATTGTTTAGTATTCCCACTCTTGATATTTTGTAGTATTCTCACTCTTAATATTTTTTAGTATTCCCACTCTTCATATTTTTTAATATTCCCACTCTTCATATTTTTTAGTATTCCCACTCTACATAGTTTTTAATATTCCCACTCTTCATATTTTTTAATATTTCCACCCTTCATATTTTTTAATATTCCCACTCTTCATATTTTTTAGTATTCCTACTCTTCATAGTTTTTAATATTCCCACTCTTCATAGTTTTTAATATTCCCACTCTTCATAGTTTTTAATATTCCCACTCTTCATAGTTTTTAATATTCCCACTCTTCATAGTTTTTAATATTCCCACTCTTCATAGTTTTTAATATTCCGACTCTTAATATTTTTTAGTATTTCCACTCTTAATATTTTTTTAATATTGCGACTCTTCATAGTTTTCAATATTCCGACTCTTCATAGTTTTTAATATTCCCACTCTTCATAGTTTTTAATATTCCCACTCTTCATGTGTTTTAATATTCCCACTCTTCATATTTTTTAGTATTCCCACTCTACATAGTTTTTAGTATTCCCACTCTACATAGTTTTTAATATTCCCACTCTTCATAGTTTTTAATCTTCCCACTCTTCATATTTTTTTAGTATTCCCACTCTACATAGTTTTTATTATTCCCACTCTTCATATTTTTTGATATTCCCACTCTTTATATTTTTTAATATTCCCACTCTACAGAGATTTTTATATTCCCACTCTTCATATTTTTTAATATTCTTACTCTACATATTTTTTAATATTCCCACTCTACATAGTTTTTTATATTCTCACTCTTCATATTTTTTAGTATTCTAACTCTTCATATTTTTTAATATTCCCACTCTTCATAGTTTGTAATATTCCCACTCTTCGTATTTTTTAATATTCCCACTCTACATAGTTTTTAATATTCCCACTCTTCATAGTTTTTAATAATCCCACTCTTCATATTTTTTAGTATTCCCACTCTACTTAGTTTTTAATATTCCCACTCTACATAGTTTTTAATCTTCTTACTCTTCATAGTTTTTAATATTCCTACTCTTCATAGTTTTTAATATTCCAACTCTACATAGTTTTTTAATATTCCCACTCTTCATAGTTTTTAATATTCCCACTCTTCATAGTTTTTAATATTCCGACTCTTAATATTTTTTAGTATTTCCACTCTTAATATTTTTTTAATATTGCGACTCTTCATAGTTTTCAATATTCCGACTCTTCATAGTTTTTAATATTCCCACTCTTCATAGTTTTTAATATTCCCACTCTTCATGTGTTTTAATATTCCCACTCTTCATATTTTTTAGTATTCCCACTCTACATAGTTTTTAGTATTCCCACTCTACATAGTTTTTAATATTCCCACTCTTCATAGTTTTTAATCTTCCCACTCTTCATATTTTTTTAGTATTCCCACTCTACATAGTTTTTATTATTCCCACTCTTCATATTTTTTGATATTCCCACTCTTTATATTTTTTAATATTCCCACTCTACAGAGATTTTTATATTCCCACTCTTCATATTTTTTAATATTCTTACTCTACATATTTTTTAATATTCCCACTCTACATAGTTTTTTATATTCTCACTCTTCATATTTTTTAGTATTCTCACTCTTCATATTTTTTAATATTCCCACTCTTCATAGTTTGTAATATTCCCACTCTTCATATTTTTTAATATTCCCACTCTACATAGTTTTTAATATTCCCACTCTTCATAGTTTTTAATAATCCCACTCTTCATATTTTTTAGTATTCCCACTCTACTTAGTTTTTAATATTCCCACTCTACATAGTTTTTAATCTTCCTACTCTTCATAGTTTTTAATATTCCTACTCTTCATAGTTTTTAATATTCCAACTCTACATAGTTTTTTAATATTCCCACTCTTCATAGTTTTTAATATTCCCACTCTACATAGTTTTTTAATATCCTCACTCTTCATAGTTTTTAATATTCCCACTCTTTATATTTTTTTAATATTGTTACTCTTCATATTTGTAATATTCCCACTCTTCATATGTTTAATATTCCCACTCTTCATATTTTTAATATTCCCTACTCTTCATAGTTTTTAATATTCCCACTCTTCATAGTTTTTAATATTCCCACTCTTTATATTATTTTAATATTCCCACTTTTCATATTTTTAATATTCCCACTCTTCATATTTTTAATATTCCCACTCTTCATATTTTTAGTATTCCCACTCTTCATAGTTTTTAAATATTCCCACTCTTCATATTTTTTAATATTCCCACTCTTCATATTTTTTTAATATTCCCACTCTTCATATTTTTAATATTCTCACTCTTCATATTTTTAATATTTCCACTCTTCATAGTTTTTAATATTCCTACTCTTCATATTTTTTAGTATTCCCACTCTTCATAGTTTTTAATATTCCCACTCTTCATATTTTTTAATATTCCCACTCTTCATAGTTTTTAATATTCCCACTCTTCATATTTGTTAATATTCCCACTCTTCATTGTTTTTAATATTCCCACTCTTCATATTCTTAATATTTCCACTCTTCATAGTTTTTAATATTCCTACTCTTTATATTTTTTAACATTCCCACTCTTCATATTGTTTTATTATTCCCACTCTTCATATTTTTAATATTCCCACTCTTCATATTTTTAATATTCCCACTCTTCATATTTTTAATATTCCCTACTCTTCATTGTTTTTAATATTCCCACTCTTCATATTTTTAATATTCCCACTCTTCATATTTTTAATATTCCCACTCTTCATAGTTTTTAATATTCCCACTCTTTATATTTTTAATATTCCTACTCTTCATATTTGTTAATATTCCCTACTCTTCATAGTTTTTAATATTTCCACTCTTCATATTTTTTAATATTCCCACTCTTCATAGTTTTTAATATTCCTACTCTTCATATTTTTTAATATTCCCACTCTTCATAGTTTTTAATATTCCCACTCTTCATATTTTTTAATATTCCCACTCTTCATAGTTTTTAATATTCCCACTCTTCATATTTGTTAATATTCCCACTCTTCATAGTTTTTAATATTCCCACTCTTCATATTTGTTAATATTCCCACTCTTCATAGTTTTTAATATTCCCACTCTTCAGATTTTTTAATATTCCCACTCTTCATAGTGTTTAATATTCCCACTCTTCATATTTTTTAATATTCCCACTCTTCATAGTGTTTAATATTCCCACTCTTCATATTTTTTAATATTCCCACTCTTCATAGTTTTTAATATTCCCACTCTTCATATTTTTTAATATTCCCACTCTTCATAGTGTTTAATATTCCCACTCTTCATATTTTTTAATATTCCCACTCTTCATAGTGTTTTATATTCCCACTCTTCATATTTTTTAATATTCCCACTCTTCATAGTGTTTAATATTCCCACTCTTCATATTTTTTAATATTCCCACTCTTCATAGTGTTTAATATTCCCACTCTTCTTATTTTTTAATATTCCCACTCTTCATAGTGTTTAATATTCCCACTCTTCATATTTTTTAATATTCCCACTCTTCATATTTTTTAATATTCCCACTCTTCATATTTTTTCTGTCTCTTTTTCCTATTATTCTCTCTATGTTTATTTCCTTCTTCATTTTTGAATGATCAAATTCAGTTTTTGTATATTTTGGTAAATATAACCTGTAGAAATTCACAAAAAGATTAAAATTCATTTTTATTTGCAGGTATAGATATTACAGGTTTGGTAAAAAAAGTTTCGATTGAGAGATGACATGTCAATTGTTGTTAGATATGCAGATAATACCACACTTAAATCTGCTATTTTTGAAAAACTTAAAAGTTCAATCTCGTAGCTTGAAAAAGCCAGCCAAAAATGGTGCTTTAGGATTAATCCCTTAAATGTGCAATTATGTCACCAGAAGCTGATGAAGAGATCAAAATAGACGATCAATTAATTCCAAAAGTTGCAAAGTTCAAGTTTCTTGGTAGTCTAGTTCCCAACTGTGCTTCAGATGTCTTGCACAGAATATTTATAACGTCACAAGCGTTTGGCCGTTTAAGAAATACAATATGGATCTCTAGAGACATGTTCAGAATTCTTAAGCTTAGATTGTATAAGGCACTCATTCTGCCAATAGCCATATATGGTTCAGAGACATGGACAACTGGAAAACAAAAAGTCAGAGCCCTGTTGGTGTTTGAGATTAAATTTCTTAAAATAATCCTTAAGGTTACCAGGAATTACAGGCTTAGTAATGCTTGCATACGCGAAGTACTGGGCATGACGGAAACCATCGAAGATGTGATGTCGGCTAGGAGGCTTCGATGGTTTGGCCATGTTGCTCGGAGTAGTGCGATGATAAATGTCAGCTACAGAAAAGACTTCTCAAACGTAAGACTAAGAGGACACCCACTAAAAAGATGGTCTGACAGCATTATGGAACAGTGTGGCGTTCCTCTTCAAACAGCCAAAAAATATGCAATTTGGAGACAGAATCTTGTGTTCAATATAGTGAGGGGATGTTAAGTCTTCTGTGATTAAAGTAAAGTAAAAGTAATATTTTTTTCAATTAAGGCTTGGTCTGGTGATGTATCTTTTCTTTAAATCGAATAGCCTACACGTTATCCACAAACACATGTTTCGTTGTCTCTATGACTCATCAGTGTGACTAGACCTAGTGAAATTCGAAACCGGGACCCCAGTGATTAAGCCAAGAGCCTTCTAGTAGTAGTGAGATAAATTGTATTGCATTATAAATGATGTTATCTATTTATTTTAATTTTTTACAATACTCATGACGAATGCACAAATGTAATGCACAAATTACCTATTCCTAAAATGGTTAATATTATGGATCACATATAGTCTTCAACACGTGATGACAAATCAAATTTTTACGGACAAATTCTGTGTTGTGGCCTTGCAGGCCGGTAATAATTCAGACAAACACAGTGGTATAGTCAACAAAAGTGTATTGAAATACAAAAGTATTTTATCGAAATACACGTGATAACTTCCACCAATTGCTGCCACAACATTTAGGCATAACTGCATTTATTGTGTCTGGGTAAGTCCATTGATTTCTGAAATGGGTAAGTCCATTGATTCCTGAAATGGGTAGATCAGCTTACACCATAACAGTCTGTTAGCTTGAACTCAGGCCGAAAAGAAGATATGTCAGTTACATGTCCGTCTTAGCCAAATCCGTGGCATAACAGATCTTAGCCTCGTTTTCGCTTTTCAATCATGTGAGGATCCAAAAGGACTAAATCACATAATCACGGCGCCTCTTGTTGTCCGAGCCAACTATCTTTCTTAGAGATAAATTTGCTTCCTACACGAGGATTGACTTTCCTTTTTGTGATGTAAATGAAACAATGAAACCATTATAGTTACTAATCGAAAATACGATGTAGAGGAAATGTTTTAATTAAAAGTAAAAATACCGTCTGCAAATTCAATGAATTTTATTGATTAGTTGTTTTTTAGTTGAGTGACAAAATACAGTTTAACACAAATAATGTCTACAAATTCTCAATGAGAATTTTCATAAGGCGTTTTTGCAGAGCTTTCTCTGTCTAGTATCTTGCATATTTGCAATAAAATGAAACACACGGTGTGTACATGCCGTTACCAGAAGTGTCGAAGTTATCTCCCTTGGAGATATATCAAAGTTATCTCCCTTGAACTTATTCTGGACAATTTTATGAACTGCACTTGTCTATTTTATGGACTGCACATTTTATATCCCTTGAACTTATTCTGGCCAATTTTATGGACTGCACTCCCCAGCGCCCGAGAAGGTGAGCACTCTGGCCATTAAAAATTGCCTGGGCAGCCCCGTCGGCATTCCCCGGTAGGAGCGCCTCAGGCAGTAAGCAATAAACTTACTCCTCCCCAAAGAGGGGAGGCAAAGCCTGGGATGGTGCACCTCCTAGAACTACACAGAACAAACCCACAGACCGGCGGAATCAAGCCCCAAAGGTCAAGACAATACCGGTCTATAAGGGTGTAGTATCCATCGGAACAGATGATACACTTTGATCTTAGCCAAAAGGCCAAGAAGTTACGAACAGCCTACTATTTATTTACTCCTCTCCAGGAGTTAGGCACAAGGCCAGTTTTATCTTACTCCCACAAGTAAGATGTGACCCAAGGTCGGGTAGTGGGGTTTGAAAAGCCAGCGCCCGAGAGGTGAGCACTCTGGCCATTAAAAATTGCCTGGGCAGCCCCGTCGGCATTCCCCGGTAGGGGCGCTTCAACAGTAAGCAATAAACTTACTCCTCCCCAAAGAGGGGAGGCGAAACCTGGACCTCCTAGAACTGCACAGGACAGACCCATAGACCGGCGTAAATCAAGCCCCGAAGGGCAAGACAATACCAGTCTATGGGGTGCAGTATCCATCGGAACAGATACTACACTTTGATCTTAGCGAAGCGACTGAACTTAATTCTTGGCCGAAGTCATCAACATCATAAATAGCTGGAAAGTTAGTTAACGGTCTTTACATAAATCTCGGCCACTTCTTAGATGCTGGTATTTCGGATTAGGGTGAGAAAGCGGTGTAGGAAGCTTAACTGTGTGGGCAATGGTAATCGGTGGAAAGCCCAACCAATTTGTATCTTTCAGTTAAGCAGCAGGAGGAGTAGAAATTTACCACAATTGCTGCTTGTGCTCTCAGAGGAAAAGTACAAGGGCGAAGTTGTTTTGGTTTTTTAGTGGCGTGACTTAACGTCTTTGCTTTGATGGAGGTGTATTTGAGTTTGGTAATGTTTATAAACATTGGAAAGTGGTGGACAGACAGTGATAGAATAAAATAACTTGGCAAATGTTTTTCATTGAAATTAAATGCCTTCTTTTCGATTTTGAAATATTTACCTCAACATTTACCAAATAAATTGTCATTTAATTCCAGACTGTATTTGTACTACTGTTGCAATTTCTAAGACACACATTGATTGGTCAGTGGTTATTTCCCTTTGTACCTTTAAATGTCACATGGATTGGTAACCGAATCACCTCAACGTCACGTGAGCCAGCCTATATAAAATCAAATGCCCTGCGCTCCAGCCTCTTTTATCTCCTTTTGCCTTCTTGGCTCTTTGGCTAAGATCAAAGTGTAGTATCCGTTCCGATGCATACTACACCCTATATACCGGTATCGTCTTGGTCTTGATTCTGCCGGTCTGTGGTTTGTTCTGCACAGTTCTGGGAGGTCCGTCCTCCCAGTCTTTACCTTCTCACATTTTGAGAATGGTCAGTTTTTTGCTATCGCCTGAGGCGCCTCTACCGGGGAATGCTGACAGGCGTTGGCTTTAAATGTCACAAAAGCCTCCCACCTTCCCCCTTCCACAGTCGGCTTTCATGCCTACGGGTGGATGCATTCTGGGAATATAATTTTAATTCCCTGAATTAATGTTTCCCGGGATGTATTGCCCTAAATACAATCTGTTCCGATGGATGCTACACCCTGTAGACCGGTATCGTCTTGGCCTTCGGGGCTTGATTTCTGCCGGTCTATGGGTTTGTCCTGTGCAGTTCTAGGAGGTTCACCCTCCCAGGCTTTGCCTTCTCACCCTTTAAGAAGGGGTTAGTTTATTGCTAATCGCCTGAGGCACCCCTACCAAGGAATGCCGACGGGGCTGCCCAGGCATTTTTTTTAGAGTCACAGGTGCTCTTCCTCTAGGGTGCTGATTTATCAAATCCTACTTTCCGACCTTGTGTCACATTTTACTTTGTGGGAGGTAGATAAATACCCTTTTGTCTCCTTTCGTCGTTACCAGACAATCTTGGACAAGGTTTGACTATATTGTGACAAAACCCACAAAAGTCTACAACAGGCAGCCATTCCTCTTTTTTCAGTTTTTTCCATTTTGGTTGACGTCGGCCTGACAGAAAGATACAGAAGGCAGACTGCGGCCATTCCTTCCATGGCGAAAACTATGTGCGAAGCAGTTACCTGAACAATCTTCCTTAGATAAATTCTTGCAAAGGCACGTATTCGAAAAACCTTTTTATTCTGTACATTCATCATTTTCTGTTGCCTATCATTCTTTGGTACTTGTACAGTAACTTTGCGTTGGCAGGTTACGTAAGCAGCCGGAAGATGCCGATGCGAAGAGTGCCTGACGCTAAATTCAAAACACGGCGTTGTAATCAAACAGGACAAAAACACCAGGGTTTTTTTTTTTAAGTTTTAAATAAAAAAAAAATTTTTTTAAGTTTTAAATAAATTTTTTTTTTTTTAATTTTAAATAAATATATATATATTTTTTTAAGTTTTAGATAAATAATTTTTTTTTTAAGTTTTAAATAAAAAATTTTTTTTTAAGTTTTAAATAAAAAAATTTTTTTTAAAGTTTTAAATAAAATTTTTTTTTTTAAATTTTAAATAATTTTTTTTTTTTTTGCAGAAGAAAAAAATTGAACAACTTGTTAAAGTTGTTTTTTTAATCGAAGAAAACATAAGAGAACAACTGTTAACAAATCTGTTGTTTTTTGAATGAAAAGTTAAGTTGATTAAAAAAGCTTTTTTTCGCTAAATCTGTTCTGTTTCAAATAAATCATCTTTTTGGGCTGAAGAAAAATGAAAATAAACAACTGGTCAAAGTTTATGTTTTGCAACGAAAACAGGGAAACAACTGTTATAAATAACCCTAACCTTAACCCTAACCCTAACCTTAACCCTAACCCTAACCCTAACCCTAACCTTAACCCTAACTCTAACCCTAACCCTAACCTTAACCCTAACCATAACCCTAACCGTAACCCTAATCCTAACCTTAACCTTAACCCTAACCCTAACCCTAACCCTAACCTTAACCCTAACCTTAACCCTAACCCTAACCTTAACCCTAACCTTAACCCTAACTCTAACCCTAACCCTAACCTTAACCCTAACCATAACCCTAACCCTAACCTTAACCCTAACCCTAACCCTAACCCTAACCCTAACCTTAACCTTAACCCTAACCCTAACCCTAACCCAAACCTTAACCCTAACCCTAACCCTAATCCTAACCTTAACCCTAACCCTAATCCTAACCGTAACCCTAACCTTAACCCTAACCCTAACCCTAATCCTAACCGTAACCCTAACCTTAACCCTAACCCTAACCCTAACCCAAACCTTAACCCTAACCCTAACCCTAATCCTAACCTTAACCCTAACCCTAATCCTAACCTTAACCCTAACCTTAACCCTAACCCTAACCCTAACCCTAACCTTAACCCTAACCTTAACCCTAACTCTAACCCTAACCTTAACCCTAACCTTAACCCTAACCGTAACCCTAACCTTAACTCTAACCCTAACCTTAACCCTAACCCTAACCTTAACCCTAACCTTAACCCTAACTCTAACCCTAACCTTAACCCTAACCATAACCCTAACCATAACCCTAACCCTAACCTTAACCCTAACCCTAACCTTAACCCTAACCGTAACCCTAACCCTAACCTTAACCCTAACCTTAACCCTAACCGTAACCCTAACTTTAACCCTAACCTTAACCCTAACCGTAACCGTAACCCTAACCCTAACCTTAACCCTAACCTTAACTCTAACCGTAACCCTAACCCTAACCTTAACCCTAACCGTAACCCTAACCTTAACCCTAACCATAACCCTAACCGTAACCCTAACCTTAACCCTAACCCTAACCCTAACCTTAACCCTAACCCTAACCTTAACCCTAACCCTAACCTTAACCTTAACCGTAACCTTAACCCTAACTCTAACCCTAACCTTAACCCTAACCATAACCCTAACCGTAACCCTAACCCTTACCTTAACCATAACCCTAACCCTAACCTTAACCCTAACCCTAATCTTAACCCTAACCCTAACCTTAACCCTAACCTTAACCCTAACCTTAACCTTAACCCTCAAGGTTAGGGTTAGGGTTTATTATAACAGTTGTTAAAAATCAACAAATTTATTAATAACAATTGTTTCCCTATGTTTTTTGACGTTAAAAAAAAACTTGGACGAGTTGTTTAGTTTTATTTACTTTTTCTTGAAAAAGCAAACAAACAAATTTTTTCATATAATTAAACATGTTTTCGGTGCTTATTTAGATTAGGACCCACGCTAAAATCGAATTAGCGTCGGTACTTCCTGGATGTTTCCGTAAACCAAGTCGGTTGGCTTACCTAGGTTCCAAAAATAAAAATCGAGGCAAAAAAACAAACATTAACCAACATTTAAAGCAAAAAAAAACAAGCCGCGCGTGCGTGCGTGGTCCCCCTCTGTATGTGACTCGATGTTGCCAGTGTAAAATGCAATAAATTTGGGCAATTTGGGGCATTTTTGACCCCCCCTTTGACTCCCTGGGGGCGTGAACCAGAATTTTTCTGAGGTCAAAGATGCTCATTTTATATCCAGAACAATTGCCTCTACATTTTGGCCAAGTTTCAGAGAAATTGAATGGATGGATGAAAAGTTATGGGGCAAAAAATGTCATTTTTTTGGCATTTCGGAGCCTTTTGACCCCCTAGGGGGCTAACCAGATTTTTTTTTTTAATCGGAGAATGTCACTTTCTAACCTGACCAAAGTTACAACTTCATGCAAAATTTCAGAGAAATTCAATGGATGGTTGCGGAGAAAAATCCTCAAAACATAAGTCCCCCGATTTTATAAATCGTGGGACCAAGAAAATAATACATTTAGTCAAATTGTATGAAAAAAATATTTATTTTTTTAACAAAGAAATAAAAATAAATCAGTGATAAATTATATTTTTTAACAAAGAAATAAAAATAAATCAGTGATAAATTATATTTAACAAAGAAATAAAAATAAATCAGTGATAAATGATATTTTTTAACAAAGAAATAAAAATAAATCAGTGTTAAATTCTATTTTTTAAGTGTTTTTTTTTACTGAAAATGATTATTGGTTTGTAATCAGGTAACAATGGCGTTGTTAGTGTTTAGGGTTCAGGGTTCAGGGTTCATGTTTAGGGTTAAGGTTTAGGGTTTAGGGTTAGAGTTAAGGGTTAGGTATGAAAGCTTTTTTTTGTTAACATGAAAAAGTTATCTTTAGTAAGAATCAATCAAAGAATTGTTGTTTTTTTTGCTGAACATTTTTTTTGTGAGAAAAATTTCACTGAACAAGTTGTAAGAAAGTTTTTTTTCGCACGAAACAGTTTTGAAAATTATTGTTGGTTTGTAATCAGGTTAAAATGGTGTCGTTAAGGTTAGAGTTAGGGTCTTCAGATTTTTGCATTTTTTTTTCTTTTGCGATCAGTTTTTTTCCCTGACAAAAGCTAATCACTCCTTCCTGAGACACAACAGCGTGTGATATTGTGTGGGGTGTCTTTGCTTCCCTGTTTGGGGTCTGGTATTTTAGACGACGGTCGCGTCTTTAGGGATTACCAGGCACCACACTAAACAATTCATTTTGTGTAGGTAAATTTGAGACCGATTCGACAACAACATATATGATTGGCAAGGATCACCAGTTAGCGATTGCTAACTTTTAACAGTATAATATTGTTAATAAAAAAAGGAGAAACTATAAACTAAAAAAAATAAAGCTTTTACATAGAAACAATTTTACAAAAATGTAAAATATAACAATAAAGTTTGTGCAGGATAGAAAATGTTTGAAACGACACGAGCGTTAAATTCGTCTTTAAAGTTTAGTATGCGTGTGTGCGTGTGTGCTTGTGTGCGTGTGTGTTTTCTTGGTTAAGCATGTTATTGTGGGGAAGACAGCAGGTGTGCTTAAAAGTGGATGCTGGGGTTTGCATTTGTGGGGGTCGTCATACCCTTTTGGTCGGGGTTACCAACTTCCTCCACAAATAAAAATAATAAGAAGAATATTTACATGCACAATTAACGGAAGTTTATTTACTGAAATAAACATATTAACAAATAGAATATATTACTTTGTGTAATGAGTTCATGAGTCCTTTCTTTAGTTTCATGTAAGTAAAAAGAAGAATGTCTTTTCTTTTGTTGAAGTGTTCATTTGTTATAAAATATTAAAAGAGGCAATAGTGAATGTCGCCTGTGAAATTGTATGAAGCGCGTGAAAGGTGAAATTGAAGAGTGATTGTAAGATGCGTGTAACCTCCGGATGAAAGTCAGTTGAAAAGAGAAAGTTTGATGTTTGTGTGTGCTTAAATACTATTTGGACCGGCTCCAGCGAGCTTAAAGAGAAAAGTTTAGAAAAATATGTCTTTGGAGAAATCTCATTGGACAGAAATTATCACGTGGTGTGCTTGCAATTACGTCCGCTCGTTTTGAGTTGATTTAATATAAAAAGCCACATCGGAATTTGCGTGGGCGTTATTTTATATTTGTCACGCGCCAATACAACAATTTTCACTCTGCGCGCCTAAATTGTATTTATTCCAAACAACAATTTTTATTCGAATCTTAACCGTGTCAACTGGCACACATTTCAAGTCAGGTGTTTTTGTTGTTGTTGCTGTCTTCATAGATAGTGAGGTGAGTTAATTTGTTGTCGCCAAGAAAACTGATTTTTTTCCGATAATTCCCTGGTTTTATAAAAATTTATTTCTCACCCACTTGTTCAAAACATGTGTGAACACTTTTCTGAGTTCACACTTTACCCACATCTGTTATAACTTATTTTTACGAGCATGACCGCTAGGTGATCCCCTCTTCAAGAAGAAAGAAAGAAATAAAAAGAAGAGGAAGAAGAGGAAAGAAGAGGAGAGAGTAAGCCGAACGAACCTAGAAAGAAAAGGGGTAACTAAGCAGGCTAGCACTTTCCTTCAATGCTCGTTCGTCTCATCGATCTATTGATCTGCCATAATAGCTCGTTAAAATTCATTGTAGGTTTGATCAAAATTTATTACGCATTTGTTACTTGCACCTTTCAATCAGTTGAAATGTTGACATGTCATCTGCTTATTTTCTCACTGCTTCGGCACTTTCTCACAGTTTACGTAAACATCCGGAAAGTACTGATGCCAAGTCGATTTTAGCGTGGGTCCTAATCTGAGAAAGTACCCTGTTTTCTTCTTGCTTTACATTTTTTTACCAGTGTTTTTGTCCTGTTTCATTACAACCACGGCTGTCGTCGGCTATTTTCTAGCGGCTTACGTAACTTGCCAGAAGATGCTGCCGCAAAGTTACCGGAGATTGGGCCGTAAACTGCACAAGTACCCATTCTTTATTACTTACAAAAGAAAAATGGTCAAACTAATATAAACTGTTGTTTTTCCCTCCAAAATCTGTCGCTCCAAACGCAACTTTCATCGCTCACCTACGATGATTCTCCCTACCTTTCTCATGTGCAAGAATTGAACTTTCTTTTGGGGATAAAAATCCCCACACTACCATGGAGCAGATAAAAACTTTCATCGCTCACCTACGATGATTCTCCCTACCTTTCTCATGTGCAAGAATTGAACTTTCTTTTGGGGATAAAAATCCCCACACTACCATGGAGCAGATAAAAACTTTCATCGCTCACCTACGATGATTCTCCCTACTTTTCTCATGTGCAAGAATTGAACTTTCTTTTGGGGATAAAAATCCCCACACTACCATGGAGCAGATAAAAACTTTCATCGCTCACCTACGATGATTCTCCCTACCTTTCTCATGTGCAAGAATTGAACTTTCTTTTGGGGATAAAAATCCCCACACTACCATGGAGCAGATAAAAACTTTCATCGCTCACCTACGATGATTCTCCCTACCTTTCTCATGTGCAACAATTGAACTTTCTTTTGGGGATAAAAATCCCCACACTACCATGGAGCAGATAAAAACTTTCATCGCTCACCTACGATGATTCTCCCTACCTTTCTCATGTGCAAGAATTGAACTTTCTTTTGGGGATAAAAATCCCCACACTACCATGGAGCAGATAAAAACTTTCATCGCTCACCTACGATGATTCTCCCTACCTTTCTCATGTGCAAGAATTGAACTTTCTTTTGGGGATAAAAATCCCCACACTACCATGGAGCAGATAAAAACTTTCATCGCTCACCTACGATGATTCTCCCTACCTTTCTCATGTGCAAGAATTGAACTTTCTTTTGGGGATAATAATCCCCACACAACCATGGAGCAGATAAAACCTTTCATCGCTCACCTACGATGATTCTCCCTACCTTTCTCATGTGCAACAATTGAACTTTCTTTTGGGGATAAAAATCCCCACACTACCATGGAGCAGATAAAAACTTTCATCGCTCACCTACGATGATTCTCCCTACTTTTCTCATGTGCAAGAATTGAACTTTCTTTTGGGGATAAAAATCCCCACACTACCATGGAGCAGATAAAAACTTTCATCGCTCACCTACGATGATTCTCCCTACCTTTCTCATGTGCAACAATTGAACTTTCTTTTGGGGATAAAAATCCCCAGACTACCATGGAGCAGATAAAAACTTTCATCGCTCACCTACGATGATTCTCCCTACCTTTCTCATGTGCAAGAATTGAACTTTCTTTTGGGGATAAAAATCCCCACACTACCATGGAGCAGATAAAAACTTTCATCGCTCACCTACGATGATTCTCCCTACCTTTCTCATGTGCAAGAATTGAACTTTCTTTTGGGGATAAAAATCCCCACACTACCATGGAGCAGATAAAAACTTTCATCGCTCACCTACGATGATTCTCCCTACCTTTCTCATGTGCAAGAATTGAACTTTCTTTGGGGGATAAAAATCCCCACACTACCATGGAGCAGATAAAAACTTTCATCGCTCACCTACGATGATTCCCCCTACCTTTCTCATGTGCAACAATTGAACTTTCTTTTGGGGATAAAAATCCCCACACTACCATGGAGCAGATAAAAACTTTCATCGCTCACCTACGATGATTCTCCCTACCTTTCTCATGTGCAAGAATTGAACTTTCTTTGGGGGATAAAAATCCCCACACTACCATGGAGCAGATAAAAACTTTCATCGCTCACCTACGATGATTCCCCCTACCTTTCTCATGTGCAACAATTGAACTTTTTTTGGGGATAAAAATCCCCACACTACCATGGAGCAGATAAAAACTTTCATCGCTCACCTACGATGATTCTCCCTACCTTTCTCATGTGCAAGAATTGAACTTTCTTTGGGGGATAAAAATCCCCACACTACCATGGAGCAGATAAAAACTTTCATCGCTCACCTACGATGATTCCCCCTACCTTTCTCATGTGCAACAATTGAACTTTCTTTTGGGGATAAAAATCCCCACACTACCATGGAGCAGATAAAAACTTTCATCGCTCACCTACGATGATTCTCCCTACCTTTCTCATGTGCAAGAATTGAACTTTCTTTGGGGGATAAAAATCCCCACACTACCATGGAGCAGATAAAAACTTTCATCGCTCACCTACGATGATTCCCCCTACCTTTCTCATGTGCAACAATTGAACTTTCTTTTGGGGATAAAAATCCCCACACTACCATGGAGCAGATAAAAACTTTCATCGCTCACCTACGATGATTCTCCCTACCTTTCTCATGTGCAAGAATTGAACTTTCTTTGGGGGATAAAAATCCCCACACTACCATGGAGCAGATAAAAACTTTCATCGCTCACCTACGATGATTCCCCCTACCTTTCTCATGTGCAAGAATTGAACTTTCTTTTGGGGATAAAAATCCCCACACAACCATGGAGCAGATAAAAACTTTCATCGCTCACCTACGATGATTCTCCCTACCTTTCTCATGTGCAAGAATTGAACTTTCTTTTGGGGATAAAAATCCCCAAACTACCATGGAGCAGATAAAAACTTTCATCGCTCACCTACGATGATTCTCCCTACCTTTCTCATGTGCAACAATTGAACTTTCTTTTGGGGATAAAAATCCCCACACTACCATGGAGCAGATAAAAACTTTCATCGCTCACCTACGATGATTCTCCCTACCTTTCTCATGTGCAACAATTGAACTTTCTTTTGGGGATAAAAATCCCCACACTACCATGGAGCAGATAAAAACTTTCATCGCTCACCTACGATGATTCTCCCTACCTTTCTCATGTGCAACAATTGAACTTTCTTTTGGGGATGAAAATCCCCACACTACAATGGAGCAGATAAAAACTTTCATCGCTCACCTACGATGATTCTCCCTACCTTTCTCATGTGCAAGAATTGAACTTTCTTTTGGGGATAAAAATCCCCACACTACCATGGAGCAGATAAAAACTTTCATCGCTCACCTACGATGATTCTCCCTACCTTTCTCATGTGCAAGAATTGAACTTTCTTTTGGGGATAAAAATCCCCACACTACCATGGAGCAGATAAAAACTTTCATCGCTTACCTACGATGATTCTCCCTACCTTTCTCATGTGCAAGAATTGAACTTTCTTTTGGGGATAAAAATCCCCACACTACCATGGAGCAGATAAAAACTTTCATCGCTCACCTACGATGATTCTCCTTACCTTTCTCATGTGCAAGAATTGAACTTTCTTTTGGGGATAAAAATCCCCACACTACCATGGAGCAGATAAAAACTTTCATCGCTCATCTACGATGATTCTCCCTACCTTTCTCATGTGCAAGAATTGAACTTTCTTTTGGGGATAAAAATCCCCACACTACCATAGAGCAGATAAAAACTTTCATCGCTCACCTACGATGATTCTCTCTACCTTTCTCATGTGCAAGAATTGAACTTTCTTTTGAGGATAAAAATCCCCACACTACCATGGAGCAGATAAAAACTTTCATCGCTCACCTACGATGATTCTCCCTACCTTTCTCATGTGCAAGAATTGAACTTTCTTTTGGGGATAAAAATCCCCACACTACCATGGGGCAGATAAAAACTTTCATCGCTCACCTACGATGATTCTCCCTACCTTTCTCATGTGCAAGAATTGAACTTTCTTTTGGGGATAAAAATCCCAACACTACCATGGAGCAGATAAAAACTTTCAACGCTCACCTACGATGATTCTCCCTACCTTTCTCATGTGCAACAATTGAACTTTCTTTTGGGGATAAAAATCCCCACACTACCATGGAGCAGATAAAAACTTTCATCGCTCACCTACGATGATTCTCCCTACCTTTCTCATGTGCAACAATTGAACTTTCTTTTGGGGATAAAAATCCCCACACTACCATGGAGCAGATAAAAACTTTCATCGCTCACCTACGATGATTCTCCCTACCTTTCTCATGTGCAAGAATTGAACTTTCTTTTGGGGATAAAAATCCCCACACTACCATGGAGCAGATAAAAACTTTCATCGCTCACCTACGATGATTCTCCCTACCTTTCTCATGTGCAACAATTGAACTTTCTTTTGGGGATAAAAATCCCCACACTACCATGGAGCAGATAAAAACTTTCATCGCTCACCTATGATGATTCTCCCTACCTTTCTCATGTGCAAGAATTGAACTTTCTTTTGGGGATAAAAATCCCCACACTACCATGGAGCAGATAAAAACTTTCATCGCTCACCTACGATGATTCTCCCTACCTTTCTCATGTGCAACAATTGAACTTTCTTTTGGGGATAAAAATCTCCACACTACCATGGAGCAGATAAAAACTTTCATCGCTGACCTACGATGATTCTCCCTACCCTTCTCATGTGCAAGAATTGAACTTTCTTTGGGGGATAAAAATCCCCACACTACCATGGAGCAGATAAAAACTTTCATCGCTCACCTACGATGATTCCCCCTACCTTTCTCATGTGCAAGAATTGAACTTTCTTTGGGGGATAAAAATCCCCAGACTACCATGGAGCAGATAAAAACTTTCATCGCTCACCTACGATGATTCTCCCTACCTTTCTCATGTGCAAGAATTGAACTTTCTTTTGGGGATAAAAATCCCCACACTACCATGGAGCAGATAAAAACTTTCATCGCTCACCTACGATGATTCTCCCTACCTTTCTCATGTGCAACAATTGAACTTTCTTTTGGGGATAAAAATCTCCACACTACCATGGAGCAGATAAAAACTTTCATCGCTGACCTACGATGATTCTCCCTACCCTTCTCATGTGCAAGAATTGAACTTTCTTTGGGGGATAAAAATCCCCACACTACCATGGAGCAGATAAAAACTTTCATCGCTCACCTACGATGATTCCCCCTACCTTTCTCATGTGCAAGAATTGAACTTTCTTTGGGGGATAAAAATCCCCAGACTACCATGGAGCAGATAAAAACTTTCATCGCTCACCTACGATGATTCTCCCTACCTTTCTCATGTGCAAGAATTGAACTTTCTTTTGGGGATAAAAATCCCCACACTACCATGGAGCAGATAAAAACTTTCATCGCTCACCTACGATGATTCTCCCTACCTTTCTCATGTGCAACAATTGAACTTTCTTTTGGGGATAAAAATCTCCACACTACCATGGAGCAGATAAAAACTTTCATCGCTGACCTACGATGATTCTCCCTACCCTTCTCATGTGCAAGAATTGAACTTTCTTTGGGGGATAAAAATCCCCACACTACCATGGAGCAGATAAAAACTTTCATCGCTCACCTACGATGATTCCCCCTACCTTTCTCATGTGCAACAATTGAACTTTCTTTTGGGGATAAAAATCCCCAGACTACCATGGAGCAGATAAAAACTTTCATCGCTCACCTACGATGATTCTCCCTACCTTTCTCATGTGCAAGAATTGAACTTTCTTTTGGGGATAAAAATCCCCACACTACCATGGAGCAGATAAAAACTTTCATCGCTCACCTACGATGATTCTCCCTACCTTTCTCATGTGCAACAATTGAACTTTCTTTTGGGGATAAAAATCTCCACACTACCATGGAGCAGATAAAAACTTTCATCGCTGACCTACGATGATTCTCCCTACCCTTCTCATGTGCAAGAATTGAACTTTCTTTGGGGGATAAAAATCCCCACACTACCATGGAGCAGATAAAAACTTTCATCGCTCACCTACGATGATTCCCCCTACCTTTCTCATGTGCAAGAATTGAACTTTCTTTGGGGGATAAAAATCCCCAGACTACCATGGAGCAGATAAAAACTTTCATCGCTCACCTACGATGATTCTCCCTACCTTTCTCATGTGCAAGAATTGAACTTTCTTTTAGGGATAAAAATCCCCACACTACCATGGAGCAGATAAAAACTTTCATCGCTCACCTACGATGATTCTCCCTACCTTTCTCATGTGCAACAATTGAACTTTCTTTTGGGGATAAAAATCTCCACACTACCATGGAGCAGATAAAAACTTTCATCGCTGACCTACGATGATTCTCCCTACCCTTCTCATGTGCAAGAATTGAACTTTCTTTGGGGGATAAAAATCCAAAGACTACCATGGAGCAGATAAAAACTTTCATCGCTCACCTACGATGATTCCCCCTACCTTTCTCCTGTGCAAGAATTGAACTTTCTTTTGGGGATAAAAATCCCCAGACTACCATGGAGCAGATAAAAACTTTCATCGCTCACCTACGATGATTCTCCCTACCTTTCTCATGTGCAAGAATTGAACTTTCTTTTGGGGATAAAAATCCCCACACTACCATGGAGCAGATAAAAACTTTCATCGCTCACCTACGATGATTCTCCCTACCTTTCTCATGTGCAACAATTGAACTTTCTTTTGGGGATAAAAATCTCCACACTACCATGGAGCAGATAAAAACTTTCATCGCTGACCTACGATGATTCTCCCTACCCTTCTCATGTGCAAGAATTGAACTTTCTTTGGGGGATAAAAATCCCCACACTACCATGGAGCAGATAAAAACTTTCATCGCTCACCTACGATGATTCCCCCTACCTTTCTCATGTGCAAGAATTGAACTTTCTTTGGGGGATAAAAATCCCCAGACTACCATGGAGCAGATAAAAACTTTCATCGCTCACCTACGATGATTCTCCCTACCTTTCTCATGTGCAAGAATTGAACTTTCTTTTGGGGATAAAAATCCCCACACTACCATGGAGCAGATAAAAACTTTCATCGCTCACCTACGATGATTCTCCCTACCTTTCTCATGTGCAACAATTGAACTTTCTTTTGGGGATAAAAATCTCCACACTACCATGGAGCAGATAAAAACTTTCATCGCTGACCTACGATGATTCTCCCTACCCTTCTCATGTGCAAGAATTGAACTTTCTTTGGGGGATAAAAATCCCCACACTACCATGGAGCAGATAAAAACTTTCATCGCTCACCTACGATGATTCCCCCTACCTTTCTCATGTGCAAGAATTGAACTTTCTTTGGGGGATAAAAATCCCCAGACTACCATGGAGCAGATAAAAACTTTCATCGCTCACCTACGATGATTCTCCCTACCTTTCTCATGTGCAAGAATTGAACTTTCTTTTGGGGATAAAAATCCCCACACTACCATGGAGCAGATAAAAACTTTCATCGCTCACCTACGATGATTCTCCCTACCTTTCTCATGTGCAACAATTGAACTTTCTTTTGGGGATAAAAATCTCCACACTACCATGGAGCAGATAAAAACTTTCATCGCTGACCTACGATGATTCTCCCTACCCTTCTCATGTGCAAGAATTGAACTTTCTTTGGGGGATAAAAATCCCCACACTACCATGGAGCAGATAAAAACTTTCATCGCTCACCTACGATGATTCCCCCTACCTTTCTCATGTGCAAGAATTGAACTTTCTTTGGGGGATAAAAATCCCCAGACTACCATGGAGCAGATAAAAACTTTCATCGCTCACCTACGATGATTCTCCCTACCTTTCTCATGTGCAAGAATTGAACTTTCTTTTGGGGATAAAAATCCCCACACTACCATGGAGCAGATAAAAACTTTCATCGCTCACCTACGATGATTCTCCCTACCTTTCTCATGTGCAACAATTGAACTTTCTTTTGGGGATAAAAATCTCCACACTACCATGGAGCAGATAAAAACTTTCATCGCTGACCTACGATGATTCTCCCTACCCTTCTCATGTGCAAGAATTGAACTTTCTTTGGGGGATAAAAATCCCCACACTACCATGGAGCAGATAAAAACTTTCATCGCTCACCTACGATGATTCCCCCTACCTTTCTCATGTGCAAGAATTGAACTTTCTTTTGGGGATAAAAATCCCCAGACTACCATGGAGCAGATAAAAACTTTCATCGCTCACCTACGATGATTCTCCCTACCTTTCTCATGTGCAAGAATTGAACTTTCTTTGGGGGATAAAAATCCCCACACTACCATGGAGCAGATAAAAACTTTCATCGCTCACCTACGATGATTCCCCCTACCTTTCTCATGTGCAACAATTGAACTTTTTTTGGGGATAAAAATCCCCACACTACCATGGAGCAGATAAAAACTTTCATCGCTCACCTACGATGATTCTCCCTACCTTTCTCATGTGCAAGAATTGAACTTTCTTTGGGGGATAAAAATCCCCACACTACCATGGAGCAGATAAAAACTTTCATCGCTCACCTACGATGATTCCCCCTACCTTTCTCATGTGCAACAATTGAACTTTCTTTTGGGGATAAAAATCCCCACACTACCATGGAGCAGATAAAAACTTTCATCGCTCACCTACGATGATTCTCCCTACCTTTCTCATGTGCAAGAATTGAACTTTCTTTGGGGGATAAAAATCCCCACACTACCATGGAGCAGATAAAAACTTTCATCGCTCACCTACGATGATTCCCCCTACCTTTCTCATGTGCAACAATTGAACTTTCTTTTGGGGATAAAAATCCCCACACTACCATGGAGCAGATAAAAACTTTCATCGCTCACCTACGATGATTCTCCCTACCTTTCTCATGTGCAAGAATTGAACTTTCTTTGGGGGATAAAAATCCCCACACTACCATGGAGCAGATAAAAACTTTCATCGCTCACCTACGATGATTCCCCCTACCTTTCTCATGTGCAAGAATTGAACTTTCTTTTGGGGATAAAAATCCCCACACAACCATGGAGCAGATAAAAACTTTCATCGCTCACCTACGATGATTCTCCCTACCTTTCTCATGTGCAAGAATTGAACTTTCTTTTGGGGATAAAAATCCCCAAACTACCATGGAGCAGATAAAAACTTTCATCGCTCACCTACGATGATTCTCCCTACCTTTCTCATGTGCAACAATTGAACTTTCTTTTGGGGATAAAAATCCCCACACTACCATGGAGCAGATAAAAACTTTCATCGCTCACCTACGATGATTCTCCCTACCTTTCTCATGTGCAACAATTGAACTTTCTTTTGGGGATAAAAATCCCCACACTACCATGGAGCAGATAAAAACTTTCATCGCTCACCTACGATGATTCTCCCTACCTTTCTCATGTGCAACAATTGAACTTTCTTTTGGGGATGAAAATCCCCACACTACAATGGAGCAGATAAAAACTTTCATCGCTCACCTACGATGATTCTCCCTACCTTTCTCATGTGCAAGAATTGAACTTTCTTTTGGGGATAAAAATCCCCACACTACCATGGAGCAGATAAAAACTTTCATCGCTCACCTACGATGATTCTCCCTACCTTTCTCATGTGCAAGAATTGAACTTTCTTTTGGGGATAAAAATCCCCACACTACCATGGAGCAGATAAAAACTTTCATCGCTTACCTACGATGATTCTCCCTACCTTTCTCATGTGCAAGAATTGAACTTTCTTTTGGGGATAAAAATCCCCACACTACCATGGAGCAGATAAAAACTTTCATCGCTCACCTACGATGATTCTCCTTACCTTTCTCATGTGCAAGAATTGAACTTTCTTTTGGGGATAAAAATCCCCACACTACCATGGAGCAGATAAAAACTTTCATCGCTCATCTACGATGATTCTCCCTACCTTTCTCATGTGCAAGAATTGAACTTTCTTTTGGGGATAAAAATCCCCACACTACCATAGAGCAGATAAAAACTTTCATCGCTCACCTACGATGATTCTCTCTACCTTTCTCATGTGCAAGAATTGAACTTTCTTTTGAGGATAAAAATCCCCACACTACCATGGAGCAGATAAAAACTTTCATCGCTCACCTACGATGATTCTCCCTACCTTTCTCATGTGCAAGAATTGAACTTTCTTTTGGGGATAAAAATCCCCACACTACCATGGGGCAGATAAAAACTTTCATCGCTCACCTACGATGATTCTCCCTACCTTTCTCATGTGCAAGAATTGAACTTTCTTTTGGGGATAAAAATCCCAACACTACCATGGAGCAGATAAAAACTTTCAACGCTCACCTACGATGATTCTCCCTACCTTTCTCATGTGCAACAATTGAACTTTCTTTTGGGGATAAAAATCCCCACACTACCATGGAGCAGATAAAAACTTTCATCGCTCACCTACGATGATTCTCCCTACCTTTCTCATGTGCAACAATTGAACTTTCTTTTGGGGATAAAAATCCCCACACTACCATGGAGCAGATAAAAACTTTCATCGCTCACCTACGATGATTCTCCCTACCTTTCTCATGTGCAAGAATTGAACTTTCTTTTGGGGATAAAAATCCCCACACTACCATGGAGCAGATAAAAACTTTCATCGCTCACCTACGATGATTCTCCCTACCTTTCTCATGTGCAACAATTGAACTTTCTTTTGGGGATAAAAATCCCCACACTACCATGGAGCAGATAAAAACTTTCATCGCTCACCTATGATGATTCTCCCTACCTTTCTCATGTGCAAGAATTGAACTTTCTTTTGGGGATAAAAATCCCCACACTACCATGGAGCAGATAAAAACTTTCATCGCTCACCTACGATGATTCTCCCTACCTTTCTCATGTGCAACAATTGAACTTTCTTTTGGGGATAAAAATCTCCACACTACCATGGAGCAGATAAAAACTTTCATCGCTGACCTACGATGATTCTCCCTACCCTTCTCATGTGCAAGAATTGAACTTTCTTTGGGGGATAAAAATCCCCACACTACCATGGAGCAGATAAAAACTTTCATCGCTCACCTACGATGATTCCCCCTACCTTTCTCATGTGCAAGAATTGAACTTTCTTTGGGGGATAAAAATCCCCAGACTACCATGGAGCAGATAAAAACTTTCATCGCTCACCTACGATGATTCTCCCTACCTTTCTCATGTGCAAGAATTGAACTTTCTTTTGGGGATAAAAATCCCCACACTACCATGGAGCAGATAAAAACTTTCATCGCTCACCTACGATGATTCTCCCTACCTTTCTCATGTGCAAGAATTCAACTTTCTTTTGGGGATAAAAATCCCCACACTACCATGGAGCAGATAAAAACTTTCATCGCTCACCTACGATGATTCTCCCTACCTTTCTCATGTGCAAGAATTGAACTTTCTTTTGGGGATAAAAATCCCCACACTACCATGGAGCAGATAAAAACTTTCATTGCTCACCTACGATGATTCTCCCTACTTTCTCATGTGCAAGAATTGAACTTTCTTTTGGGGATAAAAATCCCCACACTACCATGGAGCAGATAAAAACTTTCATCGCTCACCTACGATGATTCTCCCTACCTTTCTCATGTGCAAGAATTGAACTTTCTTTTGGGGATAAAAATCCCCACACTACCATGGAGCAGATAAAAACTTTCATCGCTCACCTACGATGATTCTCCTTACTTTTCTCATGTGCAAGAATTGAACTTTCTTTTGGGGATAAAAATCCCCACACTACCATGGAGCAGATAAAAACTTTCATCGCTCACCTACGATGATTCTCCCTACTTTCTCATGTGCAAGAATTGAACTTTCTTTTGGGGATAAAAATCCCCACACTACCATGGAGCAGATAAAAACTTTCATCGCTCACCTACGATGATTCTCCCTACTTTCTCATGTGCAAGAATTGAACTTTCTTTTGGGGATAAAAATCCCCACACTACCATGGAGCAGATAAAAACTTTCATCACTTACCTACGATGATTCTCCCTACTTTCTCATGTGCAAGAATTGAACTTTCTTTTGGGGATAAAAATCCCCACACTACCATGGAGCAGATAAAAACTTTCATCACTTACCTACAATGATTCTCTCTACTTTTCTCATGTGCAAGAATTGAACTTTCTTTTGGGGATAAAAATCCCCACACTACCATGGAGCAGATAAAAACTTTCATCACTTACCTACAATGATTCTCCCTACTTTTCTCATGTGCAAGAATTGAACTTTCTTTTGGGGATAAAAATCCCCACACTACCATGGAGCAGATAAAAACTTTCATCACTTACCTACAATGATTCTCCCTACTTTTCTCATGTGCAAGAATTAAACTTTCTTTTGGGGATAAAAATCCCCACACTACCATGAAGCAGATAAAAACTTTCATCGCTCACCTACGATGATTCTCCCTACCTTTCTCATGTGCAAGAATTCAACTTTCTTTTGGGGATAAAAATCCCCACACTACCATGGAGCAGATAAAAACTTTCATCGCTCACCTACGATGATTCTCCCTACTTTTCTCATGTGCAAGAATTGAACTTTCTTTTGGGGATAAAAATCCCCACACTACCATGGAGCAGATAAAAACTTTCATCGCTCACCTACGATGATTCTCCCTACCTTTCTCATGTGCAAGAATTGAACTTTCTTTTGGGGATAAAAATCCCCACACTACAATGGAGCAGATAAAAACTTTCATCGCTCACCTACGATGATTCTCCCTACCTTTCTCATGTGCAAGAATTGAACTTTCTTTTGGGGATAAAAATCCCCACACTACCATGGAGCAGATAAAAACTTTCATCGCTCACCTACGATGATTCTCCCTACTTTTCTCATGTGCAAGAATTGAACTTTCTTTTGGGGATAAAAATCCCCACACTACAATGGAGCAGATAAAAACTTTCATCGCTCACCTACGATGATTCTCCCTACTTTCTCATGTGCAAGAATTGAACTTTCTTTTGGGGATAAAAATCCCCACACTACCATAGAGCAGATAAAAACTTTCATCACTTACCTACGATGATTCTCCCTACTTTCTCATGTGCAAGAATTGAACTTTCTTTTGGGGATAAAAATCCCCACACTACCATGGAGCAGATAAAAACTTTCATCACTTACCTACGATGATTCTCCCTACCTTTCTCATGTGCAAGAATTGAACTTTCTTTTCGGGATAAAAATCCCCACACTACCATGGAGCAGATAAAAACTTTCATCACTTACCTACGATGATTCTCCCTACCTTTCTCATGTGCAAGAATTGAACTTTCTTTTCGGGATAAAAATCCCCACACTACCATGGAGCAGATAAAAACTTTCATCGCTCACCTATGATGATTCTCCCTACCTTTCTCATGTGCAAGAATTGAACTTTCTTTTGGGGATAAAAATCCCCACACTACCATGGAGCAGATAAAAACTTTCATTGCTCACCTACGATGATTCTCCCTACCTTTCTCATGTGCAAGAATTGAACTTTCTTTTGGGGATAAAAATCCCCACACTACCATGGAGCAGATAAAAACTTTCATCGCTCACCTACGATGATTCTCCCTACCTTTCTCATGTGCAAGAATTGAACTTTCTTTTGGGGATAAAAATCCCCACACTACAATGGAGCAGATAAAAACTTTCATTGCTCACCTACGATGATTCTCCCTACCTTTCTCATGTGCAAGAATTGAACTTTCTTTTGGGGATAAAAATCCCCACACTACCATGGAGCAGATAAAAACTTTCATCGCTCACCTACGATGATTCTCCCTACCTTTCTCATGTGCAAGAATTGAACTTTCTTTTGGGGATAAAAATCCCCACACTACCATGGAGCAGATAAAAACTTTCATCGCTCACCTACGATGATTCTCCCTACCTTTCTCATGTGCAAGAATTCAACTTTCTTTTGGGGATAAAAATCCCCACACTACCATGGAGCAGATAAAAACTTTCATCGCTCACCTACGATGATTCTCCCTACCTTTCTCATGTGCAAGAATTGAACTTTCTTTTGGGGATAAAAATCCCCACACTACCATGGAGCAGATAAAAACTTTCATTGCTCACCTACGATGATTCTCCCTACTTTCTCATGTGCAAGAATTGAACTTTCTTTTGGGGATAAAAATCCCCACACTACCATGGAGCAGATAAAAACTTTCATCGCTCACCTACGATGATTCTCCCTACTTTCTCATGTGCAAGAATTGAACTTTCTTTTGGGGATAAAAATCCCCACACTACCATGGAGCAGATAAAAACTTTCATCGCTCACTTACGATGATTCTCCCTACCTTTCTCATGTGCAAGAATTGAACTTTCTTTTGGGGATAAAAATCCCCACACTACCATGGAGCAGATAAAAAACTTTCATCGCTCACTTACGATGATTCTCCCTACCTTTCTCATGTGCAAGAATTGAACTTTCTTTTGGGGATAAAAATCCCCACACTACCATAGAGCAGATAAAAACTTTCATCGCTCACCTACGATGATTCTCCCTACCTTTCTCATGTGCAAGAATTGAACTTTCTTTTGGGGATAAAAATCCCCACACTACCATGGAGCAGATAAAAACTTTCATCGCTCACCTACGATGATTCTCCCTACCTTTCTCATGTGCAAGAATTGAACTTTCTTTTGGGGATAAAAATCCCCACACTACCATGGAGAAGATAAAAACTTTCATCGCTCACCTACGATGATTCTCCCTACCTTTCTCATGTGCAAGAATTGAACTTTCTTTTGGGGATAAAAATCCCCACACTACCATGGAGAAGATAAAAACTTTCATCGCTCACCTGCGATGATTCTCCGTACCTTTCTCATGTGCAAGAATTGAACTTTCTTTTGGGGATAAAAATCCCCACACTACCATGGAGAAGATAAAAACTTTCATCGCTCACCTACGATGATTCTCCCTACTTTCTCATGTGCAAGAATTGAACTTTCTTTTGGGGATAAAAATCCCCACACTACCATGGAGCAGATAAAAACTTTCATCGCTCACCTACGATGATTCTCCCTACCTTTCTCATGTGCAAGAATTGAACTTTCTTTTGGGGATAAAAATCCCCACACTACCATGGAGCAGATAAAAACTTTCATCGCTCACCTACGATGATTCTCCCTACCTTTCTCATGTGCAAGAATTGAACTTTCTTTTGGGGATAAAAATCCCCACACTACCATGGAGAAGATAAAAACTTTCATCGCTCACCTACGATGATTCTCCCTACCTTTCTCATGTGCAAGAATTGAACTTTCTTTTGGGGATAAAAATCCCCACACTACCATGGAGAAGATAAAAACTTTCATCGCTCACCTACGATGATTCTCCCTACCTTTCTCATGTGCAAGAATTGAACTTTCTTTTGGGGATAAAAATCCCCACACTACCATGGAGAAGATAAAAACTTTCATCGCTCACCTACGATGATTCTCCCTACCTTTCTCATGTGCAAGAATTGAACTTTCTTTTGGGGATAAAAATCCCCACACTACCATGGAGAAGATAAAAACTTTCATCGCTCACCTACGATGATTCTCCCTACCTTTCTTATGTGCAAGAATTGAACTTTCTTTTGGGGATAAAAATCCCCACACTACCATGGAGCAGATAAAAACTTTCATCGCTCACCTACGATGATTCTCCCTACCTTTCTCATGTGCAAGAATTGAACTTTCTTTTGGGGATAAAAATCCCCACACTACCATGGAGAAGATAAAAACTTTCATCGCTCACCTACGATGATTCTCCCTACCTTTCTCATGTGCAAGAATTGAACTTTCTTTTGGGGATAAAAATCCCCACACTACCATGGAGCAGATAAAAACTTTCAGCACTTACCTACGATGATTCTCCCTACTTTCTCATGTGCAAGAATTGAACTTTCTTTTCGGGATAAAAATCCCCACACTACCATGGAGCAGATAAAAACTTTCATCACCTACCTACGATGATTCTCCCTACTTTCTCATGTGCAAGAATTGAACTTTCTTTTGGGGATAAAAATCCCCACACTACCATGGAGCAGATAAAAACTTTCATCACTTACCTACGATGATTCTCCCTACCTTTCTCATGTGCAAGAATTGAACTTTCTTTTGGGGATAAAAATCCCCACACTACCATGGAGCAGATAAAAACTTTCATCACTTACCTACGATGATTCTCCCTACCTTTCTCATGTGCAAGAATTGAACTTTCTTTTGGGGATAAAAATCCCCACACTACCATGGAGCAGATAAAAACTTTCATCACTTACCTACGATGATTCACCCTACCTTTCTCATGTGCAAGAATTGAACTTTCTTTTGGGGATAAAAATCCCCACACTACCATGGAGCAGATAAAAACTTTCATCACTTACCTACGATGATTCTCCCTACCTTTCTCATGTGCAAGAATTGAACTTTCTTTTCGGGATAAAAATCCCCACACTACCATGGAGCAGATAAAAACTTTCATCACTTACCTACGATGATTCTCCCTACCTTTCTCATGTGCAAGAATTGAACTTTCTTTTCGGGATAAAAATCCCCACACTACCATGGAGCAGATAAAAACTTTCATCGCTCACCTACGATGATTCTCCCTACCTTTCTCATGTGCAAGAATTGAACTTTCTTTTCGGGATAAAAATCCCCACACTACCATGGAGCAGATAAAAACTTTCATCGCTCACCTACGATGATTCTCCCTACCTTTCTCATGTGCAAGAATTGAACTTTCTTTTGGGGATAAAAATCCCCACACTACCATGGAGCAGATAAAAACTTTCATCGCTCACCTACGATGATTCTCCCTACCTTTCTCATGTGCAAGAATTGAACTTTCTTTTGGGGATAAAAATCCCCACACTACCATGGAGCAGATAAAAACTTTCATTGCTCACCTACGATGATTCTCCCTACCTTTCTCATGTGCAAGAATTGAACTTTCTTTTGGGGATAAAAATCCCCACACTACCATGGAGCAGATAAAAACTTTCATCGCTCACCTACGATGATTCTCCCTACCTTTCTCATGTGCAAGAATTGAACTTTCTTTTGGGGATAAAAATCCCCACACTACCATGGAGCAGATAAAAACTTTCATCGCTCACCTACGATGATTCTCCCTACCTTTCTCATGTGCAAGAATTCAACTTTCTTTTGGGGATAAAAATCCCCACACTACCATGGAGCAGATAAAAACTTTCATCGCTCACCTACGATGATTCTCCCTACCTTTCTCATGTGCAAGAATTGAACTTTCTTTTGGGGATAAAAATCCCCACACTACCATGGAGCAGATAAAAACTTTCATTGCTCACCTACGATGATTCTCCCTACCTTTCTCATGTGCAAGAATTGAACTTTCTTTTGGGGATAAAAATCCCCACACTACCATGGAGCAGATAAAAACTTTCATCGCTCACCTACGATGATTCTCCCTACTTTCTCATGTGCAAGAATTGAACTTTCTTTTGGGGATAAAAATCCCCACACTACCATGGAGCAGATAAAAACTTTCATCGCTCACTTACGATGATTCTCCCTACCTTTCTCATGTGCAAGAATTGAACTTTCTTTTGGGGATAAAAATCCCCACACTACCATGGAGCAGATAAAAAACTTTCATCGCTCACTTACGATTATTCCCCCTACCTTTCTCATGTGCAAGAATTGAACTTTCTTTTGGGGATAAAAATCCCCACACTACCATAGAGCAGATAAAAACTTTCATCGCTCACCTACGATGATTCTCCCTACCTTTCTCATGTGCAAGAATTGAACTTTCTTTTGGGGATAAAAATCCCCACACTACCATGGAGCAGATAAAAACTTTCATCGCTCACCTACGATGATTCTCCCTACCTTTCTCATGTGCAAGAATTGAACTTTCTTTTGGGGATAAAAATCCCCACACTACCATGGAGAAGATAAAAACTTTCATCGCTCACCTACGATGATTCTCCCTACCTTTCTCATGTGCAAGAATTGAACTTTCTTTTGGGGATAAAAATCCCCACACTACCATGGAGAAGATAAAAACTTTCATCGCTCACCTACGATGATTCTCCGTACCTTTCTCATGTGCAAGAATTGAACTTTCTTTTGGGGATAAAAATCCCCACACTACCATGGAGAAGATAAAAACTTTCATCACTTACCTACGATGATTCTCCCTACTTTCTCATGTGCAAGAATTGAACTTTCTTTTGGGGATAAAAATCCCCACACTACCATGGAGCAGATAAAAACTTTCATCGCTCACCTACGATGATTCTCCCTACCTTTCTCATGTGCAAGAATTGAACTTTCTTTTGGGGATAAAAATCCCCACACTACCATGGAGCAGATAAAAACTTTCATCGCTCACCTACGATGATTCTCCCTACCTTTCTCATGTGCAAGAATTGAACTTTCTTTTGGGGATGAAAATCCCCACACTACCATGGAGAAGATAAAAACTTTCATCGCTCACCTACGATGATTCTCCCTACCTTTCTCATGTGCAAGAATTGAACTTTCTTTTGGGGATAAAAATCCCCACACTACCATGGAGAAGATAAAAACTTTCATCGCTCACCTACGATGATTCTCCCTACCTTTCTCATGTGCAAGAATTGAACTTTCTTTTGGGGATAAAAATCCCCACACTACCATGGAGAAGATAAAAACTTTCATCGCTCACCTACGATGATTCTCCCTACCTTTCTCATGTGCAAGAATTGAACTTTCTTTTGGGGATAAAAATCCCCACACTACCATGGAGAAGATAAAAACTTTCATCGCTCACCTACGATGATTCTCCCTACCTTTCTCATGTGCAAGAATTGAACTTTCTTTTGGGGATAAAAATCCCCACACTACCATGGAGCAGATAAAAACTTTCATCGCTCACCTACGATGATTCTCCCTACCTTTCTCATGTGCAAGAATTGAACTTTCTTTTGGGGATAAAAATCCCCACACTACCATGGAGAAGATAAAAACTTTCATCGCTCACCTACGATGATTCTCCCTACCTTTCTCATGTGCAAGAATTGAACTTTCTTTTGGGGATAAAAATCCCCACACTACCATGGAGCAGATAAAAACTTTCAGCACTTACCTACGATGATTCTCCCTACTTTCTCATGTGCAAGAATTGAACTTTCTTTTCGGGATAAAAATCCCCACACTACCATGGAGCAGATAAAAACTTTCATCACCTACCTACGATGATTCTCCCTACTTTCTCATGTGCAAGAATTGAACTTTCTTTTGGGGATAAAAATCCCCACACTACCATGGAGCAGATAAAAACTTTCATCACTTACCTACGATGATTCTCCCTACCTTTCTCATGTGCAAGAATTGAACTTTCTTTTGGGGATAAAAATCCCCACACTACCATGGAGCAGATAAAAACTTTCATCACTTACCTACGATGATTCTCCCTACCTTTCTCATGTGCAAGAATTGAACTTTCTTTTGGGGATAAAAATCCCCACACTACCATGGAGCAGATAAAAACTTTCATCACTTACCTACGATGATTCACCCTACCTTTCTCATGTGCAAGAATTGAACTTTCTTTTGGGGATAAAAATCCCCACACTACCATGGAGCAGATAAAAACTTTCATCACTTACCTACGATGATTCTCCCTACCTTTCTCATGTGCAAGAATTGAACTTTCTTTTCGGGATAAAAATCCCCACACTACCATGGAGCAGATAAAAACTTTCATCACTTACCTACGATGATTCTCCCTACCTTTCTCATGTGCAAGAATTGAACTTTCTTTTCGGGATAAAAATCCCCACACTACCATGGAGCAGATAAAAACTTTCATCGCTCACCTACGATGATTCTCCCTACCTTTCTCATGTGCAAGAATTGAACTTTCTTTTCGGGATAAAAATCCCCACACTACCATGGAGCAGATAAAAACTTTCATCGCTCACCTACGATGATTCTCCCTACCTTTCTCATGTGCAAGAATTGAACTTTCTTTTGGGGATAAAAATCCCCACACTACCATGGAGCAGATAAAAACTTTTTTCGCTCACCTACGATGATTCTCCCTACCTTTCTCATGTGCAAGAATTGAACTTTCTTTTGGGGATAAAAATCCCCACACTACCATGGAGCAGATAAAAACTTTCATTGCTCACCTACGATGATTCTCCCTACCTTTCTCATGTGCAAGAATTGAACTTTCTTTTGGGGATAAAAATCCCCACACTACCATGGAGCAGATAAAAACTTTCATCGCTCACCTACGATGATTCTCCCTACCTTTCTCATGTGCAAGAATTGAACTTTCTTTTGGGGATAAAAATCCCCACACTACCATGGAGCAGATAAAAACTTTCATCGCTCACCTACGATGATTCTCCCTACCTTTCTCATGTGCAAGAATTCAACTTTCTTTTGGGGATAAAAATCCCCACACTACCATGGAGCAGATAAAAACTTTCATCGCTCACCTACGATGATTCTCCCTACCTTTCTCATGTGCAAGAATTGAACTTTCTTTTGGGGATAAAAATCCCCACACTACCATGGAGCAGATAAAAACTTTCATTGCTCACCTACGATGATTCTCCCTACCTTTCTCATGTGCAAGAATTGAACTTTCTTTTGGGGATAAAAATCCCCACACTACCATGGAGCAGATAAAAACTTTCATCGCTCACCTACGATGATTCTCCCTACTTTCTCATGTGCAAGAATTGAACTTTCTTTTGGGGATAAAAATCCCCACACTACCATGGAGCAGATAAAAACTTTCATCGCTCACTTACGATGATTCTCCCTACCTTTCTCATGTGCAAGAATTGAACTTTCTTTTGGGGATAAAAATCCCCACACTACCATGGAGCAGATAAAAAACTTTCATCGCTCACTTACGATGATTCTCCCTACCTTTCTCATGTGCAAGAATTGAACTTTCTTTTGGGGATAAAAATCCCCACACTACCATAGAGCAGATAAAAACTTTCATCGCTCACCTACGATGATTCTCCCTACCTTTCTCATGTGCAAGAATTGAACTTTCTTTTGGGGATAAAAATCCCCACACTACCATGGAGCAGATAAAAACTTTCATCGCTCACCTACGATGATTCTCCCTACCTTTCTCATGTGCAAGAATTGAACTTTCTTTTCGGGATAAAAATCCCCACACTACCATGGAGAAGATAAAAACTTTCATCGCTCACCTACGATGATTCTCCCTACCTTTCTCATGTGCAAGAATTGAACTTTCTTTTGGGGATAAAAATCCCCACACTACCATGGAGCAGATAAAAACTTTCAGCACTTACCTACGATGATTCTCCCTACTTTCTCATGTGCAAGAATTGAACTTTCTTTTGGGGATAAAAATCCCCACACTACCATGGAGAAGATAAAAACTTTCATCGCTCACCTACGATGATTCTCCCTACCTTTCTCATGTGCAAGAATTGAACTTTCTTTTGGGGATAAAAATCCCCACACTACCATGGAGCAGATAAAAACTTTCAGCACTTACCTACGATGATTCTCCCTACTTTCTCATGTGCAAGAATTGAACTTTCTTTTCGGGATAAAAATCCCCACACTACCATGGAGCAGATAAAAACTTTCATCACCTACCTACGATGATTCTCCCTACTTTCTCATGTGCAAGAATTGAACTTTCTTTTGGGGATAAAAATCCCCACACTACCATGGAGCAGATAAAAACTTTCAGCACTTACCTACGAACTTTCTTTTGGGGATAAAAATCCCCACACTACCATGGAGCAGATAAAAACTTTCATCACTTACCTACGATGATTCTCCCTACCTTTCTCATGTGCAAGAATTGAACTTTCTTTTGGAGATAAAAATCCCCACACTACCATGGAGCAGATAAAAACTAGAACATTGGAAATAACATTTTCGACGGATAGAAATTTGTATATGATAGCATAATTAAAAATATTTTACGACCCCTTTAAAAGGGTAAGTGACAAAAATGAATCGTCATTAAAGTCAAATGTTCGTTACTTTAATTGCCCAAATTATAAACAAAAAACAACAATAAGCAAATCGACCAAACAAAAGATAAGATGTATGGAGATGACAATGTCTTTTTTCCTTTAAACTTTATTATTACTATTTATTATCAGGCACAGATTTTTCAATTTCATCAAAGGAGATGAATCCGATTTTCAATCAAATAAAAAGCCTTAACCCATCAATGTTTTGAATTGACTGCCTATACAACGACTGTATATGCAATAATAATTTTGCGTATACAGTGGCTCTATTCTCTGACTATGACTGTGTAGCAGACGTTACTACCGGCCAGAGGATATTTGTTGCGACTTTTTTCTTTCTTTGTTTGCTCAGCCGTTCTTCGTCTCTGAAATAGAGAAGAAGAGGTGATCTCGTGAAAGCACGTTGGCCGAAGATTCCGGCCAATCAGGGACCAACAGGTCAGCTTGGCCACGTGTGATTTAACTCCCTATAAAACAAGTCACACACTTACTTTTCGCTCTCTTTTTCTCTCCCACTTTCCGGCCGAACGCACACAGAGAAGATCGTCGACCCCCCACCGACTCGACCGAGGAGGTGGGGGAGGCTAAAGTCAAAAAGTAGGTAATCTCTTTTAATTCCTACCACGAATAACCAACGTTTCCTTCAAGCACACACACATTACAATTGCCACAAAAATACATCAAACACGCTCGCATATACGCATTCATACAAACACGAACTTAAACAAACCGAACATTTCACTCGTACACGTTCGTACAAACGGAAATTTTCACTCCTTAAAAATGAACTCTGTAACTGATAGCTTTACAAAATGTTTTAGCCAAATAAATTGTTTTGTTTAATATAAATGTTTTACTCTAATTGTTGATTTTACAAAATACCATTCTTGTGTGTAGCTTCATTATTCCTTCGCTTTCTTTCTAATATAATTTCAGATAATAATAATAATGTTCTCTTTCTTCCTTTTGTTTGTTTTAATCTGTTAATTATATCCACACGTGGTCGGCCCACTTCGAACAGTTAGAATGACATGCTGCTATAAAGGCATCTTTCCCACAACCTTTGGTCGGGGCACCCCACATGGGTTTAACTCCTTTGTCCAAGACCAATGCCTGGCCATGACAGAACATAACGTTATGGTGTGCAAACTCAACTACTAATCAACCATTATATTATTCCAAATTTGATTAAAAGCAAACAATCATTTTTTTAAAAGATTTTCTATTTTCAAATAGTAAGAAGGATGAAGGACACCATTTTGATGACTACTCGGCATTCAACGAATCATGAATAAAGTATTATTGGAGTAACATATCTTCAAATCCTATATTCATCAACGAATGGCATGAGCACAAAGATGACATGCCTCAACTTTACATCTGTAACAAAGCTATTACATCTTTGTACAAACAGATGCTACTCTAAATAGAGAAAAAAGGAAAAATTATAAAAATAACAAGTCATATGACCTGTCTACAATTACGTCCACAGACTAAAATCCTTTTACCTGCCAAAAACCAAACAGCTCCCTGGAGCCATCCGATTTCAGATAAAAAAAATTCAAACAGCCACAAAGTCCAGTGAGCTAAGCCAGCCAATCAAAAGAGAGGACGCAACGCTTTTGACTGAGGCCGAGATAGACAGCTGGGGAAGCGAAGAAATTGCTATCACTTCCTTAGATAGATGACACACGTACTCACACGCAGACAAAATGAAGTAAACATATACACACACTTCTTACACGCACTGATAATTTTTCTTCATTCTACAAAGAAAAACAATTTACCTGTCTGAACTTATGAGCACAAAATGAACAATTCATTCATACAAACAACTTTAATACCTTGTCATTTTTAATATATACAAATACTAGCAGGAATACCTGGCGTTGCTCGGGATTTGATGAGGAACACTATGTCCTTTTGGATCAATTATACTTCAGGCACCCCAGAATCAGAAACGATGAAAAGGATACACAAACAACGCATTTGCCGTCGCAGATTTTTTTACTAAGCGTTTCGTTTTGTAAACTTTAGAGATTTAAAAAAAATATATTTTAAATTAATAAAAACAAAGTTACAAACTTTTTATTAAACAAAATATATAAACAAACGAAACAGGAGATGGATTTTCCCCACATTAACAACCAACCTTGTGTCTAAGCCTGTCCTCGTGGGGAGGCAAATAAATAGAGACACCATCACATCAAATATTTTTTTATATATTTGTTTGTTTCATTTGTTTATTATAAAAAATTTTATAAATAAAACTATGCATGTTTTAAATTTTATTTTATTATGCTTATAAATAAATATTTAATATAACCCCCTTTTTTCTACATCTTCAAAGTTTACAAAACAAAAGGTTTTGTAAACCACTTATTTCAATGTTTTTTTGTTTAAATTTGTTTAGTTTGGTTAGACATTTTGTATCAATAAAAGTTTGTAACTTTTTCAAAACTATTTCTTTCTTTTATAATAAATTTATAAAGTTTACAAACAAAAGCGTTTTGTAAAAAACATCTGTGCAGACAATTGTGCGTGCGTATGTTTTGTTTGTAATTTAACCGGAAGTGTGTAATCTTAGTCGTTTCTGATTCAAAGGTGGCCACAAAAGACAGATCAATTATATTGATCCTGGGGTGGCCCAACAGACGGATCAATTATATTGATCCTGGGGTGGCTAAAAAGACGGATCAATTATATTAATTCTGGGGTGGCTCAAAAGACGGATCAATTATATTGATTCTGGGGTGGCTCAAAAGACGGATACAATTATATTGATTCTGGGGTGGCTCAAACGACGGATACAATTATATTGATTCTGGGGTGGCTCAAAAGACGGATACAATTATATTGATTCTGGGGTGGCTCAAAAGACGGATACAATTATATTGATTCAGGGGTGGCCCAAAAGAAGGATTAATTATATTGATTCTGGGGTGGCCCAAAAGAAGGATCAATTATATTGATTCTGGGGTGGCCCAAAAGATGGATCAGTTATATTGATTCTGGGGTGGACCAAAAGACGGATCAATTATATTGATTCAGGGGTGGCTCAAAAGACGGATACAATTATATTGATTCTGGGGTGGCTCAAAAGACGGATACAATTATATTGATTCTGGGGTGGCTCAAAAGACGGATCAATTATATTGATTCAGGGGTGGCCCAAAAGATGGATCAGTTATATTGATTCAAAGGTGGCTCAAAAGACGGATACAATTATATTGATTCTGGGGTGGCTCAAAAGACGGATCAATTATATTGATTCTGGGGTGGCCCAAAAGATGGATCAATTATATTAATTCGAGGGTGGCCTAAAAGACGTATCAATTATATTGATTCTAGGGTAGCCCAAAAGACGGATCAATTATATTTATTCTGGGGTGGCATAAAAACGGATCAATTATATTGATTCTGGGGTGAACAAAACGACGGATCAATTATATTGATTCTCGGGTTGCCCAAAAGACGGATCAATTATATTGATTCTGGGGTGGCCAAAAAGACGGATCAATTATATTGATTCTGGGGTGCCCAAAAGGACGCATCAATTATATTGATTCTGGCGTGGCCGAAAACGCGGATCTATTATATTAATTCTGGGGTAACTCAAAAGACTGATCAATTATATTGATTCTTTGGTGACCAAAAAGCCGGATCAATTATATTGATTCTGGGGTGGCCAAAATGGACGGATCAATTATATTGATTCTGGCGTTGCCCAAAAGACGGATCAATTATATTGATTCTGGGGTGGCCCGAAAAGAACGGATCAATTATATTAATTCTGGGGTGGCCCAAATAACGGATCAATAATATTAATTCTGGGGTGGCCCAAAAGACGGATCAATTATATTGATTCTTGCGTGGACCAAAAGACGGATCAATTATATTGATTCTGTGTGGCCCAAAAGACGGATCAATTATATTGATTCTTGCGTGGACCAAAAGACGGATAAATTATATTGATTCTGTGTGGCCTAATAGACGGATCAATTATATTTATTCTGGAGTGGCTCAAAAGACGGATCAATTACATTGTTTCTGGGGTGGCCCAAAAGACGGATCAGTTATATTGATTCTGGGGTGGCCCAAAAGACGGATCAATTATATTGATTCTGGGGTAAGCAAAAAGACGGATCAATTATATTCATTCTGGGGTGAACCTAAAGACGGATCAATTATATTGATTATGGGGTGGTTTGAAAGACGGATCAATTATATTGATTCTGGGGTGGCCCAAAAGATGGATCAATTATATTAATTCGAGGGTGGCCTAAAAGACGTATCAATTATATTGATTCTAGGGTGGCCCAAAAGACGGATCAATTATATTTATTCTGGGGTGGCATAAAAACGGATCAATTATATTGATTCTGGGGTGAACAAAACGACGGATCAATTATATTGATTCTCGGGTTGCCCAAAAGACGGATCAATTATATTGATTCTGGGGTGGCCAAAAAGACGGATCAATTATATTGATTCTGGGGTGACCAAAAGGACGCATCAATTATATTGATTCTGGCGTGGCCGAAAACGCGGATCTATTATATTAATTCTGGGGTAACTCAAAAGACTGATCAATTATATTGATTCTTTGGTGACCAAAAAGCCGGATCAATTATATTGATTCTGGGGTGGCCAAAATGGACGGATCAATTATATTGATGCTGGCGTTGCCCAAAAGACGGATCAATTATATTGATTCTGGGGTGGCCCGAAAAGAACGGATCAATTATATTAATTCTGGGGTGGCCCAAAAGACGGATCAATTATATTGATTCTTGCGTGGACCAAAAGACGGATCAATTATATTGATTCTGTGTGGCCCAAAAGACGGATCAATTATATTGATTCTTGCGTGGACCAAAAGACGGATAAATTATATTGATTCTGTGTGGCCTAATAGACGGATCAATTATATTTATTCTGGAGTGGCTCAAAAGACGGATCAATTACATTGTTTCTGGGGTGGCCCAAAAGACGGATCAGTTATATTGATTCTTGGGTGGCCCAAAAGACGGATCAATTATATTGATTCTGGGGTAAACAAAAAGACGGATCAATTATATTGATTCTGGGGTGACCCTAAAGACGGATCAATTACATTGATTATGGGGTGGTCCGAAAGACGGATCAATTATATTGATTCCGGGGTGGCCCAAAAGATGGATCAATTATATTAATTCGAGGGTGGCCTAAAAGACGTATCAATTATATTGATTCTAGGGTGGCCCAAAAGACGGATCAATTATATTTATTCTGGGGTGGCTTAAAAACGGATCAATTATATTGATTCTGGGGTGAACAAAACGACGGATCAATTATATTGATTCTCGGGTTGTCTAAAAGACGGATCAATTATATTGATTCTGGGGTGGCCAAAAAGACGTATCAATTATATTAGTTCTGGGGTGCCCAAAAGGACGCATCAATTATATTGATTCTGGCGTGGCCGAAAAGACGGATCTATTATATTAATTCTTGTGTTAACTCAAAAGACTGATCAATTATATTGATTCTTGGGTGACCAAAAAGCCGGATTAATTATATTGATTCTGGGGTGGCCAAAATGGACGGATCAATTATATTGATTCTGGCGTTGCCCAAAAGACGGATCAATTATATTGATTCAGGGGTGGCCCGAAAAGAACGGATCAATTATATTAGTTCTGGGGTGGCCCAAATAACGGATCAATAATATTTATTCTGGGGTGGCCCAAAAGACGGATCAATTATATTGATTCAGGGGTGGTCCAAAAGACGGATCAATCATATTGATTCTGGGGTAACACAAAAGACTGATCAATTATGGTGATTCTGGGGTGGCCCAAAAGACGGATCAATTATATTGATTCTGGGGTGACCCAAAACACGGATCAATTATATTGATTCTGTGTGGCCCAATAGACGGATCAATTATATTGATTCTGGGGTGGCTCAAAGACGGATCAATTATATTGTTTCTGGGGTGGCCCAAAAGACGGATCAATTATATTGATTCTGGAGTGGCCCAAACCACGGATCAATTATATTGATTCTGGGGTGGCCCAAAATACGGATAAATTATATTGATTCTGGGGTGGCCCAAAAGACGGATCAATTATAAAGATTCTGGGGTGGCTCAAAAGACGGATCAATTATATTGATTTTGGGGTGGCCCAAAAGACGGATCAATTATATTGATTCTGGGGTGGCCCAAAGGACGGATCAATTATATTGATTCTGGGGTGGCCTAAAAGACGGATCAATTATATTGATTCTGGGGTAACTCAAAAGACTGATCAATTATATTGATTCTGGGGTGACCCAAAAGACGGATCAATTATATTGATTCTGGGGTGGCGCAAAAGAGCGGATCAATTATTTTGATTCTGGCGTAGACCAAAAGACGGATCTATTATATTGATTCTGTGTGGCCTAAAAGGACGGATCAATTATATTTATTCTGGCGTGGCCCAAAAGACGGATCAATTATATTGATTCTGGGGTGGCTCAAAAGACGGATCAATTATATTGGTTCTGGGGTAACCTAAAGGACGGATCAATTATATTGATTCTGGGGTTGCCCAAAAGACGGATCAATTATATTGATTCTGGTGTGGCACAAAATACGGATCAATTATATTGATTCTTAGGTGGCCCAAAAGACGGATCAATTATATTGATTCTGGGGTGGCCCAAAATACGGATAAATTATATTGATTCTGGGGTGGCCCAAAAGACGGATCAATTATAATGATTCTGGGGTGGCTCAAAAGACGGATCAATTATATTGATTTTGGGGTGGCCCAAAAGACGGATCAATTATATTGATTCTGGGGTGGCCCAAAGGACGGATCAATTATATTGATTCTGGGGTGGCCTAAAAGACGGATCAATTATATTGATTCTGGGGTAACTCAAAAGACTGATCAATTATATTGATTCTGGGGTGACCCAAAAGACGGATCAATTATATTGATTCTAGGGTGGCGCAAAAGAGCGGATCAATTATTTTGATTCTGGCGTAGACCAAAAGACGGATCTATTATATTGATTCTGGGGTGGCCTAAAAGGACGGATCAATTATATTTATTCTGGCGTGGCCCAAAAGACGGATCAATTATATTGATTCTGGGGTGGCTCAAAAGACGGATCAATTATATTGATTCTAGCGTGGCCCAAAAGACGGATCAATTATATTGGTTCTGGGGTAACCTAAAAGACGGATCAATTATATTGATTCTGGGGTTGCCCAAAAGACGGATCAATTATATTGATTCTGGTGTGGCACAAAAGACGGATCAATTATATTGATCCGTCCTTTTTCACTCTGCTCGTAACACTATATTACTTTCTCTTTTTTTTTTATTGCCCTCCCCCTCCATTCGTCCAGTAATGTAGTCGAAAGCAACTGAAATTTTGGAATGTGTTAAATCTTTATTAAACTCGGGTAGGGGGAGCACAGAGATTCAACACATTGAGGGAGCAGAGAGAGATGCAGGACCACTTCCATTTTCTTCTCAGAAGAGTTTTATACATATGATTTAAATTTTATCAAAATAGGATATATTTGAAGTTTTAAGGGATGTTATGCTCCCATAGTAATACATGAAGGCGCCAGAATGCAACAAGAAAGAAACACTAACAATATTAGAGCATGTACAAAACAAGCTTTAATAATTAACAACATTGCATTGCTCCTGCCTCGGAATTCTCACCTTCATACTTACTTGTTTACCAGCAATGCTTCAAGCAAACTATCATTTCCTTTGAATTAACTTTCTATTTTTATTCTTTTTCAAAGAATTATGGTTATGAAAGTGCAATATCTTTTGTGTGAGCAATGAATAAGTAACTGTTACTTACTGTTTGCTGTTTGCGTTCTGTGAGTCTATACAGCATCAGGATTTGTAAAGACCATTCAAAGATGGACAGCCAGTTAGAATATATTCGACGGCTTTGAAAGATGTGCACGTGGGTTAAACGAGATTACAACTTTTGCGTTAAGAAAGTGCATTCTCAAACGTTGGCCAGATATAGATCCAAGAGAGATAAGTTAGATATTTCTTGCCAACATCGCTGATAGTTATCTGAAAATTTGAAGAAAAATATAGGATACGGACAAGAAGCACACTAGTAATATTTACTTGCCTCCCACTGCAGCAAACGTAGGCATGGTGTCAGTTTATAGTGAAGAATCCAATTCCCTCAAATGAGGAGCACTCTGGATGGGTGCAAAATTTGCCGTGATCTGACGCGTCAGAATTCCCCAGTAGGGATGCCGCTGCCTACTTGCGATAAAAGCAATCCTCCTCCTAAAAAGGGGGAGAGTAATACTTGAGAGGATGCACCGAATAGAATCATACTTCACCACGATCTAAGGGCAACAACCTATGTGTCTCTATTTATTTGCCTCCCCACAAGAACAGAGTTAAACACAAGGTCGGTTTTTAATGTGGGGAGAATCCAGCTCCTCCAAACGATTTTTTTAATATAAAAATTGTCTCAGTCGAGAAGGATTCTTTTCACTGACCAACGACAGAAATGATGAAGTGTAGCATCGGAACAGATACTACACTGTGCAGTATTTATTTGCTATAACGTATATATATATATATATATATATATATATATATATATATATATATATATATATATATATATATATATATATATATACAAATATTTTAGCCTGAAGATTCTCCTCCGGGGATGAAATGCAGGAGCCACTGTGTAGCTTAATTGCCATAAATATATTTTCATAGCTTACTACCTAGCTCTACTTACGTATCGAGCACTGTTGAAGTAAATACTGAAAATTGATACATAAAAAATTATATCTCCTTATAAAATTTTATGTGGATACATGAAATACTAATATATATATATATATATATATATATATATATATATATATATATATATATATATATATATATATATATTCTACGTACACAAACACTCATTTTTAAACCCGAACGTCACTAATAAGACGGAATTAGCCAAACACTGGTGGTTTTAAAAAAATAACAAATTAACACCAACTATTTCGTGGTCCATACTATGTCATTCGAACACTCCTAAAGGATTTAGACATAGATGCAATTTGTGCCTGGAGAAAAAATTAGAATACTAAAATATGAAGACAAGAACATTTTAAATAGACGAGACGAACTGATGGCTAAATGTAGACACAGGCACAGGGTTAAAATCAACAGCACGTTTTAAAGTTCTTTGAAAATAACAATTCTTTTAAAGTATAGTTACAATAAGAGTTATAACTGTAAAGGTAAATGTTAACAAATTAGTAATTTTTTTTTTTTTTTTTTTTTTTTTAGTAAAACTCTAGTTTGTAAATTAATCGTGCTTAAATGTCGCCAAATTTTAATTCCGTATTGACGTTATAACCAATTAAGTTTTCTTATAATTTCCTATATAAATCGAAATCTTCGTCCTGAATTTTCGTCTTTTTATTTCTAATCATAAATAATTAATCGTGAACGCCCGAATCTTTACCAATTTTGTAAATAAACCGTTTTTAAATTGTCGCTAAACTTTAATTCCATAGTGTAAATCATCTCGAATCTTGACGCTATACAACTTAAATTTTTAATATGTTCTAATCTAAACCGAAATCTTCGTCCTACATTTTCGTCTTCTAATTTTTAATCGTAAATAATTAAACGTAGTTTTTAATCGTGAACGCTCGAATATTTCATCATATATTTTTACCCATAAAGCTCACATTCGAAATTTTAAATGAGATGATTTATTTGTTTAAATAGCAAAAAAGAATTCTTTTTTATATATATTTTTATATTTCTGCATATATTAAAAAATTAATCTTACTTCTGTCACCCCTCCTCGATTATTTTAACATTTACCTCCTTTTTACATAGACCAATCACAAAAGTGAATTTATCTTTTTAAGACGATCAATTTCTCTCATTATTTGTTTTTTTTGACGTGGTTGTCTATACATCTGAGGAGACCTAATTAAAGGGGTCGAAATAAGTTATTATGTGTACAACCTTAATGTGTGTATAGTTTTTCTTTTTATAATTCTCTCTCTCTCTCTATATATATATATTTATTTATTTTGGCACAGAAAATGTAGTACAACATTCGTACCATCGGTTTCAAGCACGGAAGGGCTTAGTCATCCAGCTCTCTTTAGCTTCTGTTGTCATCTGTTTCGGAAATGTGAAGTCACGTGTTGTGTATGTTTGTTTAGATTTAGTGTAAGGAAGGTTTAATAAAGTTTTGAAAAAAAGGGGAAGGGTGAAGAGTAACAGTTGAGATTTAAACCAGAGGATATTTAAAGAGATATAAAAAAAAAATTTTAAATTAAAAATGAAAAAATAAAAAAATATTTCTATATAAATCCCGTGAGCCAATATTATGAGTATCGTCGGCCTTTTGGTCGGGATCAAAGTGTAGTATCTGTTCCGATGGATACTACACCCCATAGACCGGTATCGTCTTAGCCTTCGGAGCTTGATTTACGCCGGTCTGTGGGTGTGTCCTGTGCAGTTCTAGGAGGTCCACCTTCCCAGGCTTTGCCTCCCCTCTTTGGGGAGGTGTAAGTTTATTGCTTACTGCCTGAGGCACCCCTACCGGGGAATGCCGCCGGGGCTGTCCAGGCATTTTTTGTAGGCCAGAGTGCTCACCTTCTCGGGCGCTGGCTTTTCAAATCCCACTTTCCCGACCTTGTGTCACATCTTACCATTATGGGAGGAAGATAAATAAATCGTATATTTGGCCGTTACTGTTTTGGGGTTTGATGATAAGTCTTCTAGAGGAATTAGGGAGAGAAAATGGGGTTAAGGATTAAAGAGGTTAAAAGAAAAAATATTAATTAAATTCGTGTTTAAATCCTGGATTAAAGGACTTTAAATTAATCCCGAAGGAATTTAAACCTTCCTTACAGTAAATTTAAACAAACATACACAACACTCTAAGCAAACAACGCGTCCAAACGAGAGTGATACGCGACTTCACATTTCCGAAACAGATGACAACAGAAGCTGAAGAGAGCCGGATGGCTAAGTCCTTCCGTGCTTGAAACCGACGGTACGAATGTTGTACTAATATTTCTGTGCCAAAATAAATAAATATTACGCTCCTAATTTTTAATTTTAACTTTAATTCTTAATTAATCTAGCACTCTGCTGGGATTTTCCTACTATATTACAAAGAAGTTATATATATATATATATATATATATATATATATATATATATATATATATATATATATATATATATATATATATATTGTAACAAATTAGGCATAAGGCTATACATTGTCCTCCTAGTCAAAGTGCCAAGGAAGTGTGGTGTTTGAACGCACTTGGCTAGCAGACGATATATTGTTTGTCGAGAAAACTTTTCAGCAATAAATTGATTAGCAGTTTTATTTTATTTTTTACCAAATTTCTTATATGGGATAAAATTTCGTAAATATATTTGTGGGTGGGGGAATGAAGGATAAAATCGGTGTATTTATTGTTTATGTTTTAAAAGCTGTTCACTATGTGGCAATCAAGAAGTTCGGACGTTTTTCGGATCCCCATAATTCACGCGACGACAAAATAAACTCACACATTCATAACAATTTATGCGATAACCTTGGTTTGTATACTTAGTTACAATAGTTCAAGTGTTCATTTATGATATAAAACAGACTTTTATAATTAACGATTTTTGTTAATTATTATTTTAAACACTTATAATTGTGAAACTGGAATATCTTTTGAGGGAGGATATATTTGACTCTTCACCGGTGATTATCATTATTGGCTATCGTCGAAATGGGGAAGACGACCAATAATCAGTTATTGGCGAAAGTTCGATCAGAAATTATTAATGGAGATGCTTTAAGATTGTTCCAGGAAGAATATTTCGCTCTCGACATCGTTCGGGTTTGTTTTAATTTTGCAATTTGATACATGTTTTTGTTATGTTTTGGGTTTTTGTCGTGTTGTTCGTTAAACTCTTGTATCGTCTTCTTCGTCATCTCTGAAACTAATATCCGCTTGCTTTGTTTTTAATTAGGAAAATAAATTTTACGTGTATAACTATTTAAGAAATAATTACGTGGTTTGGTAATCTATATTTGTTTATAACGTAAATGATAATAATAATAATAATAATAATAATAATAAACAAACATTGTTTTTTTTGGGGGGGTGGAGGGGGTAGTAATAAACTTTAAATTTAATAAACTATGATATTGTGATCATTACAATGTAATGAATGGGAACCCGGAGGATTTCAGTACTTTGGCGGAGAACTCCGAGTAAGTCTCGGAAATGGTCGAAGCAGTTTATGATTTGAAAAAAGTTGCTCAGAAAAAGATGGCTTTCAAATCATAAACTGCTCACCAATTTCCGGGACCAAGTCGGGATTCTCCGTCAATACTCAGAACTAACTCCATAATAACTGAAATCATCTGGGTGCCCATTCCTTACAAGTACGTATTGTTCTTTTGGTACTTATGCAGATTAGGACCCAAGCTAAAAGCGACTTGGCATCGGTTAGAGTTAGCTTGGGTTCTAATCTGCATATGTACCGTTCTTTTCTTTTTCTTAGTATAAAATATTATTAATATCGATGTTGTTAAAACCATTTTTTTTAGTTTAAAAGGTTAAATCCTATTTCAGTCACTCAAATTATTTAAAATGAAATGTGTTTTGGTATTACTTCCAAATTTATTTTTATAAATTCAAAAATAGCATTAAAACATGAAGTTATAGCGAGTTTTATCGTACACGGTAAATACCGAAATGAAAAGTCGACCGGATAAATACAGTCGCCATCTTTATAAACAAATTTAGGGACGATAACTTCCTCAAAATGTTCTAGTTCTAGACAGAAAAACGTTTTTTTTTTTACCATTTATGGGGAAGATGGCCATTCCCCCAGGCATTACATCCACATTTGGAAGAAGATCGTTTTAACGATCGCCTGAGGCGTCCTCACTAGAGATAGCCGACGAGGCCCGATCACGGCAAATTTTGCCCCTCCCCTCCTCTATTTGTGGGAGCTGGATTCCCCACTATAAACTTGCCTAATGTCTAACTTTTCTGACGAGAAGGTAAATAATAAACCCCATTTCCTCTAATCCGGCTTTTGAAAACAAATTCTTATTGTTTTACGATTTGTTGCAAAATTTCTTATCTCAAATTCAAGTTTCATTTATTCACCGTCGCCGAATTAAATTATTTTTCTTTTAATTTTTTGTGGCAGGAATTTTTACAATAAATTTAATATTTTTAAACTTTAGAATAAAAAAAAAGTCATCGATCGAGTTTCAATTGATTTTATTTTCGCAGCCTAAATTCCAAGGTTCACTTGTTAGCAAGAAGTTGTGTCATGTGATGATGGTGACGGGATGTTCTGGTCCGTGTTATTAATTAATTAATTAAAAACCTTAGTCATAAATAATAATATATGTTATGTTTATAAAAAATATTTCGAGGTTCCTATTAAAATAGGATTTTCGAATTTTTATACTAAAAGGGTAAGATGTTATCTGACTCAAATAAAAGGAAAAAAGGAAAATAGTTGCTAAAAATATACAGACACATTTGGTAAAATAAACATGTCTAAGGGAGATAATTCATGCACATCTAGAAAATTATGAGACAATATACAGGGTGGGCAAAAATAAGGGTCCTATTTTTAAAAATTCATAACTTTTTTATTTATTGATTTAAAAATTTTTTTGGGTATGTTTAATAATAGCCCAACAACGAAAACGCTGAAAAAACAAATATACAACAAATAAAAGTTACCGTAGCCGATAAAACTGAATTTCCAAGTTAACTGTGACAGTTATTAATGATTATAATCCGTTAAAAGTGCTATTTTCTATAAGTTAATAGTTTTAGCTTACAGGAAGTGAAAAAAAAAAGTAATTAATGGCCGCTCTCGTTCTCGTCTCGTTGCAATTGTTTTTTTACTGGGACTCATAGTCAAAGCGCAATGTTTGCATTTTTCAGCCAAGCAGAAGAACAAAACAAAACTACATTCTAAGCAAAAGGAATAAAATAATTTTCTTTTTATTTACATGTCAGTGTGCTTTTATTTACATATTATTTTCATTCGTCACACCGTAATGTTTATTTTTCCTGTTTCTTAAAAAAATGCCTAACCCTAACCTAAACCCAGTCCTAACCTAAACCCAACCCTAACCCTAACCTAAACCCAACCCTAACCCTAAACCCTAACCCTAACCCTAACCCTAACCTAAACCCAACCCTAACCCTAACCCTAACCTAAACCCTAACCCTAACCCTAACCCTAACCTAAACCCAACCCTAACCCTAACCGTGGCCACCGAGAGTTACTACAGGCCGGTTAGCTAGAAAATGACGTCACTGACTTCCGTGTCAAAACAAGAACCGTAGTAATAACAATAAGAAGGCATTTCGACTTCTCCATTCACTAAATAATCCATCAAAATTCAGGAAATCAACCAATTTTAATGAAATTTTCAGGATTTATTAATTAATGATCACGGAATATAATAAATCCATTACTTTATTATAAAGCTTGGTGCAAATGTATTATTTCTTGTAAACAAAAAACACCTTTACTAAAGTTATTCAAAATATCAAAACATGTTGACCATACGATATTGTAAATATTTAAAACAAAGCATTAGACAACTTTAAAAATTGCATGTAAAAAAAGAAAAGAACCCGATTCGATTCATCTTGAAACTGATCTTTATCCAATATAAATTTAAAGAAAATAATAATTCACGATCAAATACTTCAAAAAACTGAATTATGAATTACCATTATTTAAACTTCTTCTAACCCAATCAACCGTAAGTAATTCAGACTTTGAAATTTGTTTAAAAATTATACAAAAAAAAGTTCAATGTTAACTGTCTGTTTAATAATGGAATCACCAACTCCTATCTTGCTATTAAGAGATAGGTACGTGCAAAATCAAAGGCCGATCCCCAAAATGTAAAAACATTTTGACCCTCCCATCACTTAAAAATTCACCAAAATTCAGGAAATCAACCAATTTTAATGAAATTTTCAATATTTATTAATAAACAAGCACAGGAGATATAGTGAAACATTTTTTTTAAATCTTAGTGAAAATGTATTATTTTTTTTAAAATAAAATACACCTTTACTAAACGTATATTTTTATATATATAAAAAAAATCCATGATTTTTTTAAAATGAAAATAAGATCTGTATATGTTTAAAATATTTTTTTTTTAAAAACTATTTCGTATATATTACGGAAAATGCCCCTACACTCTTGTTAATAAAATCAGTATAACTCGAAGAATTAACGATATTATCATTGAATAAAGCATTGTTTAATTAATATTTTTTGTGAAAATTTTGATTAAATATGATGTTATTATTTCATTTATTTAATCTACAAAAGTAGAGAAAAGATAAACTATGCTACACTTAAGACATCGAAAAAAAGTAATAAAAAAAAATGGAACACTACTTTTTTATCAAATAATGAATAAGTAATTCAGACTTGATTTTTTATATAATTAAAAAAAATTCAAACTTACTACACTATATTTAGTCGGTGTAAACATTACGTGTATCCATATTTGCAGTAATTATTTCTCTTTTGGAAATCCAAACATATGCAGTAGGCATTTTAACTTTGTGAATTATGAAATGAAATTTTAAAAAGCGCGAAATTATTTTAAAATTGGTTGATTTCCTGAATTTTGATTCCATTATTAAACAAACAGTTAACATTGAAATTTTTTTTTGTATAATTTTTAAACAAATTTCAAAGTCTGAATTACTTACGGTTGATTGGGTTAGAAGTTTAAATAATGGTAATTCATAATTCAGTTTTTTGCAGTATTTGATCGTGAATTATTATTTTCTTTAAATTTATATTGAATAAAGTCAGTTTCAAGATGAATCGAATCGTGTTCTTTTCTTTTCTTTTTTACATGCAATTTTTAAAGTTGTCTAATGCTTTGTTTTAAATATTTACAATATCGTATGGTCAACATGTTTTGATATTTTGAATAACTTTAGTAAAGGTGTTTTTTGTTTACAAGAAATAATACATTTGCACCAAGCTTTATAATAAAGTAATGGATTTATTATATTCCGTGATCATTAATTAATAAATCCTGAAAATTTCATTAAAATTGGTTGATTTCCTGAATTTTGATGGATTATTTAGTGAATGGAGAAGTCGAAATGCCTTCTTATCGTCATTACGACCGTCCTTGTTTTGACACGGAAGTCAGTGACGTCAGAGGGGGGCAGGAAGTTAGTTGCTTGGCCTGTAGTAACTCTCGGTGGCCACGCCCTAACCCTAAACCCTAAACCCTAACCCTAACCCTAACCCTAACCCTAAACCTAACCCTAACCTAAACCCAACCCTAACCCTAACCCTAAACCTAACCCTAACCCTAACCCTAACCCTAACCCTAACCCTAAACCCAACCCTAACCTAAACCCAACCCTAACCCTAACCTAAACCCTAACCCTAACCCTAACCCTAACCTAAACCCAACCCTAACCCTAAACCCTAAACCCTAACCCTAACCCTAAACCTAACCCTAACCCTAACCTAAACCCAACCCTAACCCTAACCCTAACCTAAACCCAACCCTAACCCTAAACCTAACCCTAAACCTAACCCTAACCTAAACCCAGCCCTAACCCTAACCTAAACCCGAAAGCACGATGTCTAATTTGAGCTTGCGTCATTTTCCCACGTCTTTGCAGTAACAAGAAATACGGGGAAATGTCCCCCCACCCACCCCCAATGACGTAACGACATGCGCGCTCATTCGGTGATCAAAATGATCGTTAAAATGTTCGTTTCATAAAATTAAATTTCAAAAATGCAACCCCCCCCCC